>SJXQ01006031.1:144185-268349 GCA_006408695.1 Aepyceros melampus
CCACTCGCCCGCATCAGGGGCCACCTGCCCCGCCGGCTTCTCCCGACGCGGGGTCCGGGCCCCGGGGCCTCCTCGCGTGCACCCCTCGCGACCGTCGGGGTACTCGCCGGGCGCGAGCGGGGCACGGGCGGCCAGGCCGGGCTGCGGGGAGGCAGCTGCCGGGCTCCTGCCGCCGACGTGTTTTCGGTTTCAAAGTCATCGCTACGCGCTGAGAAGCGGTGCTCGGTGAGCTCCCTCCGGCCCCACGCGGCGACCCACTGGGACTTACCTGGGCTCGGCGCGCGGGCGCTCGGAGGGCGCCTGGCTGCTCGGAGGCAGCGGCTGCGAAGCAGGGGCTCGGCTCTCAGCTGCGGGGCCCCGCCCGCCGAGGAAGGGGGCGGGCCCGGGGCCCGAAGAGGCGGGGCCTGGGGGCCGGGGAGCGAGCGCGGGGAGGGGCGCCGGGCCCCTAGCCAGGGCGGACGCGCCGGCAGGTGCTGGGCGGGATGCTGAGAGACGGTAGAAAACCGGCCAGTTGGAAACCTAACTGACCCTCTCTCGATCTTCAGTGTCTACGAAGAAAAGTCATCTCTGATTTCCCTGGCTGCATTTGAACTGTACCAGTCTTACCCTTCAATCAGGGACGACTAGGCTCAGCCAGTCCTTTCATATTTTGATGCAATGGCAACCCACTCCGGTACTCTTGCCTGGAAAATTCCATGGACGGAGGAGCCCGGTAGGTTACAGCCCATGGGGTTGCAAAGAGTCGGACACGACCGAGTGACTTCTCTTTCCTTTCCTTTCCCGAAAGTGTGTTAATCGCTCAGTCGTGTCCCACTCTTTGGGACCCCACAAACTTTAGCCTGCCAAGCTTCTCTGTCGGTGGGATTTTCCAGGCAAGAATACGGGAGTGGGTTGCCATTCTCTTCTCCAAGGGAATCTTCCCAGCCTAGGGATCAAACCCAGGTCTCCTGCATTGCAGGCTGATTCTTTAACATCTCAGCCACCAGAGGTCCGTCTCAAATCAAGCCCTCCTGACCTTCCTTACAGCAGGACCAATTTGCCAGCCCCCTCCTTGCTGGCCTAGCAATCCCTCTGAGTTGTAGGGCTTGCCATTGTACCTAGGACTCTCCAGACGTTCTCCTGTGATCTTAAAAACCTTGTGAAGTAGACCTGGGCATGCCCATTTCACACATGAGCCATCTGATGCCAGAGAGGCGACATGAGGTGATGTGCCCACGGTGTAACACCCAGCAAGTGCCAGAGCTTCCTCTTGAGTCCAGTCTCCCTACTCCCCAATGTCGGACTCTTTCTTACACCACTTCTCTCCATGAGTATATGTTCTAACTGATATTTGTATTCTGCATGAATCTCCTCTGTGAAGGTTGATGGAGCATGAAGATCATGGACTTTAGAATATAACGGGCCAAAATTCCAATTCTAGTTCCTTCACTTTCAGTTAGACAACCTTGGGAAATTTACTCAACTGCCTGGGCTTCAATTACTCATCAAAGAGGGTTAATAATAACATGCACCCTTCAGATATGCACAGGAGCCAGGCAGAAAACACACAGGAGAGAGGTGAAAGTTGTAGTCACGGGGAAGGGGAGGGACACCGCTGCACTGAAGACCATGTGTGGAGTCCAGAGGAGCAGCCAGGCTCCCTGCCAGCCTGTCCTTATCTGATTGCTTCTTTTTCAACAAGAGCCAGAAATCCAAATTCAAACCTTTTGGTTGGCAAGTCAGATTAATGATTTCATGGAGAGATAGGGCCTGTGCTGGCCTTACTTATGCTTGCCTATACGCACCTCCTTTCTCATGGTCCACCCTTCACCCCCACACTCCCCAGGATGCTTACAAATTAATATGCTTTTGTAAGCTTATATCTCCTTTCACTGGCTAAAAACACAATGTCTTGAATGCATATATGCAGGTATGCTCAGGGCCCTGGTGCTGTTACTAAATATGATTCAATTGTCTCTCTCCATCCCTCTTGCCCATCAATGGAATAAAGCAGCCTATTTGTCTCAAGAATGATATCCGAGCTTTAAATATGATGAGATCAGACCTGGGATAGAAAGTGAATTTTTTAGTGGTGGGAAGGGGAGGACACATAACTCCAGGGCTGGGAGTCTCAGTGGGAAGATAGAGGAATTTCAGCTAGGTGGTAGTCAAAACTCAAGGACCGGTTCCTGGTTCCCCTTGTTGATCGCATAGCCCTGGGCAAGGTGTCTGGGAGAAGAGAGAAAACCAATCCTGGGACCTAGCTGATGAAGGAGACATTATCTGTCTCCTCAAGGACCTTGAAGATGGATGGGAAGAAGAGGATATAAATACACATTAAATAGTAGAAACACACATTAAACATTAGAAGATGATAGCTCATATTGTTTTATTCTATACCAGGTGCTGTGCTAGTATTTTATCTATATTTACCTATTTAATCATCAGCCCTATTTTACAGTTTGAAAAGCTCATCTCTTGAACACTTTGCCCCAAATTGTAAAATTCTTAGTTTTGGGGGAGGTGGGGTTTGAATATGGGGAGTCTGGTTCTTGTGGGCTTTTGGCACAGATGGTAAAGAATCCATCTGCAATGTGGATTCAATCCCTGGGTTGGGAAGATCCCCTGGCAAAGGGAACGGCTATCCACTCCAATATTCTGGCCTGGAGAATTCCATGGACAGAGAAGCCGGGTAGGGTTGCAGTCGGACATGATTTTCACTTCACTTCAGTCACTACACCACATTGCCCCTCAAAAAAATGGTTGATGTGACATCAGACAAAACAGCTGAGGAGATGAATTTTTAGCGGTTTTAGTGTTCTCAAAATTTATCTGCAGTATTCTAAACAGAATCCAGTTTTCAAGCTAAATTCATCTACAAAAATAAGGGCAGGATTGGACTATACACTAAATTTTTGTACAGAAGGGATAAACTTTTAGTCTGGGTAGGTTCTAAACACCCTAAGATTACTTCCCAACTTCAGACCTGGCCTTCAGCTGTTTAATTTGCCAGGTAAATTGGTAAGGATGTGGATGGCAGCCTTGGCTGTCGGCGGAATGAGGATGGAGTGGAGAGGGCGCCACCTGTGGAATGATGGATGGATGCATTATTTTCCCCGGGCGGCCCCTTTCTGCAGAGGGATCGATATTGTGGGTTAGTTAGGGTAGGGTAAAATGTCATATCTTCTATCATGGAGAGATCGATAAGATAAGATAAGAAGGAAAAATCCTGTCCTTGGGCCATAGATTGCACGTCTGACATCATTTGCAAGTTACAATGGAAAGTTCTTGCCCGCAACGGAACCACAGTGGAAAGCGAGATACAGCAGCGAAACATCTCCCAGGCAAAAAGCAAAACCGCAGAGTCCTAAGCACACAGCGTGCTTCCCTGCTCTTGAAACAAGTCCTGCCTCGAGACAATAAGTGAACGCATGCCTGTGGGTTTTCTGTATTTAATTTCTTGATCCAGTGATACGTGGTCCCTTTGCTTTCATCAAATAGCCTTTACCCACTGACTCTGCTTGTCAGTGTGCTGACCACCACAGGGAGAGAGGCAGGGAGTGCTGGGGGCGGGGGCTTCAACCAGGACCGGCGTAATTGTTTTAAAACACTCCTTTCCCAAGTGTACATCTGTTGTCTGGATGTATCACAGTTTGTTTATTCATTCACTTACTGAAAGAATATCTTGGTTGCTCCCTGATAGCTCAGTTGGTAAAGAATCCGCCTGCAATGCAGGAGACCCCAATTCAATTCCTGGGTCGGGAAGATCTGCTGGAGAAGACAGCAGAAGACAGGCTACCCACCCCAGTATTCTTGGGCTTTTCTTGTGGCTTAGCTGGTAAAGAGTCTGCCTACCACGCAGGAGACCTGGGTTCGATCCCTGGGTTGGGAAGATCCCCCCAGAAATGATTTGATTTCCCAGTCCTGAGGGTTGCTCCCAGGTTTGGGCAATTATGAATAAAAGCTTCTATAAAAGTTTAGGTGCAGGTTTTGGCATGAACGCACACCTCCTAAACACACGCCTCCAGCAGCTGCTCTTTTGGCTTGGTAGCTCAAGAAAGGCCCATACTTCTTTTGCTCTACTTGCTTCTCTCAGTTCTCATCTACGTCACCACTAACTTAAGGAAAACAGACTTAAACTGTACCTATATGTCTGTCTTTGTTCCGGGGGATCTCCACTCAGTACATACACTGACCCACTCCCCTCTCTGTTCTGTAGGAGAAATGAGATTTTTATTATTTTAAAATTAGGCCTGCTGTCTTCATCGTTGTTCTTGTTTGCTGGTTAGCTGCTCGGTCATGTCTGACTCTTTGCAATGCCGTGGACTGCAGCCCGCCAGGCTTCTCTGTCCATGGGATTTCTCAGGCAAGAATACTGGAGTGGGTTGCCATTCCCTTCTCCAGTCTTCATCGAATGCTTGGCTAAATGTGGATTCTGTCCATTTTGACAGTTCCTTTAATAAGATTCACACATACAAATTCCCATCAGTGCTTAGAAAGACATTTTAATGTATTAATTCTGCCTAATCCCTGTAAGACATTAAACTATAGGTTTTAAGGTTATTATTTAACACTTAGGAAGTATGAAGTAAGATGAGGGGTTTGATTGGCATGATTTGGTTTTGTTAGACATTGTAGTAAGTTAGTAACAAGGTAGAGTTTTTAAAAAAATATTTCTTCTTTCTGAGAATTGTGGCTACTCTATGTGAAGAGATTTTAAACAACACTCGTGTAAACTTTGTTGACCATATCCTCTGTTTTATAGAAAACAGGACAGAAGAATTAATAAGAAAAGGCAGAAGCTGAGGAAGGGGGTTATCCTGGGAAAACTTGACAAAGTTCAAATATCTTTGATTCCAGTCACACCTCAGTATTCTGTGACCTGCCCGTGTCCTGAGAAATCCCATGCGATCTTCTGTGGGCCTGATGGGGCCTCTCACTGTGGAAGCACTGGGATCCCTGCACATATTTTCGTTTTGTACTTTTCCCATTTTTAAACAACTTGACTGTTATATTTTCAATATCATTCACCCATCAATGCATTTCATTAGATGTATACAGTTATGCAATCATGCTGCTGCTGCTGCTAAGTCGCTTCAGTCGTGTCCGACTCTGTGCAATCCCATAGACACAGCCCACCAGGCTCCCCCATCCCTGGGATTCTCCAGGCAAGAACACTGGAGTGGGTTGCCATTTCCTTCTCCAATGCATGAAAGTGAAAAGTGAAAGTGAAGTCGCTCAGTCGTGTCCGACCCTCAGCAACCCCATGGACTGCAGCCCACCAGGCTCCTCCATCCATGGGATTTTCTAGGCAAGAGTCCTGGAGTGGGGTGCCATTGCCTTCTCCGTAGCCATCATGAAATTTTAGAACAAACTCATCACCCCTTGTGTCCTCTTGGGGACTCAGTCCCTGCTCCCAGCCCTGGACTAAGGCAAGAGCAATCTGCTTCCTGTTTCTATAGGTTTGTATTTTCCGGAAATTTTCTGTAAATAAATAGATTGCACTTCGTGTCCACTGGCGTTAATGTCTGGGGTTCATCCGTTTTGTTGCAGACATCAGTAGTTTCTTCATTTTAATTGCTGCATAGTATGCCATTGTAGAGATACACTACATTTTATTTATCCATTCACCAACTGATTGATATTTGGATTATTTTCAGCTTTGTGCTATTATAAATAATGCTCCTACGAATAAAAAAAAAAGAATGCCACCATGAATATTTGAATACTAGTTTTTGTGTAGACATAAATTTTATCTTTAGGTAGACCTAGGAATAAAGTTACTGGGTTGCATTGTACTTGTGCATTTAATCTGTGGGGAATTGCCAAACAGTTTTGCAAAGTGGCTTATCACTGCAGCATATTACATTTCGTTTCTCCACATCCGTGACAACAGTTGATATCATCAGTCTTTTTAATGAGCCGTTTTCCTGGGTGTTACACGTACTTCATGGCTTTACTTTGCATTTCCCTTGTGACTAATGACACCTTTCCAGGTGTTCACTTGCCATTTGCATATCTTCTTTGGCAAATGTCTATTCAAATCTTCTGCCTCCATTTTTTGTTCTATTATTGACTTGTAAGAGTTATTATTGTTTAGTTCCGAGTTCATATGTATCCTAGGTACAAATCTTTTAAACTTTATGTTTTGTTAGTATTTTCTCGTGGTCAAATGACTTCCCTTTTTAATTTCTTAGTTGCACCCTTTGAAAAGATCTTTTAAAATCTTGAAGAATCCAGTTTGTCAGTTTTTTTTTCTATTATAGATCATGCTTTTGGTTACATATTTTCTCCTAAAATTTATAGTTTTAGGCGATACAGTCTGGCATATAATCTGTTTCAAGTTGATTTTTGTGCACAACTTTTTTTTTTTCTTTCCATACAGATATTCTACCCTTTCTGCCATTGAATTACCCTGGCACTTTCACTGAAAATCAACTGATCAAACATTTGTGAGTGATTTCTGGACTCTACTCTGTTCCATTGATCTATTTCCATCGTTACACCAATTTCACATTGTCTTCGTTACTGCAACTTTGTAAAAAGTATGGAAATCACTTAGGGTTAAGTCACTCCATTTTTGTCTTCTTTTTCAAAAATTTTTTGGCTAGTCCAAGTTCCAGGTTGCCACTTCGTTTTATAAATAAAGTTTTATTGACATATGGCAATACCTGTCCATTGTGCATTTTCTATGACTGTTTCTGAACTACACTGGTAAAGATGAATAGTTGCAACAAGGATAGTGGAGACTGAAAAGCCTAAAATAGTCAGTCTGGCCATTTAGAGAAAAAGTTTCCTGGCTCCTGGCTTAGCTCCTTGTGTTACTATATAAATTTTGGAATTAGCTTATTAATTTGTACAAAATAAGTCTGCTACAATTTTGATAGGGATTGGGTTGAAGATATAAGCCCATTTGAGAACGGCCACCTTCACAATATTAAGTCTTCCAATTCATGAATATGGTATGTGGTTCCCCCTCCCATTTATTTAGTTCCTCTCTAATTTGACTCAGGACTACTTAATGTACTTCAGTGAACATGTTGTTCCCATTTGTGGTAAAATTTATTCTTATTTTATTATTTTTAATCAGTTCAGTTCAGTTGCTCAGTTGTGTCCAACTCTTTGTGATCCCATGGACTGAAGCATGCCAGGTCTCCCTGTTTTTAATACTATTGAAATAAAATTGTTTTCTTAATTCTATTTTTAGATCACCCATTGCTAGTACATAAAAATATAACCGATTTTATATTAATCTTGTATCTTGTGACCTTCTTGAATTCATTATTCTTTAAGTGCTTTAGAGGTTTATTAGTATGTGTTCTTGCCTGGAGAATCCCAGGGACAGCGGAGCCTGGTGGGCTGCCGTCTATGGGGTCGCACAGAGTTGGGCACGACTGAAGCGACTTAGCAGCAGTAGCAGCAGCAGTATGTCATCTACATGTCAGAGAAGGCAATGGCACCCACCCCACTCCAGTACTCTTGCTGGAAAATCCCATGGACGGAGGAGCCTGGTAGGCTGCAGTCCAGGGGTTGCTAAGAATCGGGCACGACTGAGCGACTTCACTTTCACTTTTCACTTTCATGCACTGGAGAAGGAAATGGCAACCCACTCCAGTGTTCTTGCCTGGGGAATCCCAAAGATAGCAGAGCCTGGTGGGCTGCCATCTATGGGGTCGCACAGAGTCAGACACGACTAAAGCAACTTAGCAGCAGCAGCAGCAAGGTGGGCTGCCGTCTATGGGGTCGCACAGAGTTGGGCACGACTGAAGCGACTTAGCAGCAGTAGCAGCAGCAGTATGTCATCTACATGTCAGAGAAGGCAATGGCACCCACCCCACTCCAGTACTCTTGCTGGAAAATCCCATGGACGGAGGAGCCTGGTAGGCTGCAGTCCAGGGGTTGCTAAGAATCGGGCACGACTGAGCGACTTCACTTTCACTTTTCACTTTCATGCACTGGAGAAGGAAATGGCAACCCACTCCAGTGTTCTTGCCTGGGGAATCCCAAAGATAGCAGAGCCTGGTGGGCTGCCATCTATGGGGTCGCACAGAGTCAGACACGACTAAAGCAACTTAGCAGCAGCAGCAGCATCTACATGTCATCATGTCATCTACAAATAAAGACAATTTTTGTTCTGTCTTTCCAATCTGTAAGCCTTTATTTTTCTTGCCTTATTGAATTGGCTTGACAGTAAAATGTTTATTAGAAATATGAGAGCAGTTATCCTTAGTGGATTCCAATCCTAGGGTAAAGCATTCAGTTAAGTGTGCTATTACTTACAGGGTTCTTGTGGATTTTCCTTTTCTTTTTGTAATCAGGTTGAGAAGTTCTCTTGTATTTCTAGTTCTTTGGGAGTTTTTATCATGAATGGGTGTTGGATTTGTCAAATGTCTTTTCTGTGTCCATTGTTATGATCGTTTGCCTTTTCCCTTTATTAATATAATGTATTACAATGATTCTCAACTGAGGGGTTTGCTTCCAAAGAGACATTTGGTAATGGCTGGACCATTCTGGCAGCTTCTCAGGGGGTGCTAGTGGTAAAGAACCTGCCTGCCAGTGCTGGAGATGTAAGAGGCGTGGGTTCTATCCCTGGGTAGGGAAGACTCCCTGGAGTGGCAGCCCACTCCCGTATTCTTGCCTGGAGAATCCCATGGACAGAGGAGCCTGGCGGGCTACGGTCCACAGGGTCACATGAGTCGGACACGACTGAAGCGACTGAGCAGGAGCATTGTGATGTTTTCTGCCTTACCAGTTTTCTTCTTGATCTAATGCATTTTCTGTCTGAAGGATTTTTTATTTTGTTGATCTTTTCAAGAAGCAAGTACTGGTTTCAGGGATTTTTTTTTTCTATTATTTTCCTGGTATCTATTTCATTTAACTATGATTTTTATTTCCTCTTTTGTTATATATACTCTTTTTTTTCTAGCTTTAAAAGAAGAAACTGTAATGATTTTTTTCTTCCTGTATAATATAAACATTTAAAGTTATTAACTTCCTTCTAGGCACAACTTTGCTGTAGCCAATGATTTTATATAGTTTTTACTCATATTGAAGATATCTTCTAATTTCTCTTGTAACTTATTTTCTGATCCATAACTTATTTAAAAATGAGTTAATTTCCAAAGATTTAAGATTTTCCAGATTTCTGTTGGTGATTTCCAGTTCCATTGTACCTAGAGAACATATTCTGGATAATTTGAACACTTTCTCATTTATTAAAACTTATTTATGGTACACAATATGGTCTGTTCTTGGAAATATTTCATGTGTACATGAACAGAATGTTTATTCTGCTGCTGTTGGGTGGAATATTCTGTAAATTTCAATTTCATAAAAGTGGTTGATAGTGTTGTTCAAATAGTCTATATTCTTACTCATTTTTGGGTTTTCATGTTCAATCATCTCTTAAGAGATGGGTATTGAAATTACTGAATTTAATGGCAGATTGGCCTTTTTCTTCTTGCAGTTCTATCAGGGATCCTCCTGATGAATTGGCATCTTTATCATTATTCAGTGAACATCTCTGACAATGTTCTTTGCTTTGAAGTCTGACATTTAGTTACTCCAAATTTCATCGTTAAGACGGTGTATCTTTGTCCACTGTATTAGTTTCTGTTGCTGTGTAGAAACAGTTTTTCTGGTAGTTCAGATGGTGAAGAATCTGCCTGTAATGCGCGAGATCCAGGTTTGATCCTTGGGTCGGAAAGATCCCCTGGAGACGGACGTGACAACCCACTCTAGTATTCTTGCCTGGAGAATTCCATAGACAGAGGAGCCTGACAGGCTACAGGCCAGGGGATCGAAAAGAGTCAGACACAACTGAAGTGACTTAATGCGCACACACACACACCCCCAGCTGCATAAAAAATTATCCCCAAAGTTCAGTTCAGTCGCGCAGTCGTGTCCGACTCTTTGCGACCCCATGAATCGCAGTACGCCAGGCCTCCCTGTCCATCACCAACTCCTGGAGTTCACNCATCTGAGTTAAATTCACCCATTCCAGTCCATCTTAGTTCACTGATTCCTAGAATGTCGATGTTCACCCTTGCCATCTCGTTTGACCACTTCCCCAAAGTTAGCAGCTCACAACACTTTAGTGTTGTCACAGTTTCTGTTAAAAAATTTAGACACAGCTTAGCTGAGTTCTCTGCTTCAAGACCTCTCACAGACTGCAACCAAGGTGTTGGCTGAATTCTAGTCATCCCAAGGTCCAACTGGGGAAGGATCCACTTTTAAGCAGACATAATTGTTGGCAGGGTTCAGTTCCTGGCAGATTGTTATTCTGAGAGTCTGTTCTGTGCCGTCTATTGGCACCGGGCTTGCCTCAGATCCTTGCCCCAAGGGCCTCTCCAACACGGAAGCTTGCTCCATTGAAGCATGCAGAGAAGTCTAACACAGAAGTCCCCGTTTTTCAGCCTAACCATCACTTTTGTTGTTGGTCGGAAGTCAAGTCACTAAGTCTGGTCCACACTAAGTCCAGCCCAGTCATAATGACATGAACACCAGGAAGCATGAATCCTTGGAGTCTGCTCTGTATATCTGCCTTGAATTTGAGGTATGTACAGATCCCTTTGGGAATGTCAGTGTTTTCCTGCTCTTTTGCCTTTGTGGAGCTGAGAGGTTCTTTTATTCTGTAAGATTTTGGTCTCCATCTGCTGGTGGTACCTTCTCTTGCTTCCTGGCACTGGTCATTTCACCAAAATTTAGGGAAGAAAATAACGGGCACAGAGAGGTGAAGTAACTTTCAGCGGAGTTGGAAAAAATGTCACCATGGTAGAGGGACAATTCTTTTTATATGTAAGTGACAAATCCCGCAACGATTCTGATTGTTTTCAAAATCTCTTTTGAAAAGAGAACTGAAACATTGAGAATAAAGGCCTTTTTAAGTCAAATTCTGCCAATTACGAAAACTGCTCTGGACAGTGATAGATAGATATCTTGTATTGTGGTATTATTCAGGATTTTCTTAGTTACTGGTAGTTGTACCTTATCTATTTAGTAAGATTAAATTATATAGACTTTAAACCTTTCTTAAAATGATTCAGAAAAAAAAATACATTATATAAAGCATTCTGAAGATTACCCTTTATGCCATTTACACTCCTAGGTATCTTCACTTTACTTTCCAACATCTTTTCCTGAGCCTGCTCATTCAAATTCCAGCTTTAGGATGGTAAAGTTCCGATCATCACTTAGCAAAGATCCATTGCCTATCAACATCCTACTTTAAATCTGGCAACGACAATTTGCAAACATCTCAATCCAACACTAATTTCTGGTCTTCACTGTTTCTCCCTTAAGTGTTCTTCTGAAAACATCAAAAGGGAAGATAATGCCACACGGCCTTTCAGACACAGCCCCAGTGGCTCAGCGGTAGAGAGTCCACCTGCAATGCAGGAGGAGCCACGGAGACATGGGTGTGACCCCTGGGTTGGGAAGATCCCCTGAAGGAAGGCACAGCAGCCCACTCCAGTATTCTTGCCTGGAGAATCCTATGGACAGAGGAGCCTGGCGGGCCACAATCCACAGGGTTGCCAAGAGTCAGACAAGACTGAAGCGACTTAGCATGCATACATATAGAAGTACTCTTCTTAATGTTTACCCCCAAACCACAGTTACTAAAATTTACTGTTGCTGAACATCCCTTCACTAAGGCAGCTAATCAAGATTTAAGTTGGTAGGAGTTACATGGATCTACTTTTTCCCTGAGAGCAGTGATGTACTACCACAAACACATAAAAAAATGAGGTAGTTTCTTGTAGACATTATATAATATAGCATGGTTTCACAAACTTTTCTTTCTGTATTCACTTACTCTGTAATCTTTGAACGATGTACTATAATGAATGTCAAAGTTAAAAAATACACATTTTCTTCTGTTTCCTAGAATCAGAATGTATTTGTCGTTTATTTTGGGAAAGCACAAAAAGAGAGATAGATCCTCTTTTGGGTTCTAAGTCAGATTAATCTTTTTGAGGAGACGCTGCCAACCCAGTGTTAAAGTGATCAGCAGTTAGTAAATTCATGGATAACATTATTTTCATAGGAGGAAGAAACATTAAAAAAGAATACAAATGTGTTTAATAACTAAACCTGGTACTTTAACCAAAGTACTTGTGACATTCTTAATATAGCTGAAGATCACTACTGTTGGTGTTTTTTTGGTTTTGTTTTGCTTGTTCTCTATATCTATTCCTAAAAAGAATGCAGGCCTATATTAAGACAAAATTTGACATTCTTTCATTTTTATTTTACATTATATTTTACTCACTTTATTGTAAGATTATTCAGAAAACGTTTCGATAGTAACCTATCTTTACCTCCATCAATGTTACACTGGAATTAACTCATATAGAAAAAATATTTTTTCATGAATATTAACAGATGTGTCAACAGCATGATTTACTTTTAGTAGGTAATGAAAAAAATACTTGGGCGTAGATTTTTTTAAACTGATAAAACTTGAAATTAATGAAATGGTCATTAAAAGATTTTTAGGTTTTGCTTTTTTTTTTTTTTTATAAAAATCAGTATTTAGAATTTCACAGTGAAGAGGTCCTAAATTTCTCATACAACATGAAATTATATAAAAATAGAAGACATAGACATCTTTAACTCTTTAATCCTTTGATTAAGCAGCAAGCATATCACTCTTCCAGGCCAAACACTGCTTAAACAAAAAAGAAAAATAATGACGTGCAAAATATTTACAAAATATGCAAAGCACACAATAAAGACATCTCACTATATACATGTGTCATATTACTCATGAAGCTAAGAATTTTCTACTGTGTGCTCTAGTGCACGGAAATAAAATCACAGCGCAGCCCTCAGATACGGCACCTCTGCGCAGGGTTGGGAGAGAACGGATTCTAAATGAGCCACAATGTATCAACAGCCAGACAGATGCTGGTGCTGGCCTCCCTGACTCACGCACCCCGCACGCCGTACACTGAAGCTCTACTGACGGAGACAAGACGACAAAGGCTGTACAGTGTGCACACACGCAAGACAACCTAAATGCTTTAAAAATGCTTTAGATTTTTCCTTTAAGATATATAACTGTCCCCATGGCTATTAAAGTAAAAATAAGGATAAATTCTTGAATATTAAGAATTTTAAATCAAGATGATCCACTGAGAAAGAACACATCCTGAAAAAAGTTTTTAGGTTATGTTAGAACTTAAGGTCCTTATGGAAATAAATGGTCTGAACTTCAAAAGGAAAACCAATTAAGGGATGTAAGTCAATAGCTCTTTAACGCTTTACAGCCAAAGGTAGGGACTATTTTTCTAATATCTGGAGAATATATGACATCTCAAAAATAAACTAGGGCCTCCGATGTTGACCATTTTGTGAAACAGCTCTAAATGTGAGACTGTGAATGTGCAAACATTTATCTTTAGTTCCACTAGTATAGCAATCTAAGCAATCTGTCCCTTTGCACAGGCAGGTCATGATTCCAATATGAAATCATTTTATCAAAAATATTAGTAATACATTGTTGAAATACTATCACTTGTAAAATATTCTTTGTAGGTGCTTAATGATTCTGTGTTGAATTGAGAAGACTTGAAATTTTTGTTTCTTTATAAAAAGGGTCTCAGCACTTTAACAGCACAATTGTGACAATATACTGATGTATCTTTGGATAACACAGAACAAATCCTTAAATTTATTTTATGAAATAATAATGATTTAACCCTAAACCAAACCCATGAGTACAGGTTGGCTGCAAGGAATACACAAATGTATCCAAATAGAACAATAGAGATTGATCAAGAAAACATCTTTTATATTAAATGCAGACCATATTAATAAGTATGAGGGCAATTTAAAGTTCAGAACATAAACACAAAAAGGGTATTGTAAATAAATGCTTTCAGAACCACTATTTCCACATAACTGACAAAATATAATTCTCTTCTAAAGTCCCCAAATGGAGGCAACTACTAGTTAAAAGCAGATAGCATTTAGAAACATTAAAAAAAAAAAAAAATTTAACTCCATTTTAAAGGAACTTAAAGACACTGTACTTTAACAAATGAAGTCCTCATTGTATGTAAATAATTATTCCCATCCTCTTACTACTGAAAGATGGCAAGTCAATGACCTTTAAGCAAGGACTTTGCATTAGGACCCTAAACTGTATGTTAAAGGGTTAGTGGGTTCAGTACATTCTTTGTGGTTTCATATAATTGCTTTGCAATTGATAAAATTGCTTTCTTTTAAAGGAATATATTTAAATTCCTTTAGAAAAAAAAGCAAGTCTTTGAAAAAAGGGATATGCAGCTATAATTTCTTAAATATGCATTAAATGAACATACGTCAAAATCTGAAATGCAGGTTATCTATTCTTGCACTCCTAACATAGGAAAATGTTGTTAAAAATTAAATTAAAGAAAAAGAGAGAAATAGTTGAACATCCTTAACTTATGAAACTTAAGGAGTTTTCACAATTCCTAAGTCAATATTCCTGAACTAAGAGCCTTGACTATGAAGAGGCAGGAATATAAAGATTCTCAATAAAATAAATACAGTAAAAACAAAACAAAAAAACCTCAGTAAATAGAGTACTTAATCTCTTTTCCTTTAACGAGATCATGTCGTTGAATGTATGCTCTAGAAAGGAGGCTAACTATAGGCCTTCTGTTGTATAACATTTTAGTTGCGTGAACTAAAAAATTCATTACACTTCCACTTACGAGAGCCCACTGGCCACAGAGCTAGTTTGCAGCCTCAGTATCTAGAAGGATTATTCTTCCCTCTTTCTCATCAATAGTCAGCGGAGCACTGGTGTGATGATGGGGTGAAAAGTTACTGCAGCTCTGTCCAATTTAACTTTAGTGCAGTGAGGACTGTGAATCTGTCTGAATTCCGATAAGTGATGGTGGCTGTTGGCCACCAACCGCGGACAACACTGGCCTTGGATTTAGACGGGGAGGCATGGAATTAGCGGGGCGAATGAGAGGTGGCGGAGGCTGATTTAAAGTTGGCCGGGGCTGGATGAACCGAGCCTGCTGCTGGAGTGGAGGAGGCTGCCGGTGAAGAGCCGGGGCAGCAGGCAGTGTTGGACGAAGAAGTGGGGTGGCTGGTTCAGGGCGGCCATGGGGGCTGTTGGTGTTGGAGTGGATGACGGGGCAGGAGGTGATGGACCCAGAGTCCGAGGAGCCTGTGGGGTCTGTGCCTAGAGGTGAGGAAACAAAAATAAACATATGAGATGACAGTTCCTAATGGACATCAGTACAATATAGTTTGGGCTGTCACAGGAAAAACAAAACAAATCAAAACAAAACAAAAACATAACACCAGTGTTTTTTTGGAAGCACAAGCTTCTTTTATTTTAAACAAAACAAACCAAAAAAAGCAACGAAGCTACCAAACAGGCATCTTTATTAGTAAACAGCTTAACACTGGAAATAAAAATAAATTTATGAAAGAACAATACACTCTCCATTCTTCTAGGATCAGAGCTTAGCATGTCATTATGACTCAAGAGTCACGAGAGAGGCACCCCTGAGCAAGTGTATTGTCAGCCTTTCATGCTCGTTTAGCTAGTCCTCTGACAAATTAGCCTTACAGGACACCACAAGAAATGGTGATTCCTCAGCTCATATTAGCTCAAATTCCATACACAAACACACCTCCTCTTCTTCATCAGTGCTCTTCCCTGATGGCACATTAGAAGCACTTTTTGTCTCCTCCCCTAAAGCAGAAGCATCACCATTAGAAGCCTGGGTTCCTTGTTCTGCTTCCCACTCCTGCAATACCTCCTCTAAGTTAAACCGACGCCTGTAGTTTACAAAGAAGTTCTTCACTTGGCCAACAGTCTTGTTGCCAATTACATCTGCAATAGCTTGAAAATCTTTACCATATTTGCGGACACCTGGAAGGCAAAGTAAATAATACACCTGTGAAGGATCAGTAAGGAGAGCTGTGTGTACTATACATCACGCACACACACAACATACCAGCAATGAAAATCCTTTCTGATAAACTCTGCTCACGTCTCAATTCTGAGATAGAGACTAAGATATCAGGGTCATAGATGGAAACTATCAATTATGTCATTTCATCGAGCCAGCCACTTGCCTTCAACTGAACAATCGAAACTTACCATTTTTTACATACTCAGTTATTTTCTCCAATCCTCTCTTGAACTCTCAAATACAGTCCATTTATTGTAAAGCATTGAATTCTTTGTTCCATCCTCAATTCCACATTCATTTATTTCCCTAGTAGCCAGTCACCTAAATTTGAGCAACATCGTTTGTAAACAAAACTGGATGGGAATAAGCCATCTCTTTTATCCCCTCAATGGACTGAGTGAGTAGTCTTAGGGTTCCCCCGTTAAGAAAAGCATTGTGATTTTGATCTTAACACCAACGTCTACATAGTTATTTGCCTATCTGTACCAGGTACCAACAAATAGAACCGAGATAAGAAATTAAACATAAAAAACAGAAGAATCATCACAATCTGATGGACAAAAAAAGGAAAGCTATTTTTCAGAGTCTGTTGGATTTTAACTCATCTAATAGTTCTAAGGACTGTATATATGACAGATTCCTAGCTATGCTCTGTAGCCTAAAGAATTATAGTGGTGACTACTTGTAGATACTGTGCTTATCATTGCTACCTTAAATTTAAGAAGGATTGTACATTCAATTATAAAAAAAGACCTAACATATAAAATTATGAAAGTTTCTATAAATATAGGATAATATTTGATTTATGAACTTGAGACAGTCAATTATGCTACAGAATTTAAAGTGACTTTACATAATCAGATGGATAATAATTTGCTCTTAGGGAGTTCTAAAGAAAATCCATCCTATTCATTCTAGAAAGAGATACACCTAGCTTAAAATATAAAAGCTGTCAAAATTTTGATTTTACAATTTGATAACTGCTTTTTAAAATACCAGAAAATAGTAACTCATTAATTAGAGATGAGAAAGGAGAATAAAAATACTGATGTCTATGATAATCTAAGCAGCCAGAAATAGAGGAATTTAGAAACTTAACATGTATACGATGACACATAAGATAACAAAAGGGCACATTAATACACTGGCAGAAATGCAAGACATATTCTTACTGACACCTATTTGGATGATATACCTATTACTTAAAGAACCAGCATGAATACAATTCATGTTTTTAAATTCTGCACTTATTTATATTGAAAACTTAGGAATAAGTATCTCTTGCTGAATTCAATTTGCTAGACTTGACTCTACGGGGAGTTTCTTCCTCTTAGAACATTTTGGGTAGGAGGCCTGACATATTAAACTATTATCCTGTTGTTAATCCAGAGTTCGGGATTTGTAAACTGTGCTCATTTCATCCGTTCTCAAAGAGAAAGACATGTGCATGACAACAGAGTAATAATGATACTTAAACTTTGTTTATAATATTTTATTTTCATTTAAAACATAAATGAATTTATATTCTCTTAAATCCATGAGCTGGTTAGAACTTCACAACTGAGTATAAATTCTAATGGTGACTAGGCTCCAGTGAGGGTTTATCTAACAATAAGAACCCAAGGTCATTTCATATTAAAAGTATACATATACAAAAGCTACATATTCAAGTCCTTCTCTACTATTTGTACTTTAGAAAACAGCAACTCAACTCGAGACAGTTGCACTGAGAAGCAAATACTAATTGGAAATCACAGTGTTCTACTAGTGTACTAATTTTCATAGCAGATTTAATTTACATTCTAAACAACCAAAGCCATTAAACACATGAATTTAGAAATGAAAACTTAAATAAATCTAGGGTTAGATCTTCTATATTCTTAACAAGAAGTCACATTAAGAGTAACTCTGACTCTATGTCTGCCTATATTACAACCCTCCAAACACTCATTTGTTCAGCAAAATATACTCCAAAACATACCACTTAGTTGCCCCCATGTCTAGCTCTATTATCTAACTGTCCCCACTTCTGACCCTATTTTTTTGGGGGGTCTTCCACTTTATTTTCCCTTGCTCAATGGACTTCACCTTGTCACTAATATTGTTGCATTTCCAGAATTACATGTCCCAAACCAAAAACTACTTCCTACAGGAACTTTACTCAGACACTTTGGATTTTCCTCAACTCACCTAGGTTCTGAGTCACCTAGGTAAGTTTATTATAACTCGTGTATGCTTGTCCCATATCAACTACTTTGTGAAGTCTTAAGGTTCAGACCATAGTGCAGCCTTCTGCAGTCTGGCTAAGGATCTCAATCACGTCTTGAGAATAAGTGGGCCTGGATATTATTATTGCCCTTAATCTGCAGGATGCCTGGGCCGTATGTGGAAGAGCTAGGGCTCCTTGGCAGACTCCACTGGACAGACAGCAGCCTTATCTGTCTCAGTGTTTCATGAAAAATTTCATTTTCTCTGTATGCCATGATATGAACAAGGTTGGAAAGTACTTTCCTATGGAATACAAATCACCACCAGCATTACTACAATGCTGAGTACAGAGGAAGTACTCAGGAAATATGACTAATTTTTTTTCTCCATGGAGCTTCATTCTATTATTCTTTCCCAATCTACAAGAGTCACACCTGGCTGACTTCTTTATCATTTTTACATTCCCAGTGATGTCACCAACGGCATATTTTGGTGAGAAAGTAGAATTTTTAAGCTCTGTACTGTGGCTGATTAACGAGTCAAACTCTAGTGAAACACCAACTGAAGACTTAATGGACTGACTCCACCTTCAGATGAATCCCCAACTAGGCTTCCGGAAGTCAACCTAGCAAGGTAGCAGTGCTGAGCAGCTACTTTAACAATCTATGATCTCAGAGCTGCTTTAGTCACAACTTGGACCTGGGAGGAGGGTGGTCCATTCTTTTTTCAGTTTATTAAAAACAAGGTCCCTCATATATATATATATGAATTAGTGCTGAAATGACTTGGGAAGTTCTTACTACAAAACTTTAAATTTCTTCTTCATTTTCATCATTAAATACTACAGGTATGAGAATTTTGCTATGCTTTAAAAAATGTTCAACTTGATAAAAATTCTAGGCAAAAGAAACACACAAAATGTGAATGCTAATATTAATAACCTGAAAACCCTAATCTGTATGTTAACGATGGATCAACTTGTAGATTTCTTCAATAAACAGATTTTTATGATCTGAATTATATCCCACATCACAGGCGAATAAAGAAAGTAAAATTGTGAGACAATATGACAGTACATCTATTCCTAATTAGTAACTCGATTTCCTTATGGGAAGTACTGTCTCTATCACTTTTAAGTGACAATTCACTAAAGGTATCAAAAAGTAAATAAGTCAAAATCATCTAAGCACTCATTATGAATTAACAAGTAAATATCGAATATTTTTCAAATCTCTAAAAAAAAAAGGAAAAAGAGATTAAATCTCTATCTCTCCTCCTTAAGATGTAAAAGGCTTAGGTCTATCTGAACCATTTTTTAAAACTAAACTCTGACCTTTGGGCTTGCCAGGTGGTTCAGCTGGTAAAGAATCTGCCTGCAATGTGGGAGACGTGGGTTTGATCCCTGGGTTGGGAAGATCCCCTGGAGAAGGAAACGGCTACCCACTCTAGGATTCTAGCCTGGAGAAAGGACTGTATAGTTCATGGGGTGGCAAAGACTCAGACACGACTAAGCAACTTTCACTTTTTACGGCAAGAGGTCAGTTTTCAAAATTTAGCGGGGAAAACACTTGAGAGAACCCTGGAAGAGGGAAATTTATTTCCCAAGAAGAGGAGAAAATTGTTTTCAGTCAAATTCCTGAGAGTTACAGTGAAACAACATGGCTTCTACACTGCCAGATGATACTGTATAATCTTTACAATACAAACTTTAAAAGTTTTGTTTGGGAATTACCATAAAAATATAACTCATTAGGATACTGTGCTATCATGACATTTCATTTTCCAGCCAATGTTCTTCTATATTATCTAACCAAGAAAAAAAAAAGTATATATTTAGAGCTTTGACTAGCAAGACAGTAACTTTAGGAGCATTTGAAATGTGCTGTTTCCCAAATCTGGACGTGGTATTTAGATTTTTTTTCCTTAGATAGAAAGGATATCATAAATCTGCTTTCAGTGTGTTTAAAAAGTTATTTTTAAAATCTTTAGGACTACAAAAAAAAAAAAAAAGCACCAACATTACAGTGACAAGCTATTTTTAGGTCTAGGTAATGAAAATTGGCAGATATTTTCCCCTGCTTCTTAAAGTGAGCATGTACTTAGATAATTAAGAAATATTAATTTTTCAAAAATCTATTTTTTGAAATAACAGTTACATTTAGAAACTCTAGGGATGTGAGGTCTTTATCAGTAACAGATTAATTTTAAACTCAAACCATTCAAGAACATGCATTTCTTTTCACCTGTAAACCTCATCAAGAATTCCTATTAAAAAAGGTAAAAAACATATGAATAGCAGTGGGAGAGTGACTGGTGCATCTGGGCAACAGCTACAAGTCAAAATCATACATTCTCTTTTGAATCTTCCCACCTTCCTGCTACGAGTTTAAACTCCATCCCAAAATGCTCGGAATTGGGAATCATTAACTATCTGAAGCAAGTGCATCCGAGGGCTGACAATTACACTTCTGAGCCTCCACTCTTGTGATATCATCTATAACAGAAGAAACTCTAGTACAAACAGGTACCTTTTAGAGGAAAAATATGAATCTATTTCCACCTCCTGTAGATCATTCAAGTGTTAAGCATCGTGTAAGGATCATTACAACCCTTAATCAAAGGCTGAATCTCCCCCATCCCCTTAGTACTTTAGGCACCATTCTAGCTTTTTTTTTTTTTAAGTAGGAGATAAAATTAAAATGAAGACAATTTCTAAACTTGCAACATCATTTCTCCTACAAAGGAATGAATATATAAACTACAGGGAGAGAAGGTAACATTTAACCATAGGCATAACTCATTTGAACATAGTTCTGTCATTTCCTGTTTCATATGAGAATGCAGGAAATATGAGAAAAAAAACACTAAAAATTAAATTTGACTTCTTGATAAAATTAAGAGAAAAAAATGTTATGTTATTTATGCTAATATAGCACAATATTTTAGTTTGGGAGCATTTTTTTTTAAAACCATGAATGACTATGAAATGAATATATTTAAGAGGAACCTAAAATAAACATGTCAAATATTGTACACTATGCTTCTACTCCTATATATTTTAAAGAGTAGATGTTTTGGACTTCATTGCTATTTTTTGAAAACAGCTAATAAATGTTTTATTTTACATGAAAAAAAACAAACAACCAGAATCAAATTCCTTTCTTAATTCTTGCTTAATAAGGAATGTTTATTATATGAATATCAAGATTCATCTTAGGATAATTTCTAAAAGCAACACAGATTAGGAAAAATATGGCACAAGCTACAAACAGGGATATTTCCCTATTAAAAGAAATATGTGAAGACTGTAATTGGTCTTACTGTTAACTAATTTGTTATAATAGAAAATTTAGATACTCAAAGCTGAAACAGATTACATAAATTGTAGAAATACCATTCTTGATAAGTATTTTAAGAGGATTAAATTAAAGCAGCATTTATAATATCCCATTTGGGGATTTCTGAAGAATGTTACTGAAGTCATAACATAGCTAGGACTAAAATTAACATAATAAAGTGACAGATTACCAAGTAAAGGCAGACATTCCTATTTGGTCTAAGCATGAGTCTTCCCCTTCCAAATAAGGGAGAAAGAAGGGAAAATAGCTTATTTATTTAAATATTTACTGTTAAAAAAACATTTATTTAAATATTTATTTACTATTTAAATGATTAGTACTTAGTTAACAACAACATGAGCAGATGGGAAGTAAAACGGGAAATATGTATTTAAGCTCTAGGAAATGAATTTAATACACTTCTTTGATTTTAAGAATTACAACACAAAGTTTATTTAATAGTGAAGCTCACTAGTGACAAAAGAGTCAACATTTCTCTCTCTAGGTCACTGAAATAGTCAAATATGAGCAAGATAAAATAACGTGTTTAACAAATCAAAATCTTTATGTAAAATGTCTTGAATAAAAGTTCTAAATAAATTAAAACATGTTAATATCAAAACACTGAAGTGGCCATAGGAATAATATCATATAAAGGTTTATCATAAATAAAGATTAAAAAGAAGAAAAAAAAACTAAAAACATTTGCCTGCTAAGGCAAGTACTTCTGGATTACAGATGTTAAAATAAAAGCTGCAGTTATGTCTTTACCCACACCCAGCTCAGGTACAGGGGATATTATAATCGTATAGACGATTATAAGACACACTTTTGGGCATTATATAAATATATGGGCACATGAGGCAAAAATGGCACTTTTTAACTCTCCCTAAAGTAACTATGTCAGACAACACGTACCTTTAAGTTGCTTTACTTTATGTAACAAAAACAAGACCAAACAAAAAACACAAGACAAAATCAAAAAACCTAAACTCAAAGTAAAAATTTCACAGTTAAAATAAATAAATAAAAAACACACATAAACATACTGAGAGTGCTTTCAAAATCTTAAGAACATGAATCTTTCCATACAAATTGCTGCATTGGTATAATTTATTCAAGGATTACTTTTAAAATGAACATAACAATATAATAACACTGAATATCCTCAGGAGAGAGGATATGTTCGATTATTTCTAGAAACACTCCATTCTTTTAATATTTATAAGCTGAAATAATGTCTGTATATATAGCTCAGTTCTCTAAGTAAATCTTGCTATTGTCTTTCTCTTGAATGCAGCTTTTCTTAATATCCAGTATCCAACCCAGTCATAAGATTTGATGGATCCTACCACTTAAAGTAGTACTGTAGAACAGTATCAAATCTTTTCTCTGTATCTACAGAGAAAGATTAATCCAGACTTCCTAGGCGATTCTCTTCAGAAAATGCTTTCACTGTGATCATTTCTTATATGAGAGTATAGCATTAGTATACTAACCTTTAAGAAAATAAATACTGGAAAATGGGGTTAAATTCTATAAGGCTACCACCATGAAGGGAAACAGGCTTTAACATAAGTCAAAGGAATACCTACCCAAAAAACTATGTTAGAACTATAAGTCATAATTCTAAATAAATATGAGACAGTTGTTGAAAATAATTTTTAATAAACACTTTCAATTGTCCATTGCAAAGAGCTATTATTGAACATTGTAAACTAATTCAACTTTTGTTCTGACTCATTCAGAAACTTAGTTCTACAATTACAGATGTGCTAAATGCATGTCAGCTCTGCCTGCACAGGATCCAGTATTTCTGTTTATGAAATGACTGTGCTGTGCTGCACAAGCCAAAGGGAAGGCTGACATTATCCTACTGGCACCCTGCTGTACATTTTCAAGTCACACTGGGTGCAAATCCTTACTTTAATCAATCTTTAACTATATTATTCTCATATCTGAATGATACTTGCACATTTTTTGAGTTAAATTATGTTCTCTATGTTTGAATACTCGGAACTGTTTTTAAAGATGTATGTTTCACTGGGGCCCAACTCTCTTATAGTAGTTAACTTAGATTTAAAAGCCATGGATACTCAACACAGAGGGCTCAGCCAAGAAGAAACAAATTGTAGACTAAACTTAAAGCACACTATCAGTCCTATAGACAGTTCATCTTAAAAGGAAAACAAATCTATAATACTGAATTGCAACATACAATTTGCCCTTAAGTAATTCAAACACAAGAAAATCCAAGTTTATAGTGCTTCCAATTTGCCCATGGGTATGCATAGTACAAAAAGTTTTCTGCCATACAATTCAACCAAGCATTCTTACAAATAATTGCATTTAAAACTGCATATGTATATATATCTATATATTAAGTCTCTCTTTTGTATAAATAGATATATTTAAAGTCAGGTTTTGTAGCATTCAGTGGCATATCTCTTAAGTAAGTTATGGTACACTGAAAGTTAAGCATATCATGAATATTTTCAGTACCTGACAATTATCAACTACAGAGTAATCAGGGAAAGCAGAAACACAGTAGTTTATGTTTGTGTTCAAGAGTTATTGACTGATACAGTAAGAATGAACCCAACTGCAGGAATACTGAGGCAGAGGCACCCAGAGACCATCTGACTTGTTCAAGCCTGTCATCACCATCATTCATTTAGTGCTGGGAAGGCATCACATGCTGTTCAGGACCCAAAATGCACACAGGCTCAGTACATCCCATCCGCAAGCACAAATCAGAGTTCATGGTTACCAACACTGGATGGTAAACACAAGACCCCTTTCTTGATCCCTTCTAAAGGAAGGGGAGAACTATGGTAGTCACCTTTCATGACAAATTAAATAATTATTAACAACAATAACTGCTTATCTTTAATATACCTTGCACTGCTAGAAGCTGCTCCTCTGTGGTCCAACGGGCATTAATTTTCTGATTTGACTACAAAATTAAAGAGAAGTTTCCTAATGAGGATATGAAGACAGACATTTTTCCAAAGTGCTTATTTTTTAAAAACTTTTCACCAAATCATAGATAAGAGATTACTAAAACTCTGATTTATGAGAATTTCATTTTTATAAGACTTAAAAAGTATATTTTGAATTACCTTTTACCAACACAAAAAATAATGAAAGGGAAATGTACCAATTTGGGAGAAAGAAAAACATTCGCACTTACACCCTAGTCAGAGGTATCAAAACTGAGAAAATTTATTAATCACTCATTTTCCAACTACAATGTTCCTATCATACACTGCACATGTTAATTTAGCCTAGTTTTAACATTTAAGAGACTTTGTTTTCTTTATAGAAGGGTGACTCTCAAATTTCTTTTCTTCATATTTAGACTAAACCTATTCTTACTCCATCAAAAAGTGTTGCATAAATTAATGTAAAACTGTAGATAAGGTCTGTGCCCTAAATTAATATTTCTTTAAATTTCTAAAGCAGAGAGTGATTGATAAGAATAGATTTTCCCCCAACACTTCCTACATTCATCCCAGTATTTTTGTTTAAAAAATTTCTCAGTTTAAGATTTTGACTATGGCAGTATTACAGTATTAAACATCTAACCAAATTACACCCACTTCTTAGTAATCAAGAACCTTTGGCAGTAGATGGACGGACAGAAATAAGCATTCCAGCCTACAGAGGTTTATAGTAGAAACTGCCCAGATAAAATGGCCAATGTAATACACACACATGCTGGGAAAAATAGAAAGTAGGGTTTCCTCTAAGAAGGGGTGTTGAGGTCTTATCTCAGTTATAGTCTTAGCAATAAGAATCTCCACAGTACACAGAGATTCCAGGTAATATAACTTTCTCACCACGAATGAAGACATATAAGCATTTGGAAGAAAGAATGAAACATAAATTCAAAAACAGTTATGAAAGAAGAAAAAAAAAAAAAAAGACCTTGAGTAAAGGAGGCAAAAATAAATACAAAGCACTGAGTTCCAAATGGTAAGATTTTAAAAAGGACAGCAAGGCAGGCCAGGCAACGTGGACAAGCCTCCAGGTTAGGATACTTGTGAGGAGGCAAAGGAATAACAGGAAACAGGCAAAGAGAAAGAGGGGAAACAGGACATACAGGAGTCGTAAGGGTGAACCAAGGCTAAAAGAGTGCAGAGAAAAAGAGAGAAGACAGGGAAAACCAGCAATTTTCAACATATGGTCTCCCAAGAGGAATAGTAAGAATGGAGTAGGAGGTAATATCTGAGTTAATACCCAGGCAATGTGATGCTACCTTGGCCATGAAAGGTAGACAAAAGAGGTCCTTAGTATCCAAGGATAACTGGTATTGGAACCTATTTAAAACAGGTCCAGATATTTCACGGTAAATGGTTAAAAAAATAAAAGGCTGAATTAACTTAATCTGAAATATGAAACTAAAACTTAGGAAAATTAGTTCATTAAAACATAGTTACTGATTCCGCTTACAAGCTTTAATTTTATTTCTTGGCATACCTTTTGTGATTATACAGTGGTATAATACTCTCTAGCTTTGAAATTTACAACATGAGCGCAGAATATAGGTAATTTTTGTTTTGAAGATGTCAATGATTTTCTCAAATTTCTCTTCTCTTTATTGTTACTCAAATTATTCTTTTAAATGCCTGAGGCACTATCCTTTTTTTCCATCATTAATTCTGTTAGATACCCCTCTGTCAACAATTTTGCAAGCGACTAAAGCCATTCTGTACCTTCACAGACTTCATGAAGTTTCACATCTTTTGCCCAGGCTTACAATTTCATTTATTTTGTATTTGCACTGTATTAGCAAGAGAATAACAGAGGAAGATGTTGCTGTCATGGATGGGAAGGGTAACACCTAGAGTAATTAGAAGAATTAGTGAGGAGAGCCTAACTTTATAAGTGCTGAATTCTCTAGTGAATAGTTTTTTGTTTGGCAACCTTTGCTTCTCCATCTATCCCTTAGATTAATGAGCATTTGGATACTGAACATCTCTTGTGATACTACATTGTACGTGGTTCTTAGGATTAAAGTTAGCATGTATGTGGAATATATATAAGGACTTATGTAACCTGGTGGCTCTAGTGACAAATCCACCCGCCAATGCAGGAGATGCGAGTTCAATTCCTGGGTCAGGAAGAACCTCTGGAGAAGGAAATGGCAACCCGTCCAATATTCTTGCCTAGGAAATCCCATGGACAGAGGGGACTGGCAGGCTATAGTCTATGGGGTCGCAAAGACTTGGACATGACTTAGTAACTAAACGACAACAACAAACAGTGACAAAAACATCGAGCATAGTGCCTGAGCAAACATAAATTAAAGTTGATCAATCAATGTTAAACCTGAACGGTAGAAAATGGAGAAAAAGGTATCATTAATGAAAAGGGAACAAAAAGTAAAAAAGAAATAACAAGCCCTATGAAGACTTATTTTTGGCTTTAAAGCAAACCGGGAGATGGGATAAACACAAGTAACTATCATTGAAAACAGTATACTGGGGATTCAAAGATGAGGGGGAAAAGTCAAAATGATTACAATGGGGAAAAAGGAAAGTTGAAGGGACTGCAGTCAGAGATGGATTTAAGAACATAAGTTCCTAAAAGGCAAAAATGAGGAGAACGCATACCATGTTCAGGAACAAGAGGATTTTTGTTAGGAAGCAGTGACAAATAAGCCTGGAAGGTTGGTGATACTTAACTAAACCAAAATATGGTGAGGCCCAGTTCTGCAAAGGCTGAAAACACCAAGGCTGACGAGTTCATACTAGATATAATGAGCAATCTGGGGGAAGCAGGGAGCAAAGAGAGAAGGGTATGATTATGAGCAGAATAAGACTTTTAAGCCTAGAAAGCTGGGAGAAGGGTGATGCTTTTAAGGACTTAGATTTGGGAGGTGTGGGAAGGCAAGGCTAAGAGGAGGAATTTAACTTGGGATACACTGAAAATAAGGTATTAGGCAGGAGGCTAAAAGTTTCATCTATTCAAATACATTTTTTTAAGGTGTTTGGAAAATGCTTATGAGGGAAAACAATGGAATCAGCTTACTCAGATGAAAGGTTCTAAAATCAGACCTGAATTTTTTAAAGTTTTTTTTCTTCCAAAATTACCCTTCAAATGTTCTTACAAAGGTAGCCATGGAGACAGGCAGTCTCGCAGAAAGTCCACGCTGGCAGTTATTTCTCTAGTACCTGAAAGGGCCCCTAGTTTCTCAGTAATACCCCAGATGAAGCCTTTGGCTCGAATTTAGAACAGTAGTAAATGAAAAATATAAATACTTATGTAAATACTAGAACATCGTTCAGTTCGAGGAAATGCTGAGGAAGATGTGAAAGCTAAAACTGACTAAAGGAATGCTGGATTCACAGTTCCCAGCTTGTGACTACTCACCCTGGGTCATACACTCAATAAATGGAGTTCAGGCAGAACTGCCAGCACTGCTGCACTTGCTGTTACTAAACATACTCTCTCTTTTTTATTGGGTTAAATTTACATCATTTAAATGTATATGTGATATGACTTTAATACAGCAAGTGATGAGGTTGTATCAGATTTCCAAAACAGAAGAGAAATACATCCTGAGGATAAAAACTTGGAGAATGTCTTTATTTACATACAGTAAGAAAAATTATAGCTGAGAAGGGAGAATAATAGTTATAAAAGTTAAAGTAAGAAGGAGGGCATCATTATGTGAAAGGCTCAGAAATAGGCAAGGGAAATGAGTTAGAGCTGTGGAATTTGGTCATTAAGACCAATGTCAACGTTTAAGAAGACACTTCAGTGGAAAAATGCAGAGGATGACTTGAAACTGTATGGAATTAAACAGTCTATGTGCTACAAAATGCAAACAGTGGAAGAGAGGAAAGGCTGTAGGAATAAGAGGATCAACATTTTAAAAATATATAGAATCCTTTAAGTTACTGATTTTTATATTTTAGAGCTAAGAAAGTTTGGTAGAGATATGTTTAACTTCAGGAAAGAACAACTAGACTGTATCCAGGAATCTAAAATTCTGTGGTAGTTATAGCTAGCTATGAGGTACCACTGAACACATTCTTTTTCTTAAAAATAATAGAACAGCAATGTGAAACAATCCAGTATATAATAGCAACAATAACGTAAAAGATCCCAAAGAGCCGTCTAGAACAATCTATGGCACCCTTAGCGAGTTCAGCATATTTACTACATCCTTCTCCTGGCTAAATTTCTTCACGTCTTTCCCATTTTTTTCAGTAGTAGGCTCATACTACCTCCAACTTGGAAGAGTTAAAAAAGGTTACCAGGCTACCCAGTGTGGAAAAGTCAACCCAACACCCATAAAGAAAGGATGTCACACACCTATGCATGAAAATATCCATAGATTTGGAAACGTCTAGCTTCAAAAAGCACCCCTTTCTCAGATTCTTCAGATCTCCTTGCCCCTTACCTAAATTCCACCCAAAAAAAATCAAAGCATAATCAAACGTACCACCACTCCTTGCAACACCCTCATATATTTTCAAGGAGATACATAAACGTCTACTTTGCAAATGTTCTCTAGGTTTATCACTTGCTCTCCATTCCTACAACTAATACCTGACACTACCCAATACCTCTTTACCACTTACTTTATCTCTCACATACCTGGTATTTCAGCAGCTCTAAAGTTTCTAATTTATCTTGTATAACATGGCCAGGATAACTTTCCTAAAACACAGATTTCTCATTACATCCTTTCTAAATTGAAAAAACTGTAGGATCTTTTCATTTGCCTTAATTTAAAAGGCAAAGTTCTCTTCTTAGCTTTCACAAAAGCTTTTCTTAGCTTTCACAGTGGTCTTGCCCACTGATTTATGAAACAAATAAGTCCCTGTTAAACTCAACCTTATTAATACCTCTCATACATCCTGTGCATTTATCCTCTGCAACCAAGTGTGCCTTCCCAAGTCGACACATGCTTCCTCAGAAAACAGTTTTTATACTTCCGCTGAACTCTCAGCAGTGATTAGCACAATGAGCTCACAATACATGCTTAGGGAATATCCAGTGTTTTTGATTTTCCCCTCTGGATTTATATTTTGAATACACTGTTCAACATCAAACCACTGTTCACATTATTCCTTCCATCTGTCCTTTTAGTATTATGCAAAAATCCTACTCACCCTTCAGCTGAAACTTCCCCCTCTAGGAATCTTCAGCTGAAACATCCCCCTTTAGGAAATGCTGATTACTCTACTTGAACAATAGCCACTTGTTTTATTAATATCTTCACCTATTAATCTATAAATTTAATGTTTGTCTTCTAATATCTAGACTATAAATTCTTTTTTAAAAAGTAAATGCAAAAAATCTATCCTTCCTCTTTTTTAGGTGTCGTCTCTGCCCTCCCCTCACACAGAGCCTAATGCAGTGTCTTATAAAAAACAAGTGATCGACAAATACTTAGGTGAGTGAATTAACTTTCTTCACCAATTTTTCCCTAAATGAAAATAACAACTGAATGATTAAGTGTCTTAGTAACTGTTTAGTTCCAGTAGAGTTACATCATTTAGTAGCTTTTTGTTTAAAAGGTTAATAAAATTCTTTTATTAGGTATTAGGGAGAACTTTTTTAGGTTGGGTATCAGCTAACCTAAAGGTAAGAGGATAAGGTACATGATTTTTCAAGGTTTTTACTATAACTGTTAATCTAGTGTTTTGAAATATATCTATTCAGGTTGTTCTTCCCTATAAAGCAATAGGAACAATATGATACCTACAAATATATCCTGGGCATTTTCTAGATGACAAAACATATATACATTTTACAAGTGCATGTGAGTTCAAAATCAACCTCAATGTATTATACAAACTTCAATGTATGGACCACAGTGCATTAAGGTTTTGGTTGTTTCATTTTGATCATTATTTTTACAATAAACGAAGAGATGTAATAAATGGTAACTTTTAACCAATAACTACATTTATATTTGGGATCTAACATACACTTTTACTATTATATAAAAACTTCCAAAAGAGGCAGCATCACATTAATCTAGGACTCCAACTGGACTCTTAAGAATCTAAAACACAGCCAGAGGATCACTATTTACTATGATGTGTGATCTTGATCAAGTCAGTTATTCGCTCTGAGGCCCAGCTCCCTCATGCAAAATAATAGTATTTACTTCATCTACTTCTTTGGACTTAAGTGAGCATAAAAAGAGGCAGCATATAGGAAAGTTATAAATGCTATTATACCTTCACATCTTACTTTATATAATGTTAATGAATGAGGCTATTCTGCAGTTTTCTGAAAAATTTGAGATTAGAATTTTATTTCCTTGAAAATTTGGTAGACTTTTTCTATAAAGTTGTCTTGGCCTGCTGTTTTCCTATGAGAAAAATGTTCACTGTTTCTTCAATTATTTAATGGTTATACATTATTCAGTTTTCGTTCTTAAGACAATTTTGATAAACCATATATTCCTAGGAATTTCTAAGTTTTGTGTAAATTTTCAAACTTATTGGCATAAAGTTCAAGCTATTCCAATAAGGTTTTCAATATCTGCTATATTTTTAATTTTCTTGAATTTTTAAATTATAAACCCATAGTAATATACAAACATTCTAAGTGTCTTGCTTTTATGCATTTTATAATGGTTGGATGCCATCACTGACTCAATGGCCATGAGTTTGAGCAAACTCAGGGAGATAGTGAACGACAGGGAAGCCTGGCATGCTGCAGTTCATGGGGTCGAAAAGAGAACAACAACAATGTGTAATTAATTAAATATTAAATTAATTTCAATACAAAATTTTAAATGACTTTTTTGATGTAATAATTTGACATAAAATAAATCAGTACTCTTTGTATTACACTGCTAAGTCACTTCAGTCGTGTCCGACTCTGTGTGACCCCATAGACGACAGCCCACTAGGCTCCTCTGTCCCTGGGATTCTCCAGGCAAGAATACTGGAGTGGGTTGCCATTTCTTTCTCCAATGCATGAAAGTGAAAGTGAAAGTCAAGTCGCCCAGTCGTGCCTGACTCCTCGCGACCCCATGGACTGCAGCCTACCAGGCTCCTCTGTCCATGGGATTTTCCAGGCAAGACTACTGGAGTGGGGTGCCATTGCCTACTCTGTGTATTACACTATCTTTATTTAAATATCACTAGACTGTCAGTTTACCTCTGGGTTTGCAATGAGATATTAGTCTACATATATTTTGTTCTTTTCCATTGCCTAACCTTCTTCAAAGAGACTATTCAAAACAAACAAAAACAACTTCCTTCATAATGATTCTTCCTTTCTAGAAGATTCTAGAGAGTAAGATGGCGTATTAAGTACTACTTTTCTGCCCACCACTACCCCGCCACCTTGCCCATACATAATTCATTTGTAGATATTTCAGTCAATCTGCTATCTGGAGGGAAAAAAAATCCCATCAGGACCAAATAGGATTATTTGATTATTACATACTTAGAAAAGTAAGGCCAGGATATGAAGCATAACATAGGAGTCTTAAAAAAAAGAGAAAGAGAAAAGATTTTATAATAGAAGCTTCTGTAAAAAGGTATGGACAATAAGCGTTTAAGTACACTCTTAGACATCACCAATATAAAAAACATATTAAGTTTTAGGAGAAGTACAAGTAAGACTTGAGAAAATGGCCAATCTATATCTCATATTTGGATTTCGTATTTTCCAGGATATAAATTCACACACTAAAATCCTAACTGGAAACCTGAGCCAATAAACAAATATCCAAAACTAAAGTAAAATTTTGTTAAAACTGTTAAAATGAGCTCCTTGTGATCTTTTTCTTCCTGTTACCAATTTACACAGGTAGGAAACAGCTTTGAACAAACATCGCTATTGACCCCAAAATGCACTTCTTCATTAATGACCTTCCAATTTCACATGCACTGAGCCTATTATTATAGCTATTTTGTATGCTTGATTGCAAGTGCTAAAGACAGTAATGGAATGATTTAACTTAAATCATTAGCCAAGTCTCAAGAGACTACCTATTTAAAAACAAAATAAGAGACATAATAAATTATATATATAATAAAACCTTTGAAGCACACATGTAACTGAAATATAGCAGTTGAACACTGAATAACTCAAAGAACAAGGCTGCACCATACTTAGTCACATATACTCTTCAATAACATACCTCAGGAGGCTTGAATTCTTCAATTCCACCTTCCATTTTCTGTTTAAGCGCACTGTTTACTTGCTTAGCATTCTGAACCTTCAAAAAACAGCCAAAAACATGAATCAGATCATGTACTTAGCTGAATTTTTGAGTATTAATAAGTGAAAAGGATACATATTAAAAACCCTGTTACCCCAGGGCGATAGAACACTTATGGCACTTAGGGTGTAATACACCACTCATTCAAGTAGCATACACATCAACTATACACACAACTAACAGACTAATTGACACAGTTCATAAAGAATTATTTAATTCTCACGACTACTCTGTGAAGTAAGTATCATCAGTTCTGTTATAACCTGACATATGCATTCTCAAAAGCCAAAGTACTATGCAAACTGCACAGTGAAAACCACAGGGCTTACGGGGAAAAAGAGCTTGAGACACAACACTCAAAAATTTCATCAACTACACACAGCACAGTTCTACAGAAATTCACAATTGATACAATCAAGATGATGCTTTACCTTAAAAGGTTGCTTACATAAGTGGCTGCCAAAATAACTACAACTTGTGAATTGTTGGGAAGTGGTAGAAGAGTTATTTGAAATCAGATGAAAAGTTTTAACACCAGATGTGGGTGTGTATGGCGAATAACACAGTATATGCCCACACAGTTGAAATGGGAACTGTGTGGGCATACACTCAGCTAGGTGTAGTTTTTCACTAACGAAAATCACATGTAAGCAAATGCAAAAGTCACATTATGTTCAAATTGTCCCTGTGTATTTCAATGATGTTGGAACAGATTCATGCTTTCAAAACAAGCACTAGAGCAAAACTGGACTTCGATTTAAACAGCAGAAATGAAGGAGTGGTGGTGGTACACAAGATGGTCAAAGAAATAACTTGGAAACAAAATTAAGACATCTTTGTAAACAACTGATTGTGGAGAATTAGGGAGGAGGAATCAAGGATAATTCTTTCGTCACTGGCTGGAGTAACTGAGTATACATGGTGTTATTTAATCAGACAGGGAGTGCAAAAAGGGGAACAGATTACTCGTGGATATGGAAGAAATCAGTTTGGACACTGCTTATGAGATGTTTGGGATAATAAATGGTAGAATTCGTAAATCTAAGCATGCAAATCTTCACTATGTTACACATCAAATGAATATCCAAGAAAGGAACTTAAAGCTTTAAAAAAGTTCTTTCACAAGAATCAACAAAGGACTTTCCCGGTGGTCCAGTGGCTAAGAATCCCCAGAGGACACAGGTTCAATCCCTGGTCCAGGAAGATTCCATGTGCCATAGAGCAACTAAGCCTGTGAGCCACAACTACTGAAGCCTGTGCTTGGCAAGGAGAGCAACCACTACAATAAGAAGTCCGCATGCCAGAACCAAGAGTAGCCCCTACTCACAGCAACCAGAGAAAGCCCTCATGCAGCCCAGAGACTCAGCACAGCCAAAAATAAATACATAAACAAACAATTAAAAAAAAAATCAATAAAAATAGCTTATAAGTGAAGTAATAGTGGAGTAGTAGTACTGATGACTCAGTATGATTTATAGGTGGCTGAGAACATTTTATTCATTATTTTAAAAAATTCTGAGCACTTTAAAAATATCACAGGCAAAGTGTTTTAGAAGTTCTCTAAAGAGAAGGGGTGCTGTGGGTTGGAAGATGGGAGTCTTCTACACACATTTATGGTTTGACTAAAGGCAAAGCATTCAATCAAATATATACTATATATATTTGAGAATCCAGCATCATAAGTCAAAAGAAAGGGATTCTAAGGAAGAGGAAGTGGCTTTCAAAAGAGATAAGAACCAAGAAGAGGGCACTCGACTGAGCAACTTGTTCATAAACAATCTTAAGCCAGCTTATTCAGTGGCAGAACTGGGATGGGATGTGGACAGAAACTAGATTGGGAAGCCTCTGTAAATAAGTGGTAAGAAAGCAGAGGAAGCTAATGTGGTAGATTTTAATATTTATTCTGGAACTTTGCTGGAGAAGAAAACAGAAATATAAAAGCAGTTTGGGTAAGTAACCAGGGTCAAGGGGTAGAGAAATCTGAATGTTTAGGATAGAGAAAAACCATCTCGGTCCCATACTACCCTGTTGCAAAGTTCTTACATTATATGGAAGTGGTAATAATATTAACTCTAACGGTGCATACTGTGATATCTAAACAAGGATGGCACTGTAAGCTAAGGATGCATGTTGTAATCCCTAAAGCAACTACAAAAAAAAGAAGAGATATAGTTGAAAAATATAAATATGACCATGTTATACACCTCTTTTAAATCCTTCAGTAGTTTCCTCACTCATGATGAATTTTGAATTTAACATGCCCTTCCTATAAATTTCTGTCTAGCTCTTCAAATAACCTGCTAAAGGCAAGCAGGAATTAATGAAGCATTTTAAGATGAATGATCTTGATTACACCAGTTATTTTAAAAGAATAACATTGATAAAATGTGTAACAAGGGACTGAGAAGAGGTAGATAGCAAGGAGAATCAACATGATAGTTATACTCAGAAAAGAGGTGATAAGGGCCATAACAAGGGTAGTAGGGATGAAATTAAAAAGCTGGGGATTGATTTAAAGGAAATTTCAGAGATAAAATAATCTACCACTTGAGTTTGTGTGTGCTGAGAGAGTAATACAGGCAAGGGATGAGTAAAAGATAAATTCAGATGTTTCAACAAACAAGGAACAGAAAAAAAAATCTTTTGGGAGTTAGATGTCTAACAGGTAGTTGGAAATATAGCTATAGAGCTTAGGAGAAAAGCCACAGCTTAGGAAGTAAACTCAGAAGTCACTGGCAAGGTTGGTTAATTTATACCAAGAAAGCCCAGTCTTAAAACTTAAAACAACAACAGAAATAAATAAATAAAGGAAAAGCCAGAGAAAGACTGGAGACCTAATAACACCAATAATGAGTGCGTATCATGTGCAAGGCACTAATGTTTTAAGCATTTACCCTGTATTACCTTGTTTAATTCCTCCCAACCAAAATATCATTATCCTCATTTTAAGACAGAGAAACTGAAGTTGAGAGAAGTTAAACAGCTCCCCTAGGGTTGTGCAGGAAGTAGACAGTGTAGCTAGGTTTAGAACTTAAGATCACTGACTCTAAAACCTTATCCACTACCTGATTATGCTAAAGAAACTTTTAAATAATACTGGTGGTGCTACTACGTGCTAATGGTGACAATCCCTATGTGTTATCTCAAATAATTCTCAACAATCTGCAAGAGAAGTAAGATTATTATCTCCAATTTTATAAATAAAAAAATGGAAGCGTAGATTCTATTATTTCCCAGCATCACAGAGCTAACAGTAGCAATGCTGGGATTCAAATCTAAAATACTCAGTGGCACCTTATAATTTGAAAGATCAAGCTTATGTAACTGAGTGGATGAGAAAATCTGTAAAAAATCTTTAAAAACCTGAGTATACAGGGATAAAGTAAACAAGCAAAATGGACAGAATGATCAAAAATAAGGATTTTTATAAAATACCTGACGTTTTAAAGAGATCAACTCCATGTCCAGTTGCCTCAGGATGGTGTTGGCTGCATTGGGGCTACAGGAAACAGCTACCACATCTTCTTGGGTTAAATACATGCCCTTAGGTGGACGGCACTTAGAACGCTGAGAATGATGGCGGTGTTGTAAACTCTGATATTCTCTCCTCCCAAGTCCAATCTTGCTAGTTTGGACAGGCTGGTCAGTATTACCCTGAAAGAAAAAATAACAACAGGTCATCTGGGTCTGTATACAGGTATAAGTTGAAAACAGTCTATTACTAACAGATTACTAATAGAAGTATCTGTTACATTAAGTGCACCTACTAAATACTTCTAACCAATTATATTACATATGAGTCCAAACACACACACACACACAACAACTATCAATTAGGGGGAAATGAGCATACAACATAATGTAGTTTCATTAATCCACTCAATAAAATGTTAGGTTTCTATGCCCAGAAGACTATGAACAAATGAAAAAATAAGGTGGATTTTACATTATTTTAGTTTGCTTCACGATTTCAAGATGGGATATATTTTCTCTCAGCAATAAGTGGGGGTGGGTAAGCTACAACTTACTAAGTGCAAAGTTTTAAAGAAAGTAAAAAAAGGGGCAAATTAGGAATCATGACAACTGGTAGCTCAGACAACTGGTAAAAAAGAGATAACATTTTATTCTCACTTCAGAGTTGTTGAAAGAGAACTATGCCTCTAAAAATTAAAAAGAGCACAAGATTATTTTAATACTAACAACATTTCTAAACTCCAAGTCTATTTACCTGTGAATAAAGTAACATTGAAATTTTCACTTTGGAAGAGGTTTAAAAAGCTCTAATAATGATCACCATGAACTCTTAAGTAGGATTTCATTATTATATTTGCAATATTCTTAAAAACTGTGATATAAAAATACAACGTTATTCTGCGCTTCTAAGATAGCAATCCATTAGAAACTGTGTCCGATCAGGCTGAAGACAATATACTGAATAGATTTAATAATTCATTAAAAAAGTAACTCTGCATAAAAGTCATAATATAATTATATAGTACCCAGTACTGTAATTCACTCTGTTCCTTAGAACTCAATTCAAAGCAACACATGACAGATTTGATGTTCAGGGAAAATCCTCCCAGTATAGCACTCCTAAAATTGCTAGATCAAGTATTTTTTAAAATCTTTTAAAATTCATTTCTGAGCTGGCAGAGAAGTAAAGAAATCCCTCAGAGACGAGAAATGATGAGAAAACAGGAATCTGGAGAGAGAAGCAAGGATGCAGGAGCTGATACTCGCCTAAAGAACAATGGACAATAGGTGACGAGCACAAGAGTGAAAGCCAGAACTCTGGAAGGGGAGGGGCTCCAACATCATCCAAAGCAGGAAAAACGTCCCTGCCCTGCAAAGGAGGATGACTCAAAGAAAGGCAAGACCGCTTCAACTTGGCTCAAAGGAAAGCAAGGAAACCAGAAAGAGTCTTTCCTGAGAATCCCTAGTCACAGACCTATATTCAGACAGGTTTGGAGACTAAATTTATATACGAACTGTCTGGCCTGAAAAACCCCTTCAACCTTGGCTCAAAGGAAAGCAAGGAAACCAGAAAGAGTCTTTCCTGAGAATCCCTAGTCACAGACCTATATTCAGACAGGTTTGGAGACTAAATTTATATACGAACTGTCTGGCCTGAAAAACCCCTTCAACCTTGGCTCAAAGGAAAGCAAGGAAACCAGAAAGAGTCTTTCCTGAGAATCCCTAGTCACAGACCTATATTCAGACAGGTTTGGAGACTAAATTTATATACGAACTGTCTGGCCTGAAAAACCCCTTCAACCTTGGCTCAAAGGAAAGCAAGGAAACCAGAAAGAGTCTTTCCTGAGAATCCCTAGTCACAGACCTATATTCAGACAGGTTTGGAGACTAAATTTATATACGAACTGTCTGGCCTGAAAAACCCCTTCAACCTTGGCTCAAAGGAAAGCAAGGAAACCAGAAAGAGTCTTTCCTGAGAATCCCTAGTCACAGACCTATATTCAGACAGGTTTGGAGACTAAATTTATATACGAACTGTCTGGCCTGAAAAACCCCTTCAACCTTGGCTCAAAGGAAAGCAAGGAAACCAGAAAGAGTCTTTCCTGAGAATCCCTAGTCACAGACCTATATTCAGACAGGTTTGGAGACTAAATTTATATACGAACTGTCTGGCCTGAAAAACCCCAATTCAAAAATTTACTTTAGAGTGTCTCAGGTTGGTAGGGCTTTCAGTTAGCAGAAGTAAATGCAAGCTGTCTTTAGAAGAATGCACTGTAAATGCAGGTCTTGAAAATTTTCAACAAACATGTTCCAAGGAAAATGAGCTCACAACTACAAACTGCCAAACAAGCCTTCTGAGTAAAACACTGCAGAAGGCAAACAACAGAATTATATCTGCAGAGATCACAACTATTATAATTACTGGATAAAGAGATACAATAAAGATGTTATACATGTACAAAGAAAGAAAGAATTTAAAATATGGAATATTCTTATAAGAAATGAGTCCATCAAAACGGACCAAGCAGACAGGCAAAAAAACCAAACAGAACATCTGGAAATAAAAAATATTATAAATCAGAGCAGAAATTCAATGGATGGGTTACTCAGCAGACTAGACAGAGCTCAAAAGAAAATTGTGACTCTGAATGCACCTATGAGAAAAATGCCCAAAACGTAGCATGGAAATATGGAAAGACATGGAATACATGAGTGATTGAGATGTGTGAAAAGTCCATTACATTTCTAAAAGAATTCTCAAAAGAAAGCATAGAGAGAATAAAGAGACTTTAGATTCAAAGACTCAACAAATAAGAATTTTACAGAACTTAAGATAGGATTTAGAAAGTACAAAGGAATCCAAAGCAAGTTTCAAAAAAAATAAATCCATAGCCATATACTTCAAAAGGAAACTATGGAACACTACAGACAAAGAAGAGATCATAAAAGCAGACAAATAGAAAAGTTAAATTACCTCCACAGAAGGGTGTGGAGAAGAGCACCCTCTTGCACTGTTGGTAGGAATGTAAAACGACATCACATTATGGAGACTCCTTAAAAATCCAGGAACAGAACTACCATATGACCCAACAATCCCATTAATAGGCATGTAACCTAAGAAAACCATAACTGAAAAGAGATGTTGCAGCCCTATGGAAAACAGCTAGGAAGCAATCCAGATATCCATCGACAGATGAATGGGTACCGAAGCTGTGGTACGTACATACAATGGAATATTACCCAGCCATTAAAAAAAAAAAAACCATGAGTCAGCCCTAATGAGGTAGATAAACCTAAAGCCTGTTATACAGAGTGAAGTAAGTCAGAAGAGAAAAACAAATATCTTACATTAACATATATATATATCAGAGAAGGCAATGGCACCCTGCTCCAGTACTCTTGCCTGGAAAATCCCAGGGACGGAGGAGCCTGGTAGGCTGCAGTCCATGGGGTTGCAAGAGCTGGACACGACTGGGCGACTTGACTTTCACTTTTCACTTTCACGCATTGGAGAAGGAAATGGCAACCCACTCCAGTGCTCTTGCCTGGAGAATCCCAGGGACGGGAGCCTGGTGGGCTGCCGTCTATGGGGTCTCACAGAGTTGAACACGACTGAAGTGACTTAGCAGTAGCAGTTAGCATATATATATATAAAATCTAGAAAGATGGTACTGATGAGCCTATTTGCAGGGCAGCAGTGGAGATGCAGACAGAAAGAACAGACTTATGGACACAGTGGGGGAAGGAGAGGGCGGGGTGAAATAAGAGAGCAGCACGGAAACATATAAACTACCATATGTAAAACAGACAGCCAGAGGAAATTTGCTGTGTGATGCAAGGAGCTCAAATCAGGTGCTCTGTGACAACCTAGAGGGGTGCGATGGACTGGGAGGTGGGATGGAGGTCCAAGGGGGAGGAGACATATTTATACCTATGGATGATTCATGCTGATGTATGGCAGAAACCAACACAATATTGTAAAGCAATCAAAAAAATTTTTTAATTACCTCCAAAGGAATGATAGCACACTGCCTGACAGCAGACTTCTCTAAAGCAATGATAGAAATCAGAAAGCAGCAGAATAATATCTTCAAATGATATTGATTAACCTAAGAGTCTAACCCCAGCAAAACTAAGGGTTTAAGAAATAGGCATTTTGGACATGCCAAAACTGACTGTTTTCATAATCAATAGACTCTCATTAAATTAATCTGTAAAAGATACGCTTAGGAAAAAAGAAAAATTATTTTCAAAGAAAGTTCTAAGATTCAAGAATGAAAGGTAAACAAAATTAAGTATTTTAAGTATTAAAAATTGGGTAAATTTCTTGTTAGTTTAGTAAATCCAACGCTGACTATATGTCTAATGTGATGTATTAAAAAATAAGATGTAACTAAAACTGGAAAAAAATAGCATATAAAACAAGAAGGTAGTGGCTGAAGTTAAAGCATCTTAATGGACTTATATTAACCAGAAACCATTAAAAGCACCAAAATTAGACTTTAAAAGTTAAATATGCAGGATAAAACTTCCAGAGTATACAATAAGAACAGAACTATAGAAACATTCCAAACTAGTAGAGTAAAATAAAAAAAATCAAACAAGATAAATTCTTGATCCAAAAAGAAAGTAAGTCAAACAAAAGATAAAAATAAGAAATAACAAAAATACAAATATCAATCATAACTGGTATAAAGGAGCTAAATTCTCTAGATAAAATAAAAAATACTACATATCTGTTCCTGTAAGACATGTACTTAAAATATGAGGACACAGAAATGTTGAAATCAAGGAATAACAATACATCAGTCAAACACAACAAAAGAAAGATGACAGAGCTATCAGTTCAGTTCAGTCGCTCAGTCATGTCCAGTTCTTTGCAACCCTATGGACTGCAACAGGCCAGGCTTCCCTGTCCATCACCAACTACTCCTGGAGCTTGCTCAAACACATGTCCATTGAGTTGGTGATGTCATCCAACCATCTCATCCTCTGTCATCCCCTTCCCCTCCTGCCTTCAATATTTCCCAGCATCAGGGTCTTTTCTAAATGAGTCAGTTCTTCCCATCAGGTGGCCAAAGTATTGGAGCTTCAGCTTCAGAATTTGTCCTTCCAATGGATATTCAGGACTGATTTCCTTTAGGATTGACTAGCTTGATCTTGCAGTCCAAGGGACTCTCAAGAGTCTTCTCCAACACCATAGTTCAAAAGCATCAATTCTTCGGTGCTCAGCTTTCTTTACAGTCCAACTCTCACATCCATACATGACTACTGGAAAACATAGCTTTGACTAGATGGACCTTTGTTGGCAAAGTAATGTCTCTGCTTTTTAATTTGTTGTCTAGGTTGGTCACAACTTGTGACTAAACCACCACCTAGGCTGGTCATAGCTTTTCTTCCAAGGAGCAAGTATCTTTTAATTTCACAGCTGCAATCACTATCACCATCTGCAATGATTCTGGAACCCAAGAAAATAAAGTCTGTCACTGTTTTCATTGTTTCTCATCTATCTGCCATTAAGTGATGGAACCAGATGCCAAGATCTTCATTTTTTTAATGCTGAGTTTTAAGCCAGCTTTACGCTCTCTTTTACTTTCATCAAGAGGCTCTTTAGTTCTTCGTCGCCTTCTGCCATAAGGGTGGTGTCATCTGCATACCTGAGGTTATTAATATTTCTCCCGGCAATCTTGATTCCAGCTTGTGCTTCATCCAGCCCAGCATTTCGCATGATGTACTCTGCATATAAGTTAAATAAGCAGGGTGACAATATACAGCCTAGACATACTCATTTCCCAATTTGGAACCAGTCCATTGTTCCATGTCCAGTTCTAACTGTTGCTTCTTAACCTGCATACAGATTTCTCAGGAGGCAGATAGAGCTATACCAGACAAATAATCTTTAAAAGTAGAAGATAAAAGTTTCGTATTCAACAAAACAGTTACTACACATCTAACAAATAATAGCTTCAAAATACAGTTATTTCTCAATAATCCATCAGAAAAGCACATAAACACCTACAAAACCAATACTAGCAAGTAGGCAAGCAGTAACAGAATACTGATTTCAATCGTATTAACTGACAAGCTTCAATTAAGACACATTAAAAAAAACCCTATAACCAGAAATTAAAAGTATGTATTACTCTCAAGCACACATGGAAAAACATTCATGAAAATTCAACATTCTAGATTTGGAGGTTTTAAAACATATCCTCAAATTCCTCAACATTCCAACCACTGAGAAGAGAGACTCTCTATCCTATTCTCCTTGATTCTAGACCAAGTTCAGTAGCTCACTTATAACCAACAGAATGTAACACGTGTGACACTGCGTAACTTGCGAGGCTAGGCCAGAAATGGCTAGGTACCTTCTCTCTCTGCTCTGGGGATGATTACTTTGGAGGAAACCAGCCATGGTAAGAAGCCAGATTACTAGGGGACCACCAGGCTATAGAGGAATGCTAGCTGACAGTCAGGTGAGTAAGTCCAAAACCTTTAATAACATCCTACTTGATTCTGAAACTAAAATTATTCTCTCTAAAGTCAGGAATAAGATAAAAATATTTGCTATTATAACTTCTCTTCAACATTATACTGGTGATTCTAACCAGTTCAGTAAGAACAGAAATAAAAAGTATTACAAGGATTGAAAAGAAATAAAACTGCTATTAGTTTCAGATAATATAAACCTCTATACAGGAAATGCAAACTAATCTACAAACAGGTAACAGATTTCATTTCTCTCCAGTTTATATATAGATTCAATGGAATATCAAGTAGGGCTTTCCTACTTTGAAGTTTGAGATAAAGGTCCAAAAATAGCCAAGGAAGCCTTAAGAAGCACTACCAAGTAAGGGGAATTATCCCAGCAGCTATCAAGGTTTATTATAGTTACACTAGCTAAGACGCTGTGCGACTGACAGGAGAAGCAGACTGGAAAGCCAGTGAGAGCGCAAATGTTAACTTGAGTCTCTGCAACCCCACAGACAGTAGCCCGCCAGGCTCCTCTTTCCATGGGATTCTCCAGGCAAGAATACTGGAGTGGGTTGTCACTCCCTTCTCCAAGGGAGCTTACCGACCCAGGAATTGAACTCGGGTCTCCTGCTCTGCAGGTGGAATCTTTACTATCTGAGCCAGCAGGGAAGCCCCTAGAGAGCCATACTTATATAGAAACCTCATCCATGATAAAGCTGATATGGCAGACCAGTTGAAAGAGATGAACTCATTTTCATATTAGAAAATGAAACAAAACAAAACAAAACAGGTCTTTATCTGACAACATAAACCAAACATAATTACTGACGGATAAAGAACATAAGTGTAAAAAGCAAAATTTATAAATTTACAGAAAAAATATAGAATACTGAAATTTGAATATTTACGTACTTTTGATGAAATAGCTGTTCATCAAAGCATGTAAAGAGAGTAAAAAAAGATAAACCAAGAACTGCTAAAAGATCTCTGCAACACACTTAACCAAAAAATTAGTATCTAGAATATACAAGGAATTCAGTAATAAAAAAACTCATACATTCTCTTTAAGAAAAGACAAAACCAAACCAACAGATAAAAAACACAAATAAGCACTTTAAAAAAGACATAATAATATATAATAAACAGACGGAAAAATAATCAGCCTCATTAGTAACCTTATGAATGACCTGAGAACACAATGAGCCACGTTTCAGGTGATCAGATTGCTAACATCTTGGAAGTCTTATATAAAGTGCTGGCAGTGAATGCTGCATGCTCAGTCTTGTCTGACTCTTTGCGACCCCATGGAGTGCAGCCCGCCAGGTTCCTTTGTCCTTGAAATTCTCCAGCCAAGAATACTGGAGTGGGTTGCCATTTCCTTCCTCAGGGACTCTTCTTGATCCAGGGACTGAACCTATGTCTCCTGCATTGACACACAGATTCTTTACCTCTGGGCCACCTGGGAAATCCTGAAGTACTGGCAAGGAAGTTGGGTAATGCGTATTCTCCTAGCCAAGAGAAGTACATCAAATGTAGAAAATGGTTTGCCATTATCTAGGAAAGTTAAACACAGTTATAGTCTAAAATAGAGTGGTGCTAGTGATAAAGAACCCGGCTGCCAATGTAGGAGATGTAAGAGATGTGGGTTCGACCCCAGGGTCAGGAAGATCCCCTGGGGGAGGGGATGGAACCCACTCCGGTATTCTTGCCTGCAGAATCCCATGAACAGAGGAGCCTAGTGGGCTACAGCTCACAGGGTCACAAAGCGTCGGACACGACAGAAGCAATTTAGCTCGCACAAACCCAGGAAAAGTTAAACATGGCTACAGTCTAAACAGAGTAATGCCATTCCAAACAATGGTAGGGTATTACTACTCACTAAGTCGTGGTTGGCATTTTGGTGGAATAATCTGCACTGCGCACTTCAGGAGACCTGGCATCCCTTTCCCACTATATGCTAAGAGTGTCTGTCAACCAGAAACACCTCCATAATTTTTACATGTTCCTTATGCAGGTAATACTAAACCTTGCTAAGAACTGCTATCGCACAGGAGCCGTTGTATATGTATGTATCCAGGATATGCTCTTATCATACTGTTCATAATAAGCAGCAGCTAGAAACAATGTCCATTAATTAGAGCAGGCAAGTGGTGGCACATGCATACCATGGATGCATATGATTTCCTTCCAGGTTCTCACTGGAAACAAAGGAGTGCGGTGCAATAAAGAAACCAAGGACTTCTGTTTCTTAAGCTCAGTGATGGACACACTGGTGTTTATTACTATTCTTCAAATTGTACATAGTCTGGTATGTATGGTTTCATAATTTTTAAAAGTTAAAAATAAAAACCTTTCCATACAAGGCATCATTAACTTGCAGAAGCAGCTCTGTGTTAAAGGCAATGTTACAGCATCATTCCCTGCCCGGTGCCCCTATCACCTGGGAAAGAGCAGAGAACTCAATGAAACTGCTGACACACAGTGCCAGCCCTGGACCACAACCCTGCAGCATGTTTTTAACACTTTTTAAATTTTACTCCCCTCACTGTCTTTTGCTAATGGGATGAGATCACTGGCAAACAAAAGACCAAATGTTTAAGTATTACCTCGCATGGTTGGACCAAACAGTATTCCACATACACACATTTCCTAGGTAACTAAACCCAAATCCCTAATCTCTCATATTTGTACAGCAATTAAGAGTTTATAGTGTATATTCTTATCTGTTAAAATATATTTGATTGACTGCCTACTATGTACCAGGCCCTGCAGTTGAGACTCATTTCTTGCTCCTTAAGAGCTTACCACTCAAGGATAGGCAGGCAGGTGAGGGGAGATTAGATGTACACAAGTACCACTCAGCTCAATGACGACTGCAATGGATTTAAAGAAAAACAAGGAAGCAATCAATTCAACATAAGGCAAGGGGAGTTCATAGACAAGCTACATATTGCAGAGTTAGGAGTAATTTGCCAGGCCTGTTTGGGAAGAAAGGGAAAAAAGCTAGAAAAAACAGATCAACAAAGAGCAAAAGCCAGGGCACTAAAACACTTACCTGAGCCTCTCTTAGCAATGTGAAATAACAGAGGGGGTGGAGAATGTCTAACTAGAAAGTTGTGTTTTATCCTATGGACAAAGCCACGGAGGAACTGCAAGCAGTAAATTTGGTTTTAAAAGGTTGTCTTGGCAACAGTGTAGAGAATGGTCTTGGAAGGTGTGGTGCAACGTCTGGAGATAAGGTAAATTAAGGTAAGATAGAAAATGTCAGTAATTCAGAGAAGAGATGAGAACCTAAAAATAAGGCAGTCACCTAGAAGACCAAAGAGAAAAGAATAAAATTTACAGTTATTTGAGAGAGAAAATTAGAAACAGTGATCACACAATGAACAGAGTAATTGAGAAGGAGAAAAAGAAGTCACTAAAACCGAGACACAATGGTTAAAAGTGGCTTCCACGCTGGCTCAGCAGTAAAGAATCCGCCTGCCAATGCAAAAGACACAGGTTTGATCTCTGGGTCAAGATCAACCCCGGGAGAAGGAAACTCTCCAGTCTTCTGGCCTGGAGAATTCCATGGACAGAGGAGCCTGGTGGGCTACAGTCCTTGCGGTCGCAAAGAGCTGGGCACAACTGAGCAACTAAATAACACTAGTTAAAAAGGTAGATGGGAATCAGAGAATGGTGTTATAAAAGTCAAAACCAGATTTTCAGAACAAGGGAGGGGTCAATAACTTGAAATAGTACAGGAAGCACCAGGAGAATGCACTGAGTAACCAGTCGCTGGATGTGGCAGTTAGGAAGGAGGTCACTGCTGACCTGTCAGCAGTTTGAGAGAAGTAAAGGGGCAGCAAGTTGAATGAAGCAAACTCAAAGAGTGAAGTAATGCTAAGATAGATAGTGACGCTTATAAATGAAAGACTGGAGCATACTTCTGGGCTGCAGTGAAAAGGCTGAAAGTATGGCAAAGAAACTGATGGAAAAGGTCCTAAAGGCAATATGCAGGGACAGGTAGGATCAAACTAGCAACGAAATTATACAGAACAAGTGGAGGGACCTTTCTTACTGTCAAAGAGAGGCATGCAGCACAGACTGTTCATTCAGTAATTTCATATTACTGCATTTGTGACATTTGAAGTCTGTCCTATCAAGCACCAGCAAGGAAGTGGGAAATGAGTACTGTATAAAGTGCTGGGGGGGGGCGGGTACCAGATGTTCCAGGCTTACTGAAGCCCTGACTTCAAAGAGTTCATAGCTTAACGAGCAAAACACAGTAATTTTAATATAATGTCTTAAGCGTAAATATACTCAGATAAAAAATGTAGTGTGATAGCACAGAGGTTAAGGGAGGGGCTGGAATTTAAGGGCATTCCTGCTTGATATATTCTTCTTGAAGTAGAAAGTGAAGTTATCTGCTGAGTTTTTCAGGGGAGAGGGGAGGTGGTAGGTGATGTGTAGAAAAGGATGATTGTTCAAATACTTGCTTACACAATAAATCTTATTCAAGATTTATTATGTACTGGGTACTATAATAAATGCTTTTATATGTATTACCTAGTTGATTGTCAGAACAAACCTATTATTTTAATTTTACCAATGGAAAAAACTGAAAATTACAGGTTAAAAATTGAGAGATGCTAAGGGTTACACTGAGATTGAAAACTATTTTTTCCAAGTACCAACAATGTACATGATTGCGTAATCTTCTCTTGTAACTCCAGACCAAGAATAGCAATTTATCCAGCACTGTGGGTTTACAGGGTTAGAGAAGGAATATCAGAAGACTGAGAGAAATGGGAGTTACAGACACTAGAAAGAGAGCAGCTTAAGGAAATGGCCATTTGGTCTAAGGTTCAGGGAGACAAGGAGGCTTGGGAAAAAATGAAGGATTCAGGGAATCTGAGAACCTTTAGCAGTAGTAAGAAAATCAGTAAAGTATCAAGCTGAGTAGAATTTTTCAAATTTCACTGACAAAAGATGGCAAGTGCCAGAACGGGTCATGGCATTGAGTTCCTTAAGAGGAGGAATGCGAGTCATTAAATTGGATGAAGTCACGTTTCTGTCTTCAATTTTCAATGTTATTTTCACAAGTTGCCTGTACATCACAAGCCTTTAGCCACTGACATCTAGTCTATATATTTTTTACAATTATGTAATTCCTTGCTTTGAACATGTATATCAATTTAAAACTTTTCAAGATTTTAAGTCATCACCATTATCATTAAATTGAAGAGTATGACTACATTTCTAGTTGGGAATTCTTCCATCTCTTCCTTTGAGGCAGCTTTCAATGTTCACTGCTGTCAGTATACCTGGTACTAATTTCTAATTTGTTATAAAATGGAATAAACTACATGTTCTCCAAAAAAATATTCTAAACTTAGTATTGTCTCATCTAAGAGTGATTTTACTTCTTTTCTATGGATTAAAGAACAGGTGTTGTGGGTGGTTTCCTGGGGGCTCAGTGGTTAGGGCTCCCGGTTCCCACTGCTGTGGCCCAGGTCCAATCTCTTGTCAGGGAACTGAGATCCTACAAGTCATGCAGAGTGGCCAAAAAAAAAAAAGGACAGGCATCATGGGAGGGCTTTTATACTTCTGAATGGATGAGATAATCCCCGAATTACTTAAACTACTGGCTAATTGGAATTCTTGATGTTTTTGCTTTTCCAAAAAACTTCAATTAACATTGAAATTTACTACCTTCTAATCCATTATATAAAAATGCTTTTCTTAATATGAAGTACTGCTCATTTTTTTGGAGTGAATTTGTAGAACAGTTACAAGCACTCTAATGATCATCATTACCTCTTTCTTGGCTTCTTTTTTGGGATCATAATCACTATCGTTTCCATCCACTGGGTGTGTTTCTTCCACGTCATCATCACTGAAAAGAAACAAAGATTAATAAATTTAACTCACTTTTTATTCTATTCCAGTGTTCTTATCAATCTGCAATATACCTACCTAATAATTTTACTAAATATTCCCCAGGAGTTATCCTTAGGAAGACAAGTTTTCATAATTTAGATTCCTCTAATGTTTAGAAATATTTACCCTTTTAGGTACATAGAATCATTTAAGCAAACATTTCCAGCTAAAAAACAGAGACTTAATAGGAAAAATATTTAGAAAGAAATATCATTTGGGAGAAAGAACATATATATTAATTTGATGTAATATTTATTATTCAGTTCTCCAATTGGAGGATAACGACAGACAAAAACCAGAAAGCAAAACGATCTTTTATACTATCAGAAAGACACAGCTATAATAATGTGGACTTCAGTTATTCAGATAACTGTGGAAAGACCATCTTTCAGAGAACATATTTCTCTTTTTTTCCCCTTACTTTTTCACTGCACAGCTTGGCATGTGGGATCTTAGTTCCCCAACCATGGATCAAACCATGCTTCCTTCAGTGGAAGCAGGCAGACTTAACCACTGGACCACCACGGAAGCCCCGAATATATTTTTTTAATATAGTCTAAATATATGTACTGAATATATCAATACTAAAGGGAAGCATTTGTGATTAAATACAATTCAAATATAACTCAGTACAAAGGTTTGCTGACTATGATTAACAGTTAAAGAGTTGAGGAAAGTTTTTACAATGAAAATTTCTGATCACTCAGTTCTTGTCAGAGCAGAAATAGGAATATAAGGATAAGAAGCATTTACAATGTGTTGTGATCACTGTTCTACCTTAGGAAAGATAAGCAATACCTGTAACTATACAAAGGCATCCAACCTACCTGTCACCCTGATTATGTCTATTGGCTAGTTTACGAGCCTGGCGATCCATTAAGCTTGTCCTAGATCGAGTTTTTTTCCAGGAATAGTAATATTTCACAAGGCTAGCAATTGTCTTATCTGGAAGCTTGAAAAAAAAATCATGTTAATATCAGCAAGTTTTTTCACAAACTCTGATTAACAGAATGAATAATATCTCTGATGTTATTCTTTGATACTTAGCAAACAAAAGCATAGATGAACAAAATTTTCCCAGGTATCTTTATGAATTATAGAGTTAAAAAGTGCAGCTACAGTCATAGAACCCCACCATACCTATGTCACTGATATTTGTAAATAAATATTCCTATTTATTCTGAGCAGAGAAAGGAGAGAAGGATGTCACAAACTAACATGATGTGAATGGCCCCAGAAGCCCACAGCAAAATGGTAATATTCCACATCTGTTTTCTTAGGTTACTCTGCTCTTTCCACCCCCTCTGTAAACTGGATTTTTATAAGCTGATTTATAATTTATATAGCACAAAGTTCACCAATTTAAAGTGTACAATTCAGAGATTTTTAGCTTACCCACTAAGTTGTGCAACTACCACTATTTAATTTCAGACATTTTCATAACCTGAAGAAGAAACCTTAAACTTATTAACAGTCACTCCCTATTCTCCCTTTAACCCAGACCCTGGCAACTACTTAATCTACTTTCTGTCTCTACAGATTTGCCTATTCTGGATATTTCATGTAAGTGGAATCACACAATATGTGGCCTTTTATGTTTGGCTTCTGTTGCTTAGCATAATGTTTGAAAGAAAAGCGATTCAATATCATTTTGTGTTAAATCCAGGCTTTAAGATGATAAGTAATGCAAACAGACTTGGATATTAAAAGGACTAATGATCATGCACTGCTTTGTCATATATTTACAAACAAGGACACACTCTTTCAATTAAAACTGTTGCTTTTGATTATGGAAGACACTTAAGATATATTTGCAAACATTTCTAATTTCCAAAATTTAACTTAAAAGAGTTTAATGCAACAACTTCTCAGAGTTATACAATTCTGACTAGAAACAAAAAAAATTTAATAACTAGAAATAAAGATCAGTTTTTCTTTCAAAAAAAAAAGGAACAGACCCTGAACAACGTTGAAATGATACAGAACTTCTAACTATCAAGTTTTCATACCCAAAGGAATAGAAATTTGAAAATAAAATCCTCATGTTAAAAATGAAACATTTAATAAAGCTGAAATTATGACTTTTCCTGAAATGATAAACTTATTTAGTAAGTCTATTAATCTTGGATCTTCCCAACCCAGGGATCAAACCCAGGTCTCCTGCATTGCAGGCAGACGCTTTAACCTCTGAGCCACCAAGGAAGCCCCCTTCACTTTCACTTTCACCATCTTAACTTATTACAATGAAATGGAACATAATGATCACATATTAAGAGTGTAGTTGTAGAAAATAAGACTATATCAAACATATCTATTTTAAAATATTTTTAACAATTAGACTGGAAAACTTTTTTGTATTTAGTAATTAGGAAGTGTTTAACAACAGAATTAGGTATCACTCAGGTATGAACCACAGAAAAAGCAAAATTACCATACCATTTGCTGAATCCTGTGAAAGCTCTTCCCATGAAAACTAAAGGCTTGTTCAAATAGGACTTTATCTTCCACTGTCCACTCATCCGGAAAGGGAGTGAAATTAGGGAGATCAGCAAGGGACTTCTCAATGTTATGTTTATGCCAGAACAACATGCCAAGTGCCTTTGAAGAGAAATCATTCCCCTTTGGTTTTAATGGACTCATGTTCCATCACACTTGAGAGAGTTAAACACAAATCAGGTTAAAGTCTTAAGCCTATGACTTCAACTGAAGATACATTCAGTTTGAGGCTTTTAATCAGGGTGCCCAGGTAACAGCTCATTTCTTTCTTTCAAATCAGGGCCTCAGAATAGTAAATGTTCTTACATACCACATCTACTGTAGGATCTAGGAAAAAGTGAGCTGAGGAGAGTGGCTATAATTACTAAAGCAGGTCTGTAGGCTCATATCAAGACTTTCACTCACATTTATTCATTTGTCAAGTGTAGGGAAAAATATGCTAAAAGGAAAAATAACCTGTAAGTCAATACTTGAATGAAACTATCAATTATAACACAAAACTAGAAGTGCTCAGACAAGACTCAGTAGAGAACTATTTATGTTTTAACCTGTTAGAAGTATCCTGGGCTAAACACTTCTAAGAAGTAAGAGTACCTCAAATGCAACTTTTAACACTATTTTACCACATGTATTTCTAAAGTTCTTTACTATCATAATGTACACAAAGAACTACTATAAGGCATATTAATAATTTCAATGACTTTATTACCAAATCATAGGAAAACCTGAAATGGATGATTTTTGACAATTCAACAACTTTTCCTTCTATTGTAAGAGGTACACCTTTATCTTTACTGTAAGGTACTGATACTTTGGCCACCTGATGCAAAAGCTGACTCATTGGAAAAGATCCTGATGCTGGGAAAGATTGAGGGCAAGAGGAGAAGGGAAGGATAGAGGATGAGATGGATGGCATCATCGACTCAATGGACATGGCTTTGGGTGGATTCTGGGAGTTGGTGATGGACGGGGAGGCCTGGCGTGCTGTGGTTCATGGGGTCGCAAAGAGTCGGACACGACTGAGCGACTGAACTGACTGATTGACTGACTGACTATCATTTAGGGGATAAAGGTTTATTTTTTAAGACGAGAGATAGCAACTTTTTAAACAGCAGTGATTTCTCGCTTTTGTAATACTTTGGTACTCTGGTAGTACTCCTTGAAAATGAACATGAAAATGAACACATATACAGTCATATTTCAAAGAATTAACCTTATCAAATAGTAAAAAGAAAGTCAAGTCTTAAAAACAAAATACATAAGCAAAGTCTTCAAAACCCTCAGAAAAGTTAACTATATTTAGATTAACATCTCAGTCTCAGCAAAATGATTCTCTATAACCATGTTACTAACTATAAAATTAGCTCTTAATAATCCAGGTAACAGGAAGTTCACTTATTTTATTTTACTATTAATTCTGACAGAGGTTGATTTTCTACTTAGTTGAAATGAAATTTAAGAGTGTCTATTTTACTCTCACTTTCCATGTTCTACATTCCCTTGTTACTAGGGATAACGGACCATGTGTCATATATGCGTGTGTGCATGCTCAGTTGCTCAGTCCTGTTTGCAACGCCAAGGACTATAGCCTGTCAGGCTCCTCTGTCCATGGAGTTTTCCAGGCAAGAAAACTGGAGTGGGCTGCCACCTCCTCCTCTAGGGGATCTTCCTGACCCAGGGATCAAACCTTTGTCTCTTGCACTGGCAGGTGGATTCTTTACCACTGCACCGCCTGGGCAGTCCCATACCACATGTATCTCCTCTTAAAGTTATCTATTTTTTTTTAAGCCCTTTGTGAATTATTTCCTTCAAAATTTAAAAACATTAAAATATCTCTTTAAATAAAAAGTTAGTTTCTAGGTCTTTTAGGATAAAGTCAGAGAATTACTTCTACTTAAAAAAATTTTCCCTTTTGGTAAGTATTTGCGAGTAATCCTTAAGGCTTTCAGATCTTTAAGAACTCAAAACAAAACAAAACAAAAAAAGCCCAGAGATACTGAGAGACAAATGTTCAAGCCCTTGAGATAAATAATGTTTATAAAAGCAAACTCTTTAATGATGAAAGGTCAGACTTTGCTACAACCTCCCAGGTAGCTCAATCAGTAAAGAAACTGCCCACAATTCAGCAGACCTGTGTTCGATCCCTGGGTAGGGAAGATCCTCTGGAGAAGGAAATAGCAACCCACTCCTGGGTTGAACAGAATAGAATAGAATTGAATAAAATTCCACAGAGAAGCCAGATGGGCTACAGTCCATGGGGTCGCAAAGAGTCAGACACAATTGAACAACTAACATTTTCACTTTCATAAAGTTGGTTGAACTTAAGCACTTTAAGACAGAAACTATCATGAGATGTTCTTTAGATTTGATAATCACTGAGGCAAACCTTAATATTAAAATGTTTCTCTACATACCTGTTCCACATTGTAGCCATGTTTCTCCTTTGCAATTGCAATATATTCATCCACTGTAACGAAACAGTGTTATATAATTAATTATTCTCATTTACTTCATCTGCTCAGGTTGACTTTGCTTTTTTAAACAAAGCAAAATTTAAAAACAATTATACTCTAGGGATAAAAAAAAGCCAAAGTCATTTTCCATAAAACATTATAAAAAAGACCATCACTTCTACATACAGGATCAGAAGCTCACTTAGTTTAAAATTTTACTTAGTATGCCTTATCTCCACGACCATACAGCTTATACTTATTAAATTCACTAACATGACTAATTATTTTTGTATTATAAAAAGACCAATCTGTGGTCAGCCAACAGAGCCTAATTATAGTGTAAAATATTAGGTAGCTTCTATTGCAATATTTATTTAGCGAGACTTAGCTATTTAAGACCTCATCTCATGTTTAGTTTTCCAAAGCTTTTACCTTCCCATATTTGATTATTGTATAAAGGATGGTTTATAGTTTTGCCAGTATAGTAACAATTTAAACATGCTTTAGTATGCCTAAAATTTTCTTCAGCTCCTCCTGCTAGCTATACAAAAGGTACCTATATATTCCATTTTCTTTCATCCTCAATTATTATAATCAAGCAAACAGTTGTTTAAATAAGCACAGCTTCTATGAGGACATATATATATATACAGGCTATTTCAAGGCCTTATTGCTGAGAAATCTGCATTTCACATTTAGGACTCATTTTTATGCAAAGTCTTTCTTAATGCTATACAATATAAATACATGAATTTTTTAAGCACATTTTTGAGAAGCAGTGGTTAAGAATTCTGATCCAAGAACAGCTAGCTCATCTACCAAGACTTGATTCCCAGCCCTGTCACTTGTTTTTGGACTTTAAGCAATTAACTTGACCTTTTTGTATCTTAGTTTCTTCACTATAAATAGTGATAAAAATAGTACTATTTTCAGTACTATTCCTCCTAGGATTAAATGAGCTAATATATATTAAGTGCTTGAAGCAGCATCTGGCCCATTTTAAGTACTTTCTAAGAGTTTGCTGTTATTAATAGTACAGTACAGTTTAATATATAAATATGCTATTAATACAATAATGCTGTTATATTAACTAATTTTTATGGATGTTACTGTATCTTCCTAAGATTGCAAACTTTGGAGAAAATCCAAATACTATTTTCTATTTAGAACTCATAGTATTTAAACATGACAGGTCTACATACATGCTGATTAACAAAAATGTCTTGTAGTCCTATAAATAGAAGGCTAAATAAAACCAATCAACCTGTGGTTCCCAACCTTGGCTATGCATTAGGATCAGCAGAAGAGCTCTAAAATAGCAAGTCCTGGCTCCACCCCCTGAACTTTGATTTAATTAGTTTGAGGTAGAGGCCAGACATCAATAGAAGTTTTTTTTAAAGTTCCCCTAAGCAAGTCCAAAGCACAGCCAAGGATGAAAACCCTGCCCTAGACCTTCACTGGGATATTCCAGGTGGACACACCACTGCCAGGACATGTTGGCTTTCTGAATCTTGTTTTCCACTTTGCTAAGAAATACATCATTATATAAAACAGTACTAAAAAGGCAAAAGCCAATGACACTCTGATGCTCAGTTTATGAATGAAAGCATCTGCCTATAAGGAAGACCAAACTGAAAAAACCTGACAATCTCTTTCAGGTTCCTCAGTACACAAAATGTATAATTTTGTGTTTTCAGTTAAAAATACCTCAAGGGCATTAATTCCTAGATTACCACCTAGACTTTTTGCTGGTATTCTGAAGCTTGTAAATAGGAAGAATTATCAGGTATGCAAAATAACACTCAGTTTTCAATTTTTAGTTCTCTTACTGCATTAACAAGTATGACCAGACATACTGCGCACGTGATATATAGGACCTCGTTAATTTTCGTGGGACTAAATAAACCAGCGTGGGACATCTTTTGAGATCTGGTAAATATTTTAAAAAGACAAACTTATTTTAAAGCTGCTAAAATAGCTGTTCAGTGGTTTTTGTTTTAATAAATCAAATGATAACTGAGTGGAAGGGGGGGGATCTTAGTTTGGTTACCTGCACGTTTCCTATATCTGATGTGCCGCAAAGGATCAGGTCCGCTACATCACATTGAAGTCTAAAGCCACACCATGATTCAAGAAGTGCATGGTCAATGATCCAGAAGGTCTCCGTCCAGAAATGGAGAGCACAAAGATGGCCTGATTGATGGCTGCTGAAGTCAGTTCTTTCCCCTTTCCTCTTTAAAATGGTAATGATAGTGGGCTCTTGGAAGTTTGAAGGCATTTCTTTACAGCTTCATATACTGAGGAATAGCCTGTGCAGATGTCTACATTGTAACTCCCTCCCCTGCTTCAGGATTTAAGCAGCAATGCCATCAGATCCTAGGTTTTTTCAGTCTTCCTGGGCCTGACACAAATTGGAATGATCAACCCACTATCTTTCAAAAGGAAAAACATTCTAACATAGCAGCTCCATCAAAAAAAAAATAAAATAAAATAAAGGCAAACTATTTCTTATGAGATCTAAGAGATCCAAAAACAAACATAAGTTGCATTCTGAATTGGTTGATTGATTCCCTCCTTACAGAGACATCCAGTTTCAGAAAACTTACATTTGGCATCTGGGATACTGTGATATGGAGACCATACAAGCATTCCTCCATTGTCTTTATCTGTGTACTTTGTAGCACCTGGGGAAAAAAATTATTTTGAATATGATGAACTTTATTCACATTCAAAATAAGTATAAGCAAAATAAGCTTTGTTTCTATTTTAGTACAATACCTGCAAAAGACTCAAAAAAAAAATAAAATAAAATAAAGGCAAACTATTTCTTATGAGATCTAAGAGATCCAAAAACAAACATAAGTTGCATTCTGAATTGGTTGATTGATTCCCTCCTTACAGAGACATCCAGTTTCAGAAAACTTACATTTGGCATCTGGGATACTGTGATATGGAGACCATACAAGCATTCCTCCATTGTCTTTATCTGTGTACTTTGTAGCACCTGGGGAAAAAAATTATTTTGAATATGATGAACTTTATTCACATTCAAAATAAGTATAAGCAAAATAAGCTTTGTTTCTATTTTAGTACAATACCTGCAAAAGACAACAAAGAAACAAAGTACAGGAAAACAAAGAATAAAAACAGATTATACTAAATATAGTAAACATATCATTTGTGGATATGAACAAAATTTCAGAAACACTGAAGCTTACCCTCTTTAAATTAAAAAAAAAGACTTTATTATAAAATACATTTTATATCCCTATTTCTCAACAGGTAATAAATCTGATTTAACCTTTTATATGCTACTTGTTGTTTAGTTGCTACGTCATGTCCAACTCTTTCGTGACCCCACGGACTGCAGCCCACCAGGCTCTTCTGCCTGGGATCCTCCAGGCAAGAATACTGGAATGCGTTGCCATTCCCTTTTCCAGGAGATCTTCCCGACCCAGGGACCAAATCCACCATCTCCTACATTCACAGGATTCTTTACCACTGAGCCACCAGAGAAGCCTATGTTACTTAGGAATTATTAAAAATTCCAGAGAAGCCCATATCTTACTTAGGAGTTATTAAAAACTCTTGACTTAAAAGCACATACCTTAGGTGATAATTGTTTTGCCCCATATCTAAATGAGCCGAGATCATTATAATTTTTAAACACTTGTATCTGCTTTTTATGGTTTTTATTTAATCTCACTCCCTTGCTAGGAGTCTGCCAGTTACTCCTTTTTAGAGTTAATTACTTCTTATACTTACAAGCATTTGTACTCTGTGTAAGGGAAAAACAAAGTCAAAACATGTACAGTTAATAATGCTATTTCTTCTTAATGTAATCTGAGAGTCTACCTCTACCTAACCCAGAAGCATACTACTGCTGTTTATAATTTATTTGTTATAATCTAAAGAGTCAGGAAAATCAAACACTATTGAAACTGCACATAAATTAAGAAGAGACAGAATGAACAAAAGGCCTAACACAGTTATCCCCGAGCCAAGTCCATGCCAGCAGGTTCTGTCTTTAAATCTTGGTGGTCTTTTTCAGGCTTCTTCCTAATTCTTTGGTGCATTCAAGTTAATTAAAGAGTATGAGCTTTTGATAGTCACCAGTAATTAATGACTAGAATTTCAAAATTACTCACAGAAAACATTAATAGAAATCTGAAGTTAAACTGTGATCATTTATAAAGTTATAAATAATAAATTCAGAATAAAAACCATTCATTTCCAAGGGTAAATGTAACTATTACTATACTCCCAACTAGAGACTTCATCTATCAAGCAATAATATCATTCAGTGGTTCCTTATTTAAGCTAAAAATTGTTATGTATGTTTACTATAAAGAAAAATTAGGAATGGAGAAAAAAGAAATGAGAGAATACTGTAAAAGTATTAAAAAAATCATAATTACAATATAAAAAGAAAACCTACTGCATTTTGTCATAAGTATCTTTAATTAAAGGATGAAAACAGGAATTGAGAATTTAAGGAAATCAAGTTTAAAGGATATTATCTAAAATTTATACTCACTGAAAATAACTTTTAAGCTATCTTTTTAAAACTCCAAGATATATATTTAATTTTTAACCTCATAAAACAAAAACACAAAAGCAGAATAGTTAAACCACTCAGTAGAAACAGACAACTTATCTAAGTTGGTCAGAAGCCTTTATTTAATAAAACCTTATTGCTATTTCTGGGCCTCCCTGGTGGCTCAGTCGGTAAAGAATCTGCCTGCAATGCAGGAGACCTGGATTTGATCCCTGGGTTGGGAAGATCCCCTGGAGAAAGGAATAAAAACCTATTTCAGTATTCTTGCCTAGAGAATGCCATGGACAAAGGAGCCTGGCAGACTACAGTCCACGGGATTGCAAAGAGTTGGACACAACTGAGCAACCAACACTGCTTTTCTAGTGAGTATCCTAAACTTCAATTCTTTAATATGGGACTGATTCTTTTTCACAATGGATTGTGATGCTAATTTAAATACCACTTAACAGAATATGGAATGCAACAAAGAAAGGTTTCCATTGTCTTGAGTCTAACCACATACATGCTTAATATTTAGACATATTTCCTTGCATCTGATCCTTGTATTACAAAAAGCTTAAATTAAAATATTTTCATTAAATATCTCTTCTTAAACTGATATAAACTATTTTTTGTACTCTTGTTCATGAAGAAGTTAAGTTTCCTCATAAATTCTTATCACTGTAACTAAGAGCTGGATCCTCTGACAGAAACTGGCATCCAACTGTGGGGACTAATAGCTCTTCTAATGTGGGTGTATGGTGTGTGCGTGTGTGCAGCAATCACGTCTGGTGGCAGAGTGTGTGTACGTGTGTGTGGCAATCGCATCTGGTGGCAGAGAACTGTTACTTAGGCATTTCACAATGTTTTTGCCCTAGCTCTTGAACTGGATGCCACCATTTGCAATCACGTGTCCAAGTAGGAGCAAAAGATGACTGATGTCTATAGGAAACCAGAGATATTTTAGCACAGTGGTTAACAGAGTAATCACTGTAGAGTCAAACTCCAGGTGTGAATCTCAGCTCTGCCATTTCCTAGCTTTGACACCTTGAACAAATTTTCTTAACTTTCTGTGCCTCAGTTTAACCTATCTTTAAAAATAGGGATAATGAGAGCACCTTCTTCAGAGTAGTTAAAAAATGAAGTGAATTCATATGTGTAAAGGACTTGGCATATAGTAAGCACTACCTAAGACTTATTGTCATTACTACTATATCTTACGGAAGATAGTTCTCTAAGTTCCATTCTTAGTCTACACTGGGAAGGCTTCTTATCACTCAAAAATATAAATGAATAAAATCTCATGGGGCTCTAACTCAAACAGTTGATGATCTCTCTTACCAACCCTTTGAAAATGAGACTGAATAGCTAAAATGACTTGTTTTGTTGACAACTCAGCCCGATTCCTCTCCTATAAAGAGTAACAGAAAGTAACTTGCATGATTAAAAACAATTTACCTCTCAGGATGACTTGCATTCAGTAAAGCTTTACCCTTTCATCATAAAAGTTGAAGTAAAACAAAATATTTAAAGGACATAACCAAATGTTTATTTTGCTTTTATCTGTAAAAATGTTTATGATTATACCTCAAGGGCCAACAAAGGTCCATCTAGCTATGGTTTTTCCAGTAGTCATGGATGGATGTGAGAGTTGGATTATAAAGAAAAGCTGAGCACAGAATTGATTCTTTTGAACTCTGGTGTTGGGAGAAGACTCTTGAGAGTACTCTGGACTGCAAGGAGATCCAACTAGTCCACCCTAAAGGAAATCAGTCCTGAATATTCATTGGAAAGACTGATACTGAATCTGAAATTCTAATACTTTGGCCACCTGATGAGAATAACTGACTCATTGGAAAAGACCTTGATGCTGGGAAAGACTGAAGGCAGGAGAAGGGAACGACAGAGGATGAGATGGCTGGATGGCATCACCGACTCTATGGACACGAGTCTGAGTAAACTCCGGAAGTTGGTGATGGACAGGGAAGCCTGGAGTGCTGCAGTCCATGGGGTTGCCACAAATGAGTGACTGAATAACCAAAGTAGTTCAATCCTCCTGAAATCTTTCAGAGCCCCTTAACTACAGTTGGTAAAGTACATGTATGAGACCAATTTGGGGAAAACCAACAACAAAAAACATTTTGATTAGGATTTCTATACCAATGGCATGTTTCAAACAAAGTACAAAAATATAAATCTATTTCTTTTCAGATTTCCTTTAACACAAACTAAGGATTTTGATGGAAACCATGGAACAAATATTCCATACAAAGAACTTAAATATGGAGATCAGTAAGACACTCCAAATTTTTAAAATTCTATTTATAAACTAGGCTCTGAACTATATATACTTAATTCATCGATTTCAAACTGAGGTAAACAACAACTTTCCAAGGGGTACACAATCAAGAATAAGTTTTCTGATAACCAATTTTCACAACATCAACTTCCCTGTTTTCTTTTCCAAGACAATCTGCCTGAGAAGTCACCTGCAGTCTAAGCTATACACTTAAGCTACTTCTGACCTTCTTCACAAATTTCCTTCCCTCACTCAAAAAAGGAAAGAAAAACAGGCAGGTCTCTCACACAACCCAAACCTTACTAGAGTACATTGCCTAAAATTTAAAAACCACTATGATGCCAAACAAATATCAGTAAAGCTCTCCTTTACTCAAGGTACCATAACTATTACAATCTTAATTAATTATGCATTACTTGTAATAACTCCAGACAGAAGAATTAAACATTTAGAACCTCATGTTCACAAGAGTACATATTATGATAGTACAGAAACTGGACAGGTGATCAATAAAACACTTTCAAGAACAAAAATGTTTTATAAAATTCTGTGAGGAACATACATGGAAATTACAAAAATGTATACATTTTATAAAACAGATACTACCACATTACCAAGTATTTACATTTAATTGGATGTGTTTAAAATGTTTATAACAACTCTATTTCAAAGTGTTAACACTTTCAATACACTGGAAATTATATCTTTCAACTAATAAACTCAATGACAAATAACAGATATCAACTTAAAAACATGTGAATCTGTTTTTCAAATTTCTTTTATGAGTAAGCAACAAAATATTTTGAAGGCCACTGCCTTATACACATTCAGTTCAGCTCAGTTGTGTCCGACTCTGCGACCCCATGGACTGCAGCACGCCAGGCTTACCTGTGCATCACCAAATCCCACTCAAATTCATGTCCATCAAGTTGGTGATACATGCTAATTTTTACTTAATCTTATCATATAATTAATATTATCTCCCTTTTACAAATAAGAAAGCTAAGGCCTGGACACATTCAGTTCATCCAAGGTCACAATGCCACAGTGGCTAAAAGGCATATGATAAGAGCTAAGACTCTTAATCACCACACAAAACTGCTCCTCATGACGCTAAGTGTAGTCAGAAGGCACTACAGCAAAGTTGGGCTGGCCTAGCAACGAACCAAAAGGAAGAGTCACAAAAAAAGAGTCAAATATCTGCTTAGTAAATTTTTATAAAGGCAGTTAGCAATGGTCCGTTAACTAATATAAACGGTTTCTAACCTAACAACAGTAATTCCAATTACGTCTCAGTTCGCTCATGTTTTCTAAAACATTCATTTTAGTAATTCTTTCTGTGCTTAATTTCTATCATCTCCTCCAGTAAAAATATCCTCCACGAAAAAAATCCTCTTTTAATTTTCCTATATTCTGATCTTACTAATCTTGATACTGAAGAAATTTTTCTTCCAAATGACTTGGATGGCTATGGGTGAACAATCATGAAGACAGATTGAGTGGTTTATAAGACTAAAGACACTAGTATGTAAAAAAGGAGAGGAGCTGACCATTTCTCAACTTCTATCATTAGTTAATAAACATCTTTTCTTTTTTCTTCTCTTCCAAAGAAATATGTTGAAGTTATGACCCAATGGTATTGAATTGATATGGAGTAAAAACTTCACACAACAGCACAACACTTAGAATAAGATAAAGCAATGTACTATGTTGAACAGCACAGAGAGTCAAAATTTCCTTGTAAAAAGTGTTTAATAATGACAGTCTACATTTGCTTGACAAAATTTGCCTATTAACTACAGAAAAGCCCATCTAAGTTTAGATAACTGGTTTTAGCTGTACCCTTGGGTTCAATATTCTGCAGATTATTGAGGATAAAATGAATACAAGCATACCTCATTTTATTGTGCTTCACAGCTATTGTGAATTTTTTTTTTTTAACAAATTGAAGGTTTACAGCAAGCCTGTGTCAATCAAGTTTATCAGCACCATTTTCCAACAGCATTTGCTCATTTCTTATCTGTGTCACATTTTGGTAATTCTTACAATATTTCAAACTTTTTCATTTATTATTATGATGATCTGTGATCTTGGATGCTATTACTGCAAAAAAAACCCTACAACTCCCTGGAAGCTCAGATGATGGCTAGCATATTTTAGCAATAAAGCATTTCTTAATTAAGGTATGTACATTGCATTTCTGGACCTAATGTCATTGTACACTTCTATACACACTGGGAAAACAAAAAATTCATGTAACTTGCTTTATTGTGACTTTTGCTTTATCGCAGTAGTCTAGAATCAAACCACAACTATCTCTGAGGCATGTCTATAGATGAATTTAAAGAACATGACATCTATCCTTACTCTAATAAAAAGCATCAGTGATAGTCTGAATAAACTCAATGAAAATGTAACTTTAAAAATTGCAGTATTTGTGATTTTCCCCTCAAATATTCCACTTAGGCAAAATATGCAAAAATATGATGATCAAGGAAATTGGGTAATACAAATAGTGGCCATGTGAAACTACATAAAAAGTACTCTGCACTTTAAACGAGCTATTTTTCTAACTTTAAAATTGGCTCTAGTATTCCTTTGCTTGAAATCTGTTCCCAAAATTGCTACAGGGATTAGGTCATGGCCTGCACACATCTGTTTCAGCATGAAATCCAGCTCTTTAACACAAGACTCATCAACTTGTATCTATTTGTTGTTCATGAAATATAAACCTACCTAATGGGACAAAAAGCCATGTTTATCATGCTGCTGAGTTCTAATTGGGTAATAACTTTATCAATTCCTAAAAAAGCAGTAAGCCAAGGAAAGCCCCAAATCAGAAAGGCATAAAGATATGTAGAATCATTGCTCACGATTATGAGGAATGATAATTTAATAATGATAATTTAAATTTAACCTCCAAAGAGTACTTACTGCCATTTGCCCACTCATATAAACTTAGCAAGAATTCCCTATTTTTATTTCCATTTTACAGCTAGGGAAACTGAGGCTTAGGGAGGGCCAGTGACTTGCTCAGAGCACAAAAATAAGACCTGAGTGATTAATTCAGTCTGTCTTAAGTCAGAGTAAGCTTCCAAATGTCAAGCTAAAACCCGAGGCAGCAATCATGTGGAAGTGCTATTCACCTACTAGCTACATTAATAAAGAAAATTTGTTTCACAACATTTAAAATTATTTGAAGTCCTCCAGCACACACACTGAGAGCTTCTGAATAAAATTTATGAAGTCATGTTATTTAGAAGGCAACTCTGACCTAGTAAGCACTCCTGTATCATTGTCTTTACCTACTGAAAAATAGCCTGCACTGAAATCCTATTTTACCCTCTCATTATTTTTCCTTTAGAACTAGAACTGCCTAAACCCTAAACATCTTTAACCTCTGAGCCACCAGGGAAGCCCATCCCCTAAACATCTTTAAACGGTTGGTAAATATCACTCTGCATCGCAGCAATGGGCAGAAGAATGAAAATACCCACGGATAAACTATAAGCAAAAAAACATGCTATCTTCCTTAAGAAAATACAAGTAAGCCCCATTAATATCTAAAACAAATTTTCAAGAGTTCGACACAGACACATTACTTTAAGTGGGCAATGGGCAAGGAACTGACCAAGTGCAAGGGGTAGGGGGTGGGGGGAACAAAACCCTTCCAAGTCTGCGCAAAGCCTGAACTGAAGAGGGTCTGGGGTGGGGTGGGGAGGAGACACGCTCCACTCCGAGAGGCTCCAACAAGGGCGCCTCCATATGCGGAACTCTCGCCCAATCCCCGACCAGGCTGAGATCCCGTGACCGCCAGGGAGCCTGTTTGGAGAAAAGTAGACAGGGAGCCCGCAAGCCGGGCTGGCAGAGGACGCTGGAACCTGGCTGCTCGGGGAGAAAATGTCTCCTTGGCAGCTGCGGTCACTTGTCCTGTGGTCTCACTTCCCCGGGGCTGGCTCTGGAGCGAGGTGTGCCTCTGGCTTCTCCCCACCCTCTTCCCCCAATCCCTTTCGCTCCGCGGCTCCTACTCCGCAAAGCGGTCGCCACCAAAGCTACACCACCTAGCCAAAAAAGAAAGGGGGAAAAAAAAAGAAAGCAAATCCCGTGTGCACACCCGCGGGTCAGGCAGGGCTCGCCCTCGGCTTCGGCCGGTGACAGCCGCCCGGGGATCGCCGCCAGGGCGGAGCGCGGCCCTGGGCTCCCGGGGGCTGGGTCGGGTGGCCACTGACATCTGCAGGGTTCTTCCACGCACAGCCCGCACACCCGCTCCTCCAGCTCTGGGGCCCGCAGCCGCTCCACCCCCGGCCTCCGACCCCCCGATTCCACCGAGAGCCGTCTCCCTCCGCTCACTCGAGATCAAGGCGAGTGGAAAGGTGAATGCCACCAGCGGGCAAGTGGCCTCCAGGGGAACCATGTTAACCTTGCAAGGCACGCATCTGCCCACACGCCCTGTGTCACAGCCCTGCCAAGCGTGACATGACAGCCTCCCGCCAGAGATGCCTGCCCATCCCAGCCCCCGCATCTCCTCCCAACCTGTACTTTGGCCACCTTATGCGAAGAGTTGACTCATTGGAAAAGACCCTGATGCTGGGAGGGATTGGGGGCAGGAGGAGCAGGGGATGACCGAGGATGAGATGGCTGGATGGCATCACGGACTCGATGGGCGTGAGTCTGAGTGAACTCTGGGAGTTGGTGATGGACAGGGAGGCCTGGCGTGCTGTGATTCATGGGGTCGCAAAGAGTCGGACACGACTGAGTGACTGAACAGAACGGAACAGGAGACAGGGATCAAGACCATCCCCAAGAAAAAGAAATGCAAAAAGGCAAAATGGTTGTCTGATGAGGCCTTAGAAATAGCTGTGCAAAAATATTGCAATAAGAAAGAATAAATCTGACTCTATATTGAATCAATTTCTTCTACTTTAACCTTTGTATCTATTGCTTTTGCTACAAGTCAAGAGTGTTGCCTATAGCCTAAAATACACAGGATATCCCATTCTCAAGGCTCTGACCTTTAAAGGTATAACACTTTTCCATTTTCTTAGAGACAAAAAGTTGCAGAAGAGAGAATCACATTTTTCTTGTTGAGGGTTTACAGGAACATCGTGACCTTACCTATGTGGACAGCTGCAAGAACAAAGGATTCTGACACCAAGAAGTTTGCAGCAACCAGTCACACGCTCTCGCCTTTAGTATAAAAAAGCCTGAATTCTTTCTGCTTGTTTGTTTTTATTTTCAAAGCCAGTATTTATGTAGAGCTGCCCATCTGTTTGTCTTTCTTTTAATTTTTATTTTTTACATTATGAAAGTATGATAATACATTTACAGGAGACGTGGAAAATGCAGAAGAATATATTATAATTATTAAGTAGATAAATTAAAATTTTTAGTTGGAGTTTCAGTATCAAATTGAAACTAATTTTTATCAAACTGATTTTTCAGTATCAAAAATTAATAGAATGAACATACAGAGAAGTAGAAAGTTACAATAGACCTGAATAGAACTTGAACCAATTCAACATAATTAATATTTATACAATTTTCACACAACAGTAGGATGCAAATTCAAGTTCTCATAGACTGTAAACTAGGAGACACGAACATTTCCAAAGACTTATAAAAACAGGTGCAAAAATTTCATGGTCTAAAGGTATTGATTTCATATAGAGTCTGAAAAGAAACTTGAATTCTTCCTTGGGGAAGAAAGTTCTTTGGGACACTAGTCTGCTATATTCTTGGTTTGCTGGCTTTCTAAATAAAGCTCTGTTCCTTGCCACAGCACGTCATCTCTCAGTTTATTGGCCTGTCACGTCATGGTGAGCAGTATGAGCTTGAACTCTTTCATTCACAAAGACTTCGCTGACCACCTTAACTGAAATAACAGCCATTGTCTCTCCAGGCAGCTCTGTCTTTCATCTGCTTTATATTTCTTTCGAGCACGATCATCTTCTGGGAGTTATTATATATTCATCTGTATACTTGCCTTATTGACTATCTTCCCCTCAGTTCAATCCAGTTCAGTCGCCTAGTCATGTCCAACTCTTTGCGACCCCATGAACCACAGCACGCCAGGCCTCCCTGTACATTACCAGTCCCAAGTTTACCCAAACTCATGTCCATTGAGTCGGTAATGCCATCCAACCATCTCATCCACTGTCGTCCCCTTCTCCTCCTGCCCTCAATCTTTCCCAGCATGAGGGTCTTTTCCAATGAGTCAGCTCTTCGCATCAAGTGGCCAAAGTATTGCAGTCTCAGCTTCAATATCAGTCCTTCCTTCAGTTCAATCCAGTTCAGTCGCCTAGTCATGTCCAACTCTTTGCGACCCCATGAACCACAGCACGCCAGGCCTCCCTGTACATTACCAGTCCCAAGTTTACCCAAACTCACGTCCATTGAGTCGGTAATGCCATCCAACCATCTCATCCACTGTCGTCCCCTTCTCCTCCTGCCCTCAATCTTTCCCAGCATGAGGGTCTTTTCCAATGAGTCAGCTCTTCGCATCAGGTGGCCAAAGTATTGCAGTCTCAGCTTCAATATCAGTCCTTCCATGAATACCCAGGACTGATCTTCTTTAGGATGGACTGGTTGGATCTCCTTGCAGACCAAGGAACTCTCAAGAGTTTTCTCCAACACCGCAGTTCAAAAGCATCAATTCTTTGGCGCTCAGCTTTCTTTATAGTCCTACTTGATGATAATCCTTTTGATGACAGAAGCTCTATCCCTCTGGGTCACAGTATATCACAGCATCACCAGGCCAAACACAGACTGAGTCCGTGATGCACATGTTTGTTGAACCAATGAAAAGTGGAAGAATTCTATGCATGTCTCTTCTCTCCTATGTGTGCTCAGAGCAGACGTGTCTAATCACTGGGATGATTCCATTTTCCCTTAGGTCTCCTCATTTGGGTGCTCTTCCCCATCTGGGGCTCCCAGAAGCTACCGAGAAGGCACTGGAGCTGCTAATGACCAGCAAACACTGTCCTCGCTCGTCTCAGGTCTAATCTGTGACTTGGATAACTGTAGAATACCAATGTATCAGATATTAGTATGATTGTTAAAGTCATTTTTATTCCCTTCTTATCATCACTTGGAAAACTGAGTGATGTGTATATGTCAATCCCAGTCTCCCAATTAAACTCTCCCCCTGCCTATATCCTACTAACCATAAGTTTGTTTCCTACTTCTGTAAACTCTGTTTCTGCTTTGTAGATAAGTTCATTTGTACTCCCCCCTCTTTTTTTTAGATTCCACATAAAGGTGATCTCATATACTGTTTGTCTTTCCCTGTCTGACTTCACTCAGCATGATAATCTCTAGGTCCATCCATATTGCTGTAAATGGCATTATTTCATTATTTTTTATGGTAGGACATAGACATACTATTATATGTAAAATAGATAACTAATAAGGACCTACTCTATAGCACGGGGAACCCTACTCAATACTCTGTAATGACCTATATGGGAAAAGAATCTAAAAAAGAGTGGATACATGTGTATGTATAACTGATTCACTTTGCTATATACTTGGAACTAAAACAACATTCTAAATCAATTATAATAATTTTTTTAAGTAAACAAATGAGACCTAAAAAAAGGTGAATGAACCTTCTCCATTGGATCAGAAGGAAACACTGCAAAGGATTTGTCATATTTACAAAAATAACAGACCCTCCACTTGTTTTTGAATTCTGTTTTCCCAACTTGCTACCTTCTTTTTACTGATGTTTTTTGACTTCAAAATTGGGATAATAATAGAACCGACCTCTCAGAATTGAGTTGTAGAATTTAATGCTAATCAATGTAGAGCAGTTGGAAATTTGGTACATGATAATTTAAGTATTTTCTAGTACTATTATTATCATAACATTCAATCATAAAAACCTGTGTTATCAGTATTATTCAATGCAGTTTTTCTTTTTAGTGTGAACATTCCTGATTATAAGTTTTAAAGAAGTGGATTTCAAATATTTTGATCACAACTCACTACAAGAAATACATTTTATACTTTGAGCAATATATATGTTTACAAAAACATGTGTCCACACACGTATACTAAAACAAAATTTCACAAATCTATTTTTATCCTCACTGGCTGCAAAGTTGACAAGTACATCTTACTATGCCCAGTTTTGTTCTCTTCTAAGCTAGAATGCTCTAATTGATTTATAAAATAAATATTGGCTCTGACCTATTAACTTATTTCACACCACTAGTGTGCTGTGGACTGCAGCTTGAGACACTGCCCTAGAAGCAGGCTCTTAGAGCAGCAAAGCTTACTGGATATTTATTTTTTCTGATTTTCTGATTTTCTGATTTCTAATGTCTTCATCACATTTTCTTCTTTCAATATTATTTTCCCCACTGGTTTCAAATTGTGTTTTATTTATATGAACTTAGTGGCTAATCTTAAATTTTCATTAGCATATTGTAGGTTTCACCAAGACAATTTATTTTTTTCTCTCTCTATATATATATTTATTGAAGTATAGTTGACTTACAATGTTTCAGGTGCACAGAAAGATGATTCAGTTATACATATACATATATATTATCTTTCAGATTATTTTCAATTATAGGTTATTACAAGATATTGACTATAGCTTCCTATGCTATACAGTAAAACTTTGTTGCTTGTTGTGTATCTATTTTTTAAAAATTAGAAATCCAGTATTCTATTCATACTAAGTCAAACAAGTTCACACAGACCATTTAAAAAACAAAATGCATATTCTTTTTTAAAATTATATTCCTGGGTCTGTGCATATGATATAGTCTATAATTTGAATTTTTTTTACACTTTTACAGAAAAAAATTTAATTCTTGGGCATGGATAATATTTTTTAGAAAATTAGAAAAAATGGTAATTAGAACTCCCCACCAGGGAGATGGATCAGACACTGACTCAGGCACAAGTTGTCTCCAATATCCTCAGGTTTAATTAGACAAAAGTTACAGCTGTGGGTATTGTTTCTGATTTGCGAAATGTATCAGCAGGCACGAAAAATTAGCAAGACATATGTGGAGACTAATCCACCAAATTAGAAGGATTCTGTTTGAGGCTCAGTTTTGTGGATCCTGGCCAAGTGATTTTGGACACTTCTTTCAATCTGCCACTACACCAGATGCGTTATGTATAAAATGGAGGTGTTCACTGCTGCCAAGTAATGTTGTTATAAGATTAATAGAATTTCCTCCCCCATGTTGTAGAGAAACATAATGTACTTCAAACAAAGAAGTTATTTAAGGAAGAAAGTAATGGCTCCAAACAAACAAGCACAAGGAATACAAGGAAACTTTCCAAGGTGTTGATCATGTCTATTACCTTGATTGTGGAGATGCTATCATGGGTCTTTACATATGTCTAAACTTATCAAAAGTACACATTAAATATGTGTGGTTCCTTCTATGTCAACTCTAACTCAATAAATCCATGTTTTAAAATAAGAAATTATGGATCACTTGATTTTTTTAAGCTGGAGATTTTCAAATAACTCATAACCACAAAAATTATTTATCAAGGTCCTCAACAAGTTTTGAACTGTATTATGCAGTTTATAAACTGAATTGTTAAATAATACATATGCTCTAAAATTTTTAGTCTGATGAAATTGATTTGATTATTTTTATATGAGACCTCGCTTCTATCTGAAGTTCTAACAAAAAAAAATGACTTTTAGAAAAAAAGAAGGATATTAGTTAATAAGTTATTTCCCAACAGCAGCAATTTAGGATGCACAAAAGGCTATAGGAATAAAGCAACTGATCCATCTAATATTGCCTTGAAAGGAACTCATGCTATATGCACTATGACCTATGCTGCAAGAAAAAACTTTTACTGGGACTTTGTTTATATCGTGTATTGTTGTTGGTGCTAAAGAAAAGAGCCCATTGTACTCCTTCTGTCCTTATAAAGGGACACTCATATGGGGAAACAGAATTCAACACAAGGAATTTCACTTTACAACCCAACTTATTATTAACTTCTATTACAAAAGCCAAAGGAATCCTTATATGTAACCATAAGAAAGAAAAACTAAAAATCAAATATTATACCGTCACCATGAGACATTCACAAAAAATATTTTGCTTAGAGTGATTTAAGGGGAATTTTTATTTCAGTAAAACTGCTAAGAACATTAATTTCCAAAGGTGAAAATTCTATGATTAGTCAGAAAGGGCAGGGGTTGTTTTGCTGCTGAATGTGCAAACACAAAAACATATCTTTTAACAGTCATAGGAAAACCTCCAATGTGTTTAACTATGGCAATGATTTCTGCTCTACTTCAATCATAGGGTCCTTATCCAAGTGAGAAAGGTATTGATTAAAACCAGAGAAACTTTGTGGGCAGAGCAGGGTGGGATGAACTGGGAAACTGGAATTGTCATATATACACCAGTGATACTGTGTATAAAATAGATACTAATAAGAACCTACTGTATAGCTCAGGGAACTCTACTCAGTGTTCCATGGTGACCTAAATGTGAAGGAAATCCAAAAAAGGGGATTTATGTATATGTATCACTGATTCGCATTGCTGTACAGTAGAAATTAATACAACATTGTAAGGCAACTCTACACCAATAAAAATTAGTTTAAAACAATAAAACCAGGGAAGCTTCTTACTGTGTGTAGTAAGATCTAATATTAAGTGGAGGAGCTGAGAAGTTGACGGCATTGCTTTAGAGTTGCAAAAGCAGAGTGTAATGGGCAAAATAATGACCCCTCCCAAAGATGCCCATGTCTAAATTCCCAGAACCTGTGCACATGTGTTACCATACTTTATAAAGGGGGATTAAAGGAGTAGATGAAAATAGGCTTGTCAACTAGCTGATCTTAAAATAAGGAGATTATCCAGAATTATCTGGGTGGGTTCCATATAATCACAAGGATTAAGAAATTTAAATAATGTGGACAAAAGAGGCAAAATGAGACAGATTCAACTGGCCTTGTTTAAAAGATGGAAGAAGGGGCCATGAGCCAAGGAAAGCAGGCAACTTCTAACACCTGAAAAAGGCCAGAAAACAGATTCTCCCCTAGAACTTCCAGAAGTGAGGCATGCTTCTGGCACTTTGATTTTTAACCCAGAGAGGCCTGTGTAGGACCTCTCACCCACAGACTCATAAGAGTGGATTATTTTAAGCCACTAGGATCGTGGTAATTTGTTACAGCAGCACCAGAAAACCAGTACAGGATACTTGATCTAAAAATCTGTGAAGATTAATTTATTGGAAATGAACATATTTTCCTAAATCGTTGAGTGAGATTTTGGTCTGGTTTAGCAGTGACATCAAGTAGCTTATTTCTTCATATGAAAAATCTGTGCCAAGACATAGCTACTACCTAATGGATGCAACACAATCTTGTAAGGCTGGTGTGCAACAACCATGCAAAATGATGACCCAGTGAAGACACTTTGGGCCCAGATTCTGTTAACGCAATAGCAATAGTGCAGAAATCCTTCTTTACAGAATGGAAGTCTCAGGCCTGGGACAGTCAAAGCCAAAACTGACATCAAGACCACGGTGAGGAAAAAACAAACACAATAAACCAGATGATGGAAACTTTAGTGGTTATGTGCTGTCTCCTAGGATACCGGTACTGCAAGGTTAATTATAAACATGAAAATGCACTGGTTAAGTACTTCTAAAAATTATTTATTTTTGGTTGTGCTTGGCCTTCGTTGCTTCAGCGCAGTCTTTCTTTAGCTGCAGGGGCTACGCTCCAGTTGTGGTGTGTGGGCTTCTCATTGCGGCTGCTTCTCTTATTGTGGAGCGTTGACTCTAGGTGCATGAGCTTCAGCAGTTGCAGCACACAGGCTCAGTAGCTGCATCAGGCAACATGCAGATTCTAGAATGTGAGCTCAGTAGTTGCGTCTCACGTGCTTTGTGCAAGTGGAATCTTCCTGAATCAGGCTTCAAACTCACATTCCCTGCACTGGCAGGTGGATTCTTATCCACTGTGCCACCAGGGAAGTCCTGATTGAACACTTTAAATCACTCATGTCTCTATATGAAAATAGAGAAAATATACAGAGAGGCCAGTGGTGCCCCTTCCCCCCGACACTCCCCACCCCCCATCACCCACTGAAGGTCCAAGCCCCTTGGACTGCATTTAAACACTGGACTAAGAGAAGTTAAAAAAGAAAAGAAAAAGAAAATCATAGCAAAGATTGGAGGAAATTCATTTCCCTAAATATTTCTCTGTGCCTATGTCTGCCTTGGTCGACTTACTCCTTAATCCATCTCTCTCTCTCTCATTCTCTCTTTCACACACACACACACACACACACACGCACATCTTACCTAACCATGTATTTCCAAATAGGGACATTGGTTGAGAAAATCTAAGAAGATTAGCAGGAACTGGGGGATCCTAAATCTCTAGGAAGCAGATCCTCAATGGCTGAGAAATGTCTTTTGACACTCCCCACCCCCCATCACCCACTGAAGGTCCAAGCCCCTTGGACTGCATTTAAACACTGGACTAAGAGAAGTTAAAAAAGAAAAGAAAAAGAAAATCATAGCAAAGATTGGAGGAAATTCATTTCCCTAAATATTTCTCTGTGCCTATGTCTGCCTTGGTCGACTTACTCCTTAATCCATCTCTCTCTCTCTCATTCTCTCTTTCACACACACACACACACACACACACGCACGTCTTACCTAACCATGTATTTCCAAATAGGGACATTGGTTGAGAAAATCTAAGAAGATTAGCAGGAACTGGGGGATCCTAAATCTCTAGGAAGCAGATCCTCAATGGCTGAGAAATGTCTTTTCACCAGTAACTGAGGCAGATTTCTGTGTCAATAAAGCATAGAAGAAACTTAATCAGCTCAGTCCGCTATATTTCTTTTGCCTTCTATTATTAACCATTGCCAGAAGAACTTGTTTGTCTGCTCTCTGTGGGCTCCTGGGTTTGCTAAAGAGGACGGTGGCAATGCCTTAGAGGCATCTATTTCTATAGAGCTCTGCCCGGGTTTGCAGAACTCTAATTAAATACCCTGAGCTTCAGGGCATGGGTTAGGACTGCCAGACAGAGGGACTTGAGCTCTAATCTGTCTTAAAACCATGTCCCTGATCTCCCTCCTCCCTACATCCCAGTACATGTGCTCAAAAGTGAAAGAAATGGGGCAGTGATGTGGTTCAGGGGGTGTGGAGAGCCATGCTGCAGAGATGGTCAGAGAGCTGGCATTTCCCACATCACTTGCTCATTTTCAATCTCATGACCACCCGATTCCTAATCAGACTTTAGATGTCTCATCGACTTCAGATATTTTGGAATGAGGTGTGGCAGAGGGTAAAGTTGCTATAATTCCACCTGCTACATGATTGCAGGAAACTCAGTGTATTTCCTTGCCTTCTCCAGGTAAAAATAAAAGTGACCAAGAGGGTCACTACCTGCTGTCTGCTCAGAATCCTGGACAGGGGCTGTTCTCTCCCCTTTATATCTACTGGAGGGCACACGCAGATTGGGGAAATGGCTATTTTTTTTTAAAGTTTTTTTTTTTTTTTATGTGAACCATTTTTAAAGTCTTTATTGAATTTGTTACAATATTGCTTTGGAATTTTCTTGTGCTTTTGGTTTTTTGGCCACAAGGCATGTAGGATCTTTAGCTACCCAGTTGGGGATCAAACCCACTGATTGAAGGTGAAGTCTTATCCATTGGACGCCAGGGAAATACCAGAAGTGGCTATTGTACTCATTTATCTATTTTGTGTTTTCCCTGCAATTGGAACAAGCGTAGTACGTTTGTTCTACATGCTACATATGAAACAAGTAGATTTATGTGATGTCCTATAATATCTGCTTCTACCTGGAAGAGGTGAAAATACATGGGGGATAGCACTCTGTCATGCACCCTGCCATCAACACCACACATGTTCACTTCTCACTAATCCTCGCTGCTGAGCATCTGTCTAAGCAAAGAGCTACATCTAACATGAAAGAGGCTTCCATCAGAGAAACAGATGAGCTTGTTCACGAAAGGAATGAAAAGTGAAGCCACCGAAGAGCTCTTGTGTCATTGTTGCTGTTTTTTAGTCACCAAGTGGTGTCTGACTCTTTGTGAACCCGTGAACTGTAGCCCTCCAGGATCCTCTGTCCGTGGGATTTTCCAGGCAAGAGTACTGGACTGGGTTGTCATTTTCTTCAGGGGATCTTCTTGACCCAGGGATCGAACTCTCACTTCCTGCATTGGCAGGTGGGTTCTTTACCACTGAGCCACCAGGGAGGCCCCTACTGTGTCATAAATGAGTACAAATTGCAGGGCTATTTACAGTTTCACATGGCTCAGAGCCCTGGAATTGTGTCTATCCAGTTATCCCATTAGGAGGACTTTTCATCAAGGGGTCTAGCTCTGGCCAGAACCCATTTGGAAGCTGGACATGAGAGTGTGAGCCTACTATAAATGTTAGGGTGCTGTGTAGTCTGAAACCAAATTGTGATTCGAGTCTTTAAAGAAGAACCAGTTTCTAAAGAAGAGAAGCTTAAAATTTAGACTCAACACAATGATTGTGGGCTGGGTGGGAGCAGAACTGAAATAATATGTTAAATTCCCATTATAGTTGTTAAGTTAGTTTCACTTTCCCAGAAAAAGTGAAATCTTGCTGAAAAGCTGAGACCATGGGTTTTTATGAGCTTTGAGCATCTTTTGCATAGTTCAGTTCAGTTCAGTTCAGTCACTCAGTCATGTCCGACTCTTTGCGACCCCATGAATCACAGCACGCCAGGCCTCCCTGTCCATCACCAACTCCCGGAGTTCACTCAGATTCACGTCCATCGAGTCAGTGATGCCATCCAGCCATCTCATCCTCGGCCGTCCCCTTCTCCTCCTGCCCTCAATCCCTCCCAGCATCAGAGTCTTTTCCAGTGAGTCAACTCTTTGCATGAGGTGGCCAAAGTACTGGAGTTTCAGCTTTAGCATCATTCCTTCCAAAGAAATCCCAGGGTTGATCTCCTTCAGAATGGACTGGTTGGATCTCCTTGCAGTCCAAGGGACTCCCAAGAGTCTTCTCCAACACCACAGTTCAAAAGCATCAATTCTTCGGCGCTCAGCCTTCTTCACAGTCCAACTCTCACATTCATACATGACCACAGAAAAAACCATAGCCTTGACTAGACGGACCTTAGTTGGCAAAGTAATGTCTCTGCTTTTGAATATACTATCTAGGTTGCATAGTTATTTGACATATAATAAGTATACAGCACAGCTATACTTATATTGCTAAGGACATGCATAAGCATAGTTTCAAGGACTTAAAAGTTAAGGACATCTGCAAATAACCACAATTTATTTATCTTATTTAAAATGAATATTTCTTAAAAAGAAAGACAAATACATATGATATCACTTATACATAGAATCTAAAATATGTATTTCACAAATGAACTTATGTATGAAACAGAAGCAGCCTCAGAGATGTAGAGAACACACTTGTGGTTGCCAAGGGGGAAGGGGATTGGGGGAGGAATATGGTGGAAGGTTGGGGTTAGCAGATGTAAGCTTTTTATCTAAATAGAATGAATAAACAAGGTTGTGTTGTAGAGCACAGGGAACTATATTCACTATCTTGTGATAAACCATAATGGAAAAGAATATGAAAAACACACATATATTTATGTAAAATTGAATCAATTTGCATACATCAGAAATTAACACAATATTGTAAATCAACTATGTTTCAATTTAAAAAAGAAAGAAAATGAATACTTAGCATTATTAAATTTTGTGTAAATATAAAAAATGCCCCAAATTTAGTTATATCATAAGTTGACATTATGAGATTCCCCCCTCCAACTTAACATGTCAGCCTTGTTTTCTTCAAACTCAACTAAGTCTTGTGTTTAGATTACTTTTCTCTAAACCACCTTTGGCTGCTTACTCTGCCAGAGCTTGTTTGTAGCTGGAATTAATTTAAACAGCTCAACAAAGAAAACAATGCTTGATTTTGTCTAAAAGCTCTTGGTCATCAGTCTTATGGAAAATTCAATTATTGACTAGAAGAAATAAGATCAGATTTCATCACACAGACCTGAATGTGAAGTTTCAGCTACTCCAACAAAAGTAAGAACTATACCTCAAGGAGGGAAAATGGACAACAGATTTGTTTTGGCTTATGAAATTTCCAGGGCAACTCCCACAGCACCACATGTCATGGAACAACATGGAGCTATTATCATCCCCATTTTACAGACAGGAACACTGAGGTATGGAGAGGCCAGGAGCACCCAGACAGTCCTGGGATCAGACCCAGACAGTCTGGCTCTGGTATCTAAGCTCCTATTTACATTCTGACTCGAGGACCTGCTGGGCTATCCAGCACCCAGGTGACCTTGAATCTTTTTTTTTTTTGGTTGCTCTGTGAGTCTTTTGGGATCTTAGTTCCCAGTGACAGTTCAGAGTTCTAACCACTGGATCACCAGGGAATTCCCAAATGACCTTGAATCTTACATGTACCCTTATGTATCATGGAATAACACTGTGGAACTTGTGAATATCAGTGAAGTAGTCAGTTTGTTGTCAAGGTATATTAACCTGGGCTCTAGAGGTTAAGGGCTTACTTGCTGACTTAGACAGTAAAGAATCTGCCTGTAATTCAGGACACCAGGTTCAATCCCTGGGTCAGAAAGATGCCCTGGAGATGGAAATGGCTACCCACTCCAGTATTCTTGCCTAGAGAATTCCATGGATAGGGAACCTGGCCCTCGACAGTCCATGGGGTCACAAAGAGTCAGACCCAACTGACAAACTAACACTTTCACTTTTTTTTCACTAGAGGTTAAGCAGCTTACTCATGCCAGGCTAGGCAGTTCTGCGTGCATGACTCTACCTGGACTGCCCAACTCCTTGCCGCCTTCATGCCCGCTACCCACCACCCCTCTTCCTTGCCGCCTTCATGCCCGCTACACACCACCCCCTGGTGAGCTGCCCTCCACACCATCAGCATCTCTACCCCTCCTTTTGTCACTTCTTCCACCTGAAATGTTCCCTCTAGGAATCCTGGATTGTCCACTCTTAAAGGACCACATTCATTTCATGATTCCAAGCAGCAATGGCACACACTGTCTACACCAAACTGTCTTGCTCCTGAGTCCTGTCTATGCCTTCTCTATGTTTGCATGTTATCTTCCCAACCAAAGTGCAAGATCTCCAAGTGCCGACCAGGAGGTTGATGACAATACCTAAAGCACCTAGCACAGATTTCATTTCCCAGTGGGTGAAGGTACTACACATTGAATTCTGGTTGATCCGACTGTATCACTCACGGATGCCCTAACCACCTGGATCACTGTTATTGATCACTGTATTCCAAAGCTCATGTAGATCTCACACCACATTTTATTCACTGTTACCAAACTCATTACTCTTAATTCCCTAACGAGAGTGCTGTGGGGTAAATGATCCCCAAGACAGCAGGTTGAGAGCTTTAGAGACCAGGCAAACCCATACATATACAGGTGGATCCTGCATTTTGCAAACAGATGATAATTATATACATTCAACACATGCAAATGTCTTCTTCATGGTGTTAGAATTTGATTTGAAGAGATGTATCTGTGAGAAAGATGATAAGTAATTTTTGATGTATTTTTTTGAGATATAGTTACTTTACAATGTTGTGTTAATTTCTGCTGTACAATGAAGTGAATCAGCTATATGTATACACATAGCCCCTCCTTCTTGGATCGCTTCCCCCCTCGCCAATTCCCCCCTTCTAGGTCATCACAGAGCACCAAGATGAGCTCCCTGGGCTATACAGCAGCTTCCCACTAGCTGTCTATCTTACACATGGTAGTGTATATATGCCAATCCCATCCTCCCAATTTATCCCACCTCCCTTTCTCCACTGAGTCCAAACGTCCATTCTCTTCAGCTGCCTGTCTATCCCTGCCTTGCAAATAGGTTCATCTGTACCATTTTTCTAGATTCCATATATAGCATTAATGTGAGATATTTGATCTTCTCGTTCTGACTTACTTCACTCTGTACAACATTGTCTAGCTTCATCCACCTCTCCACAAAAGACCCTGTTTCATTTCTTTTCATAGCTGAGTAATATTCCCTTGTATATATGTACCACATCTACTTTATTTATTCATCTGTCAATGGACAGATTGCTTTCAGGCCCTGGCTAGTTTTTGATGTATTTTATTTTATTCATTCTTAAATGGAAGTATAATTGACTTAAGATATTTTTAAATAAAAGTTCTGGCTATCATGGAAGCAATTTAAAACTCAGAAATGTAAAAACACAGTAGCCCAGCTCAGAATAATACCCCATCTCTAAAACTTGTGGCCCACATGATTACAAATCCTCTGTAGGTCATCCAGCTGTAAAGGGAGGAATGAATTTGGCTTTAAAAATTATTTTTTGGCTTCAACAACACTTAGAATCCAATTTCTACTGGCAGGGATGAGTCATGTCTCTCCCTGGCACTCTCATAGCTGGTGGGGAAGAGTAATCATGTGTATTGATCTCTCTGACTTCCTGTCTATTCATATTTTCAAAAGATGTGTAGAGAACACATTTGCTTTGACAGCACTGTGCTTCTGATCAAGTGAAAAACTCTGAGAAAAATCAGAAGCATCTATTACGTTTCAACCTTACTCATAACTCCTGAATACATGGCTAGTAGCATAAAGAGTGTATTTCCAGAGACTTAAGGATTTTCCTCTAATAAAATTATGGTCATCAGAAACATCTTATCCATTTAATAGAAACTGAAAATATCGCTCACCTAAAAATATTGTTTTGGCTAGTACTTAGCCAGTCGAATTTTCTCTCTGTTACCTCAATTCCTTTTTAAGAATTTACCGTGAAAATGTCCAGCATACAAAAAGACATAAAATATAATACAATATGGGGGAGGGATGAATGAGAGTTTGGGATTAGTGGGTGTAAACTATTATATATAGAATGGATAAATAACAAAGTCTTACTGTATAGCGCAGGAAGCTCTTTTAATATCCAGTGATAAGTCATCATGGAAAAGAATATGAAAAAGAATGCATATATATATGTGTGTGTATGAATATACATATTTTGTATATGTTTGTTGTACAGCAACAGTTACTTTGTTGTACAGCAGGAATCAACACAGCACTGTAAATTAACTATGGTGATGGTGATTTAGTCGCTCAGTCATGGCCGACTCTTTTCAACGGTATGGACAGTAGCCCACCAGCCTCCTCTGTCCATGGGATTTTCCAGGCAAGAATACTGGAGTGGGTTGCTATTTCTTTCTCCAGGGGAACTTCCCAATCCACGAATCGAATCCGGTCTCCTGTATTGCAGAAGGATTCTTTACTGACTGAGCAAAATCAACTATACTTCAACAAAAATAATGGAGATTCCTCAATAATTTGTTGCTAATTTATAGAAGTCAACGTGCATAAGAAATAAGTTTGATTGAGATCAGGAGCCAAGAGGAAGACTAAGTCATTTTTTGGGAAGTCTTGTCTGTGTTTAGATTTAACCTACTTTGCAAAAGCCACCTGTGTTCCTTGTCGGCAAATACCTGGGGATTTGCGTCTGTTATTCCCTCTAAGATAATTTCCTGACTCAACAAATGAGCATTGCAGGTGGAAGAAAATAATAACACTTTTCTGACACTGTGTCCAGGATAAAGATTCCACATTTAACAAGAATAAATAACCATTTCCCCCTACCCAGGTTTAAAAGTAGGTCAAGAAATTAGGTTAAGGAATTCAGAAGCCCCTTGTTATCTCTGTGCCTTAAATTTCAAGGGTTTGAAGCATGTGTTGGCCTCTCATGATTGCAGGAGGCTGCAGGGCTGGAAGGTAATTATGGACTCTTCCTCCCTGTTTACGTTGCTCTGGACAGGTGACCCTTTATATAAAAATCTCAAAGTAGTGTGTCAATTTCCACTAACTTTCTGTAATAGAAAAAAAAATGCTACTGAAGCTCTGGGCAGACAAATGCAGCTATTGTGTTCAAAGCTCTTTACTTTCCATCTGACAGAAAAGACGATGGTTTTGGGTGTGACAAGTCAATCCATTGTGCTCCATCCTTGCTAGAAGTACTGCTCAGGTATGAGCCTTAGGCCTGGGAGAACTCTATTCAGGTGACTCTTTGCAGAGGTCTCAATTTTCAAGTGGAAAAAAAAAAAAAAGTGATCTCCAGGACGGAGATTAACAGGAAGGAAAACCAAAAGCTAGAGATGATGCTCGATTTTCCCACTGGCCAGGCAGGCAGCGGGAGTCAGTGGAATAGCCCGTGTTGGGATTTTATAAAACCTTAACCAGCCACAAGAGATGGTCCAGGATTCCAGAAAAGTGATATTGATCCAAGTGATCTGGAGCCACAGTATTCATTAACCTCCTTCTAGCAATGGCAAAAATGTATTTTAATTTCAAATAACATATTATTTGCAACATGATGAAAGTGTGATTGGTATTCTTTGTTGATGGAAGAAATAAATTACAATATTGAGGTTTGGTGGCAAGACCAGAATTAAGATTCTCTCTTTCTGTGTGACTCACTGGGAACAAACTGGTTTCTAGACAAGGCAATGGATACAGGAGGGTTTCTGAAGTTTGGAATACAGCTTCATGAACTTGTTCAGAGGCTTTTAGCCAGTGTTCCAACAGCTAATTACCTTCCCTTCCCCAGGCAACCAGAAAAGAATAGTTTTTATTTTTTTAAGTGGTTTATCACTACTATGGAAAATCAGTCCAACCGCTTACATATCTCAGTCAAATGGTGTAAAATTATTTCTACATAGCAACAATAAAATAGAGATATAACTTACATGGCCTGAAATAAATATCGCTTCTTTTAAATTGATCATATAGGAAAGGGCAATTGCATAAAAGGAAAACAAACAAAAAAAGCAAACAAACATGGACATTTTAAGCTAAAAAGGGTTTTTATAATTGCTACTCCTGATACTATTTAATTAGCCTCGGATTAATCATCTCAAAAACTGTGTTTTTGAAATAATAACCTTAATGGCAACCCACTCCAGTGTTCTTGTCTGGAGATCCCAGGGACGGGGGAGCCTGGTGGGCTGCCGTCTATGGGGTCACACAGGGTTGAACACGACTGAAGCGACTTAGCAGTAGCATACATTTTTAATGGCTATAAAAGAAAAATATATTCATTGCAGAAGTTAGAGGATGCAAATAATTTGTAATATGTCATACATCTACCAAGAAAAACAATTTTTATTGTATATTCCTAGAGGCTTGCTCCTTAGAATAAAAGTTATGACCAACCTAGATAGCATATTAAAAAGCAAAGACATTGCGCTGCCAACAAAGTTCCAGCTAGTCAAAGCTATGGTTTTTCCAGTAGTCATGTATGGATGTGAGAGTTTGGACTATAAATAAAGCTGAGCACCAAAGAATTGATGCTTTTGAACTGTGGTGTTGGAGAAGACTCTTGGACTGTCCCTTGGACTGCAAGGAGATCCAACCAGTCCATCCTAAAGGAAATCAGTCCTGAATATTCATTGGAAAGACTGATACTGAAGCTGAAACTCCAATACTTTGGCCACCTGATGTAAAGAACTGACTCACTGGAGACGACCCTGATTCTGGGAAAGATTAAAGGCGAGAGGAGAAGGGGACGACAGAGGATGAGATGGTTGGATGGCATCACTGACTTGATGGACATGAGTTTGAGTAAGCTCCGGGAGTTGGTGATGGACAGGGAAGCCTGTCATGGGGGCAGTCCATGGAGTCGCAAATATTCGGACACGACTGAGTGACTAAACTGAACTGAAACACATACATTTCTTGTGTTACACAGAAACTTCAAATTAGCTAACTCTGTTACACATGGTAGTGCATATGTTTCAATGACTCTCAGTTCTTCCCACCCTCTCCTCCCCTGCTCTGTTCACAAGCCTGTTCTTTATGTCTGGGAATTCCTGCCCTGCAAATAGGTTCATCAGTACCATTTCTCTAGATTCCATATTTATGCATTAACATGTGATACTTGTTTTTCTCTTTCTTACTTCACTCTGTATAACAGGTTATCCAGGTTCATTCCACTAGAATGCTGGGGTGGGGGGTGGCAGAGAGGTTCAAGAAGAAGGGGACATATGCACACTTATGGCTGAGTCACATTGCTGTACAGCAGAAATTGACACAAAATTGTAAAGCAACTATCCTCCAACTAAAATAAATTAAAAAGATAAATACATATATTTCTTTATTTTCTGTATGCATATAATTACAGCCTACTGTTTTCACTTACTGTATCATGGAGCTGTACAATGTATTATGTATTTTTTTCTATAGCATCAGTTTTAATGCCTTCATTGAATTCAGTTGAAAACAGTATATTTTATGTATCTAGTTTCATAATGTTGGGACTTTTGACGAGTTTCATAGTCATTAATAATTAAATCATTCCCAATATCTTTGAACATATGTCCAATTATACCATAGGATAATTTCTAGAAGTGGAATTTCTGGATTTGCATACATTTGAATACATTTGCCCCTCTGAAAGTACCATTAAGAATGTTTCTTGATACCTACTCATTTTCCCCTGCGCAGAAATTGTCCTGTAATTGTCCCCTTGGTCTATGGATTAATAACCCCTGGAAAACCATAGACTTGTGGCAGCAAACTAGATAAAACCAAGAGTCTCTCTCTATAGAGAGACTCTTCATAGGGGCTACCCACTCTCTTCCTAAGACTGGCTCCCTGCCATCTCTCTTGAGTTTTCAGACAAGGAACTGAGGGCTCCCGAGAGATATGGGGAGAATCTTGGGAACACCTTATCCCCTGTGACACTGTTAGGAAGGAGAACGCTTCCTGGTCTTTCCCCAGACAGCAGAAGGCTCTGTGTGCTCTGTGTCTGTGTCTGTGTGCGCATGTGTAAAATTCGGATATAGAAGGCAAAAATCAAACAATGCAAAACAAAAGTTAAGCAGCAAGTTCAATATTAAATGAAGGTCAGCCCAATTAAACTGTAACACAGGTGTTTAGAGCATGATGAATACTCAGAAAATCATTACACCCGGGAGACCAGCTCTCAGCTCAAGAAACAGCATGTGGCCAGCCTGGGTGGCCCTGCTCCCTTCCTGTTAACACCTACTTAAAGACAACAACGGCCCTCACTTCTAACAGGAAAATGGATTGATTTCACCTGTATCTGTACTTTATAGAATTGGAATCATACAAGTATGTACTTTGCTTTTTTGTTGACTTTTTAAGCAAACCTGTGACATCTGAAAGATTGACAGCCTATATTTCTGGATGTATCTGGCTTCTTTTGCAAAACATTATGTTGCCAGAGCTACTGCACATCTTTACTCAAAGCCTATCAACCTCCATCTTTAACAGAAGTTAGCATAAGTCTTAGTTCTAGAGTCCAGAGTTAATAAAGGAAGCTACCAACCAACAAACAAAAATACCCAAATGGAACCAGCTGGGACCAAGATGGCACTGAATCTGACTTCCAACATATCCTGTCTCATTATATGCTGATTTGACTATATTAGCATATTAAATGACACAGCTACCAGCAGGCAGGATGGGACGTGAATAAGGGAAAGAGGATGAAAGAGGGGTGGCACTCCTCTCCCTTGAAAAGCCCTGCCTCTCTCTTGGTAGATTAATACATATGCCTCCCCATCACTAGCCTCACTCCTCCTCCCTTTGTCTTTACTCTCTTCCCAGGTGGGTGAGAAGCTGATCTGTGAACTTAGTTCTCCTTCTCCATTCTTCCACCACTGAATAAAGCTTACGCTTCTGATTCACTATTTGGCTGCTCAAAACCTAATGGAAAAAATTTTAAAAGTCTCAGTTGGACTAGCGCCAAGCAGGATCCATACAATTTACAACTACCATACAACTTTGGTAACAATCCTTGGAAGAAAAGTTATGACCAACCTACAGAGCATATTCAAAAGCAGAAACATTACTTTGCCGACTAGGGTCCGTCTAGTCAAGGCTACGGTTTTTCCAGTGGTCATGTATGGATGTGAGAGTTGGACTGTGAAGAAGGCTGAGTGCCGAAGAATTGATGCTTTTGAACTGTGGTGTTGGAGAAGACTCTTGAGAGTCCCTTGGACCGCAAGGAGATCCAACCAGCCATTCTGAAGGAGATCAGCCCTGGGTATTCTTTGGAAGGAATGATGCTAAAGCTGAAACTCCAGTACTTTGGCCACCTCATGCAAAGAGTTGACTCATTGGAAAAGACTCTGATGCTGGGAGGGATTGAGGGCAGGAGGAGAAGGGGACGACAGAGGATGAGATGGCTGGATGGCATCACGGACTCAATGGATGTGAGTCTGAGTGAACTCCGGGAGCTGGTGATTGACAGGCCTGGCATGCTGTGATTCATGGGGTCGCAAAGAGTCGGACATGACTGAGAGACTGAACTGAACTGAACTGATGGTACATGGAGTTGTGGATAAGTTTTCTTGTTGCTGTAGAATATTTCTGAGTATGAAGATCATTTTATCATTCCCACAGGTGCTTCTTGAGACTGCTATGGGCCAGCTATTTTCTAGATTCTAAGAATATTAAGGTGACCAAGGTCAGATAAAGCTTGTATTTTATTGGAGGCACATATGACTCATAAGTTTGGGGGAAAAAATAAGTATTCCATGGACAATAATGCGGTGAGTGTGAAGGAGTGTAGGATGATGAGTAGGAAATACAGTTTAGGGAACTTCCCTGATAGTCCAGTGGCTAAAACTCCATGCTCCCAATGCAGGGGGACTGGGGTTTGATCCCTGGTCAGAGAACTGGATCCCACATGCCACAACTAAATATCCCATGTGGAGCAATGAAGATCAAAGATCCTGTGAGCTGCAATTAAGAACCAAATAAATATTTAAAAAGAAAGAAAGGAAAATGGTCTACAGAAGTCATTTCAAAAATCTCCAAACTGGGGGGTCTTGAGCTGAGATCTAAATGAAGTTTAGGGGTCAGGAGAAATAAGATGGGCTGTCAGATCATTCCATAAGAGGAGGTCAATGAGACAAAGGCCCTGAATTGGAAACACATCCAGTCTCTCTGAGGCAGAGATAGGAAGGGCTCTGTGACAAGAACATGATGAAACAGGGGAAAGAACGCATGATGGGATTTAAAGTTGGAAGGGACCAAATCTCAAGATTCCTAAAGGCTCCAGATTCTCTTCCACTGGTGCATCTATGTCCCAGTGTCCAAATCCCACCCTTCTTCTAAGGGCTTCAGTCAGATTAGTTTAGTTGTTGTTAGTTGCTAAGTCATATCTGACTCTTGCAACCCCATGGACTGTAGCCCACCAGGCTCCTCTGCCCATGGGATTTCCCAGGCAAGAATACTGGAGGTGGTTGGCATTTCCTTCTCCAGGGGATCTTCCGCACCCAGGGATCAAACCTGAGTCTCCTGCATTGGCAGGTGGATTCTTTACCACTGAGTCACCTGGGAAGCCTCTGATTAGTTTAAGGGGTCCCTTAATCACTTCCTCTGAACTCCGTTACATCTGCAAAGACAGTGTTTCCAAGGAAGGTTAAGTTTACAGGAACTAATGATAGGACTTCAGTGTAATTTTGAGGGACCCAGGAGAAGGCAATGGCACCCCACTCCAGTACTCTTGCCTGGAAAATCCCATGGGTGGAGGAACCTGATAGGCTGCAGTCCATGGGGTCGCTAGGAGTTGCACACGACTAAGCGACTTCATTTTCACTTTTCACTTTCATGCATTGGAGAGGGAAATGGCAACCCACTCCAGTGTTCTTGCCTGGAGAATCCCAGGGACGGTGGGCTGCTGTCTCTGGGATCGCACACAGTCGGACACGACTGAAGCGACTTAGCAGCAGCAGCAGCAGCAGCAGTTTAACCCACTAAAATGATGGTCAGCAAATTCTGATTTCTCTAGACCACAGATTCCACATTAGCAAAATAATAATAATAGAAACAATGAAATCAGTGTCAATCAATGGGTTATTCTAAGAATTAAAGGCAATCAGGGTGGACATTGCATCGTTCTAAAGGCATACTCCTTTATAGTGGAAGGAATTGGATGGTATTAGAAAGTTTTTTTCCTTGTTCAGGTCTTTAGGGAAAAAGAATATGGTGGAGAAAGTATGGGGAAGCAGACAGAGAATGGGTGTGAATCAGAAAATCAATTTTACTTTTTTCAGGTCTACATCAAATCTATAATGAAACAGGAATTTAAAAAAAAAGGAAACTCTTAATCCGACTTGAGAAACCTTAGCATTTCAGACATTCCGTAGTTGAAATGCTGCCAGATTAGAGCAGAATCTGAGAAAATATCATATGAAAACAGTTTAAATTATATAACATCAGACAACTCTTTATTACTAAGCAATCTGAAAAGCTTACAAAGAAAACTGTATCTACACAGTCACAAGACTGAGCCCACAGAACTAAAATCTGTGCTGTATGTCTACATGGACATTTTCTGTATTAGATCAGAAATTCTTACTTTATTTTCAGACATACCCTCAGGGCACCAATAACATGATTTTTGCTCGTGGAGAAATCACCCATTTCAGCCTCCTGCATATTGTAGTGACAACACTTCCTTTGCCTTTGGAATCTTCTCTGAATTCCCTGAATTCAAGTTTCCAATGCTATTAGCTTGCCACCTTTTCTCAATTTAGAAATTCTCATGGTCCCCAGGGGAAATTTCCAAAGGATAAATTTAGGAGACTGCTTAGCTACTCAATGTTCTGTTCTAAATATCCATTTCCAAGTACCAATTTGCCAGCCATGCACAGATGCACATGGCATGAGTTAAGTATAAATGTATTTCAAGAACAATGCAAGACTCTGTAGCTCTAATGCAGTTGGTCCCAAGCGGGCAATTTCTGCACCTGTTAGCATTACCATTCTTCTGCTGATAGTTTTGAAACACCTTCATAGGTGAGAGCCACATGCAGAAGAAAGCATACAGGAAAAAGTTGACAAGAGACAGGAGTGTGATATGCCAGGGACATCAGAAAATCATCTGATGAATATAATATTCAAGCTTCACTCTCTGAGAGATACAGTACAAAGGACACAAGTGCCAAGAGAAATAGTTCTCCATAAGCTGCTGCATGAATAAAGGAAGCAAGAATATCCCATAAGTGCAAGTTCTGATATTAGGAAATTAGCCCAGGTTGCTGGGCTGGAGGGTCAGTTAGTCTCAAAAGACTTGTGGTTGGCATTAGTGGGAATTTAAATTTGTACAGCCACTGTGAAAAACAGTATGGAGATTCCTCAGAAAACTAAAAATAGAATTACCATATGATCTGGCAATCATACTCCTGGGCATATATCCAGACAAAAGTATAATTCAAAAAGATACCTGCACCCCTGTGTTCACAGCAGAACTATTCACAATAGCCAAGACTTGAAAACAACCTGAATATCCATTGACAGATTAATGGGTAAAGAAGATATGGTACATATATACAATGGAATATTACTCAGCCAGGAAAAAGAATGAGAGGATGCTGTTTGTGGCAACATGAATGCAGCTAGAGATTATCATACTAAGTGAAATAAGTCAGAAAGAGAAAGACAACGTATGATATCACTTATATATGTGGAATCTAAAATATGACACAAATGAATCTGTCTATGAAACAGAATCATAAACACAGAGAGCAGACTGGTTGTTGCCAAAAGGGAACAAGTTGGGAGAGGGCTAGAGTGGGGTTAGCAGATATAAGCTTTTGTATATAGAATGGATAAATAATAAGGTTTTACTATATAGCACAAGGAACTATATTCAATATCTTATAATAAACTCTAATGGAAAAGAATATTTTAAAAAAGAATATATATAGTCTCTAAGTAGAAATAGTGTCAGACTTTATTTTTTTGGGCTCCAAAATCACTGCAGATGGTGACTGCAGCCATGAAATTAAAAGACGCTTACTCCTTGGAAGAAAAGTTATGACCAACCTAGATAGTATATTCAAAAGCAGAGACGTTACTTTGCCGACTAAGGTCCGTCTAGTCAAGGCTATGGTTTTTCCTGTGGTCATGTATGGATGTGAGAGTTGGACTGTGAAGAAGGCTGAATGCAGAATTGATGCTTTTGAACTGTGGTGTTGGAGAAGACTCTTGAGAGTCCCTTGGACTGCAAGGAGATCCAAACAGTCCATTCTGAAGGAGATCAACCCTGGGATTTCTTTGGAAGGAATGATGCTCAAGCTGAAGCTCCAGTACTTTGGCCACCTTATGCGAAGAGTTGACTCATTGGAAAAGACCCTGATGCTGGGAGGGATTAGGGGCAGGAGGAGAAGGGGACGACCGAGGATGAGATGGCTGGATGGCATCACGGACTCAATGGACATGAATCTGAGTGAACTCCAGGAGTTGGTGATGGACAGGGAGGCCTGGCATGCTGCGATTCATGGGGTCACAAAGAGTCGGACATGACTGAGCGACTGAACTAAACTGAACTGAACTGAACTAAATCATGCCTGACTTTTGTGACCCCATAGACTATAGCCCTCCAAGCTTCTCTGTCCATGGGATTTCCCCGGCAAGAATACTGGAGTGGGTTTTTATTTCCTTGTCCAGGGTATCATTTTGATCCAGGGATAGAATCTATGTCTCCTATGTTGCAGGTGGATTCTACACATATATATATCTGTCAACCCATTCCAGTATTCTTGCCTGAAAATCTCATGGACAAAAGAGCCTGGTGGGCTACAGACCATAGGGTCTCAAAGAGTTAGATATGGCTGAAGCAACCGAGTACGACATGGCATATATATATATATACACACACATACACTGTACTCAGTTATATATATATAACTGAATCACTTTACTTTAAAGAAATTAACACATTGTGAATCAACAATAGTTCAATTAAAGATGTGTGTTGGTAAAATTTTCAAGAAGTTTGAAGAGATATTTGTATTTCTGGGATTCTTTTGCACAGCTAGCTAAATAACAGATAAAGCTTTCTCTCTTGACCATTGTTTTCATGCCAAGATATCTCTAAAGATTAGTTTGTTACTGAGATTTAGTGTTGCTAAGTTTGGTTGATTCAATGTCGAGAATCTTCCCTCCTTTTTTTTTTTTTTTTTGTTTCTGCTGCTTTGACTGGGATAGATAATGCGGCATATATGTAGGCTACAAGTTTATAGCAACACACGTAAATTTCTTCAAATGTCCATCTCAGAGTAAGTCTCTTATTTGGCCAATGAAAAGGAGACAGAAACAAGCACTTTTTCCCAAGTCATATTCATATATCTTTTCTCATGAGGTTTTATTGTGAGTCTGAGTATAGATTCCCAACTTCAGAAATTAGCTTATGAATATTTCATTCATATCTGAGAAAATAATTTGCCCTGCAGTCATGTTGACAGCTTGGAAACTGAAATATGTCCTGTGGTTCATTTTGTCTGGAGGTGGGATATTCAATTCTACGTGCTGATTAGTGTATCTATCTTATTGAGATTAAAAGTCACATCCTTAGATAAAGACGTGATATATATCATCTATCTATCTATCTATATACACACACACATATATATCAATACCTCATATAATATTCCATTGTGTGTATACATATACACATATAATGGAATATTACTAAACCATAAAAAAGAATGAAATAATGCCATTTGCAGCAACATGGATGGACTTAGAGATTATCATACTGAAGTAAATCAGAGAAAAACAAATACCATTTGATATCACTATATGTGGAATCTAAAATACGACACAAATGAATACATCTACAAAACAGAAGCAGACTCAGATAAAGAGAAAAGATTTTTGGTTGCCAAGGGGGAGGAGATGAGGGAGGGAAGGGCTGGGAGTTTAGCATTAGCAGATGTAAACTAGTATGTATAGGATGGATGAACAACAAGATCTTACTATATAGCACAGGGAACTATATCCCATATCTTGTGGAAAACCATCATTAAAAGATTATGAAATATATATATATACTTTGCTATATATATATATATATACACTTTGTGATATATATATATATATATCATTTCACTGTACAGAAGACATTAATATGACATTGTAAATCAGCTATAATTCAATAAAAATTTATTTTAAAAAGTCACATCCTTCACAGCTGCTTCCTACTGTCAATAGTCCAAGAAGGGAAGTGGAAGGCAGAGATTAAAAATCAGCACAGGACTGACTTGAATTCAGGCCAAAGGCTGAATAATAAAGGCTTTCAATAAACTCATCTGTTCACCAATATTTATCTCCTAATCCATCTCCAGGGAGCAGCCAGAGTGATCTATTTAAAACATAAATCATATATTGTCTTCCTGTGCTTAAAACTCTCCAAGAATCACTCATTTTCTACTTACAATGAAGTGCACACACCTGGCCATAATCTACCAGTCTGCCTCCCATCCTGAACCTTCATCTCCTCTTCACGCTCTGCCCACCGCCTCCAGTCACACTGATGTCTCCATAGGCATCAGCTCCACACAGTCACTTTAGGCAAGTTACCATCATAAAACCCTTTAAAATGATGACTCAACTCCTCTGTTCACACAAAAATCCTTTGGGTGCAGAAATGGTACTTTACATAGCTGTTTCTGTTTCTTCCATGAAGTTCCTACACTTACTCAATGATTCATATCTAATGCCGGTGTGTGGCTTGTAAATTCAGAACCCTAGTGGAAATTTCCTGTAGAAAATGCCTTTGAACATCTCTTAAGATATCTTTAAAGTAGGCAATACGCAGGGTTTTCATATACATAACATTGTTCTCTGTAGTAATAATGCATGTAGAAGACGAAAACCACTGAGGCGAAACAAAGAAAGCAGTAAAACCAAAGATTCAAAGCAGACATTTAAAGGTCCAAATCAATACTCTTTTAGGACACCTTTCAAGTCCTTAGCTGTCAATGAGAGATGGTGGATAATTTACAAGCATTCCAGCTTGCCTTGCTGTTTCTTCCTTTCTATTTTCATGCTTAGCCTCTATAATCTCAGTCTTCCCAGGTGGTGCTAGTGGTAAAGAACCTGCCCACAATGCAGGAAACATAAGAGATGTGGGTTCGACCCCTGGGTCAGGAAGATCCCCTAGAGAAAGAAGCGGCAATCCACTCCAGTATTCTCGCCTGGAGAATCCCATGGACAGAGGAGCATGGCAGACTCCAGCCCATGGGGTCGCAGAGTCAGACGTGATTGGAGCGATTTAGCATGACACACACACACACTCTATAATCTCAGCACGTGTTAGTACAGGGGTCCCCAAACCCCAGGATACCAGAAGGAGTCTGTGCCTAGGAACTGGGCCACACAGTAGGAGGTGAGCAGCAAGTGAAGCTTCATCTGTATTTACAGCTCCTCTTCATTAATCATTTTATGACTTGAGATCACAAATGATGATGGCCTTAAAATTTTAAGACTACTTCAAATCTCCATACCTTCTGGATGGAAGTAAAGGCAGAATATCCTGAGATTGCCACAAAAGCACTAAAAAGTCTGCCTTCACTTCCAACCTCCTTTCTTTGTGAAGCAGGATTTTCTGCAGTGAAAGTAACCAAAACAAGATTAGGGAGTAGGCTGGATACAAGCAACCACATGTCAGGTGTCACTGTCTCCCATCACTCCCAGATGGAACTGTTTAGTTGCTGGAAAACAAGCTTAGGGCTCCTACTGATTTCTGCATTCAGTTCAGTTCAGTCGCTCAGTCGTGTCCGACTCTTTGCGACCCCATGAATCGCAGCACGCCAGGCCTCCCTGTCCATCACCAACTATTATTCATTATATATAACAATGTAATAATAGAAATAAAATGCACAATAAATGTAAAGTGCTAGAATCCTCCTCAAACTATCCCCCTACCACCCCAGTCCATGGAGAAATTGTCTTCCACAAAACCAGTCCCTGGTACCTAAAAGGTTGGGAACTGCTGTGTTAGTAGATTTCCTTGTTGGGAAGATTTGATGCAATTACATGCTCACACCTCACTCACCCATGGATTAGGTATTATTCCTGTCAAAACACTTGCCCTTATGATGTCACGCCACTATCTACAGAAGATGCTCAACATGTGTGAAGCAGAAAGTGTTGACCAAAACATCAAGATTTCCAAAGTAAGGCCACAGACCAGAAAGCAGATTTTCAAAGGAGTATCTGAACAGTTATTTATTCAATGGTTCTTAAAGCCTTTCAACTATTTCAGGAACATAAAAGATGCTGGGAAAGGGAGGAGATGGCAAGTTGCAAGGATTTCTGGGCTGATCAAAGAAACAGTATTCTCAAGATGGCAGCAGAACTTCTTTATTTGAATGTGTCCTGGCAGGTTGCATTCTGGGAAGTCCCTCAGCACAGACAGTTCAGAAGTCACTCCTGCCCTTTAGAGCTCTCAGACCCAGAGATTCCCAGCCCATCTAGACACTCAGCTCCTTCCTTTCCCCATGAATTCCTTTGCTCTTCATCCTTTCTGTGCAGTGGAGGGAAGAAGGGGAGGAAAAATAGACAGTAGTTATTTCCAAAGATGCTTCACAGAACATTGGCACATTCCTAATATAAATGTCAAGAAAGTAAAAATGATGGGTGTAGACCTCAATATTAAAGCCAATAATTTACAAAATGGGGGAATCTTAGAAAGATTCCTACTGAGATCATGAACAGCCCAAGAAGGTCCACCATTTCCCCTATTATTTAAATATCTTGAGATACCAGCCAAGACAGACTAAATGAAACAGTCAAGGGTATACAAATCAGATGTCTCTATTTGCAGAGGACCTCACCATAAACCTAGAGAGCCAATGATGACACTAACTCAAACTCTACAAGAACCCTGCAAAACATAAAATTAAGTTACAAAAATTAATAGCATTTATATGCATCTGTAATAACTAGATAGATGATGCAGAGAACCTGTGGATCTCATTTTTAATAGCAGCAAAGTAGATAAGTATTTTGGGATAAATGTAAGCAGAAATGTGCAAAGCCAACATGCAAAAAAAAATCTATAAAACCCTCAAGGCAAAAATAAACTTGAACATTGTATGGTCTCTCTTTTTCTAAGTAGGACATCTCAAGATCATCAATATTTTAAGTCATTGATGTTTTAATGTTTTTTTTGGACTGACGCAAATTGACGGTACATTTAATACAGAGAGTAAACACATAAGAATAGCCAGGAAAATATTACTGAAAAGTAAGTCTGAGGGGCAATTAGGCTTACCAAGTATCAGAATAAATAAATAAATAAGAGTGGTGAGTGGCTGGCATTAGTACATGAGTTGCCAGATCAGTGGACTGGAATAGGAAGTTCTGAATAGACCTAAAGGCATGTTATTATACAGTCTACGTTAACATGACATTTCAAAACATGGGGGCAACATAGTCTTTAAAATAAATGGTGTTGGAACAAATGAGTAGTCATTCAGTCAGAGACCATATAGTTAGATCCATTCCTCACACCATACACAAGACAGACTTCCAAATGAATGAGAACTAAATTAAATGAAAGAAAAGTGAGGGAGAGAGGGAGGAGGGAAAGAAAGAGGAATGGAAGGAGTGAAAGAGGAAAGAAAGAAAGAAAAAGAAAAGAATAGAGACAGGAAAGAAAATGTAATGATAAATGAATTTCTATTTTATCTGAGTCTAGGGAAAACCTTTCCAAATATGACCGAGGCTGATGGAAGAAGCTACACAAAACACACCCCTCAGGCCTAAGTCCAGCTCCTCCCTCATGACTCTCTACGTAAACCCACTATGCACAATCGGGCTAAAATAGAAGCTTACCTTCAAGGATGGGAATTATTCCTCCAAAGCCTGATGAGGCACAAAACATCCACAGGCAAATATTTGCAGGTAAGCAAGAATTAGCATAAACAGCAGCTGCAAGAGCCCCTTGACACAGACAAATATGAGGATTTCTGCTCCTAAAACTAAGGTAGAGAATGGATCTGCCAGGAATGGTGAATGAGTTACCTACCTTGTGTTAACCCCAACACCAGAGTAAAAAATAGCTCTTTGCTGCTGGCCTAAACATTGAAGAGGCAAATGGCAACCCACTCCAGTGTTCTTGCCTGGAGAATCCCAGGGACTGAAGAGCCTGGTGGGCTGCCGTCTATGGGGTCGCACAGAGTCAGACACAACTGAAGCGACTTAGCAGCAGCAGTAGCTGGCCTAAACAGTTTCTGGATCCGTCTTTCTAATTAAAATTGAATCTATATTTATATTTTTTTAAAGGCAATAGAATAACAGGAAATCATAAAAAAATAAATCAACCTTGAATATTCATTAGAAGAACTGATGCTGAAGCTGAAACTACTTTGGCCATCTGATGCGAAAAGTCAACTCATTGGAAAAGACCCTGATGCTGGGAAGATTGAGGGCAGGAGATAGGGGTGACAGAGGATAAGATGGTTGAATGGTGTCTCCGACTCAATGGACATGAGTGTGAGCAAACTCCAGGAGACAGTGGAGAACAGAGAAGCCCAGCATGCTGCAGTCCATGGGGTCGCAAAGAGTTGGACATGACTTAGCAACTGAACAACAAATTTTTATATTTTTTAAAAAGGCAATACAATAACAGGACTAAAATGTTTCCCCTAAAATAAGTAAACTCAACAATCATTCTTCTTTACATTATTAAAGGATAATTTTTGTGGTCCTTTAACGTTTAAAATTTTTATACAATTTAAAAATTACTTTCCATTTATAGCTATTATAAAATATTGGCTACATTCCCCATGTTGTACATGCATCCTTGAACCTATTTTATGCCCAAGAGTTTGTACTCCCATCCCCCAAACTTTATATCCCCCTCACCTCTCCCCTTTCCCATTTGTAATCACTAGTTTGTTCTTTAGATCTGTGCTGCTGCTGCTGCTGCTAAGTCGCTTCAGTCGTGTCTGACTCTGTGCAACCCCATAGACGGCAGCCCACCAGGCTCCCCCGTCCCTGGGATTCTCCAGGCAAGAACACTGGAGTGGGTTGCCATTTCCTTCTCCAATGCATGAAAGTGAAAAGTGAAAGTGAAGTCGCTCAGTCGTGTGCAACTCCTAGCGACCCCATGGACTGCAGCCCACCAGGCTCCTCCATCCATGGGATTTTCCAGGCAAGAGTACTGGAGTGGGGTGCCATTACCTTCTATCTGTGAATCTGCTTCTATTGTGTTATTATTCATTTTAAATGCTTTATTTCTGTCTGAAGTGTAACAGCATAATCTTAGTCATTTAAGAATAAAGGCAATTAGGATTTCTCTGGTGGGCCAGTGGTTAAGAATTCACCTGCCAATGCAAGAGACATGGGTTTGATCCTTGATCCAGGAAGATCCCACATGCCACAACAACTGAGCCGGAGCACCACAGCTCCTGAAGCCCAGGCACCTAGAGCCTGTGCTCGCATCAGGAGAAGCTGCTGCACTGACAAGCCTGTGCATCGCAACTAGAGAAAGGCCACACGTAGCAACGAAAAACCAGCACGGCGCAAAGTAAAACTAAATAATAAATACTTTTTACAAAACTTAAAAAAAGAATTTAGTTAAAAGCAGCTTCCCTTTTCTCCACCCAGAAACTGATCAGAATACAAGAGCAAACAAAAATGTTTCCATTTTCTTCTGGGGTGAAACCCAAGTCTCTAGGTCCATCAGGTCTATATCTGCAAAGCCAACCAGAGATAGCCAGTCCCCATGTACATAACTAGGGTGGTACATCAGGGTAATAGCCACCTAGGTCTCTGCACAGTCCAGCCTTACTTGAATCAGAAAGGAGAGAGCTTGAGGATGGAATGAGGAGCAAGTAACAGGTGTAAACTCTCCTCTTAGCTGGGATCAGGAAGACTCTTGAACATTAATCACTAAAACACTTCTTTCTTTCTTATTATTTTTCCTTATCCCTAAACTTTCTGATCACACCAGACTCATGAAATATTTTATGGCCGATAAATAAGCAGATTTTTTTTTCTAAACAAGAACCTGTTTGACTTGATGGTCTCTTTTGAAAAATAAGCCCATGTATCCATTTTTGTCTCCAGTTCCCTATAATTTTGTAGCCTATTAAGTTTCCCTGCATTCACTGTCCTTTCCTGAAATGTTAATGCTATCTTTGAAGACCATATTAAATCACCCTTCCATTAAAGTGAAGAAATGGCCCTAGAGTTCTTTATTTCTTGTGGCTCATTTCCTGTTGAAACTATGCTCTGAAACCCCTGGCTGTCTTGTGCATCAGTGCATTGCACAAATCTTTACGGGCTACTGAAATCACCATCTCTGGAGGCTGAGGAATTCCACAAGCTGCTCATCTTTTTCTGCAATGCAGCAGTAACTTGCCCACAGCACTGGTTCCATCTTAGTGATGTCAAGTGAGCTGATAGTCCATTTAAGAAGAAACAAAAAATGTAAGCACTGGCACTCAGACTGGGACCAGGACCCTTTGCTGCAGTGCTGCAATGCTTGCACCTGGACAAAACTCTCTTCCAGCAACAAAGTACCAAGAAACTATAGGGGACTAAAAATAACTGCAATCGCAGTTGGGACAAATTCTGGGCACATGTACACCCATGGCTGATTCATGTCAATATATGGCAAAAAACCACTATAACATTGTAAAGTAATTAGCCTCCAATTAAAACAAACTAATTAATTTTTTAAAAAAGATTTTAAAAACCCAACTGCTACTTCTGAAGAGCCAGGAGCAAAAACCCAGGGTCAGGAGCAAAAGCAGGGTACTGGGCATGCCCCCTGCACACAAAGTCACATAAGGAGTGGGCAAAACACCTAAGTCATCCTTCCAGTCTGACCCCTGGACACATACCTACACTCACCCCATGTAAGGAACCAGCTCACCCCTCCTGCATTGGAGCAAGCAAGCAAGCGAACCTGTTGCTTATTCTTACTTCCCCATGCTGCAGCACAGGCCCAAATAAGGGCCCTGAATTTCTTGTCTAGCCTCTAGTCAATTTCTGTTGATGGGAGAGGGCCAAGAATCCTGGTCAGTATCAGCACCCATTGCCAGAAAGCACTGGATTTAATGAGAAGAACTAGGTATGGCCTTTCCAGTAAGGGAATAATGGGATGAAAAAGAGCAGTCCCGTGGTACCTGGTGGCCTCTTTCTCATCAGTTTGAACTTTCTACAGAATCTAATGACATAAATCCCAAGTTGACCCTGTTTAGATGAAAAAAAAAAAATCTGAGGGATTTTTTGTTGACTTGTGATTAAAATAATAAGGACTGAACTGGCTGGCTCCAGGCTTGCCTAGAACCTGGGGCTTAAATGAGAGCACCCTGCTTGGTTTTCCTCCATCCTTCATCCAATTTTTTGCTGAGCTGGACTCATCTATGGGGTTGTATGATGTGGGCCCATTGTTTCAGGCTACCCACTCCATTTTGGCATTTTAAGTGGAAAATAAATCATCTCTCTTTAATGGCTCCAGAAAAAAACATGTGATTCAACTTTGCTTAGACCAATCTGGGTACACTTAGAGAGTATGTCCATGCCTGGGGCAACCATCTGTTTAACTCTGAGTTCCCTGATCCAATCCCAAAATCTATGTGTAGAGACCTTCCAAAACACAAGGACAAGTAATGGGAAAGAATTGTTCCCCAAATGGAATTAGGTGCTCGGACCACTAAGAAGTGGAGTGGGCGGCATGCCTAGTAACTGGATCGTCCATCCTTATGGATGATAAGGAATAAGGAATAAGAAAAGGAGGGCTAATAAGAAAAGGAAGGACCAAATGAGCACACCTCATATGGAAGGAGGTGCAGATATTTCCGCTTCCATTTCCTAACTAAACCTTAACCAGGCGGCCACACTTGGCTTCAAGAGGGCCTGGGACATGCGATCTTTATTGTGGATGTTCAAATGCCCAGCTCTACTTGGAGTTATTATTGGGTTGGCCAAAAAGTTTGTTCAGGTTTTTTCCATCCGACGTGACAATGCGTACTTCTAATACAATGGAAGAATGGCTATGGAGGACAACTCATAGTCTCTGCAGTACTTTATTATACCCGTTCCAGCAGCAGTGTTTTACCTGGTCAGATGCTCTCTTGTATAGGAAAAGGTAGAGGAACTTCCCTGGTGGCCCAGTGGTTGAGACTTTGCCTTCCAATGCTGGTTCAATCACTGGTTGGGATCCCACAGGCCTTATGGCAAAAAAAGAAAAAACAAAAAACAAAAAACCCATAAAACAACAGAAGCAATATTGTAACAAAGTCAGTAAAGACTTAAAAAAGCTCCACATTAAAAAAAAAAAAAAACTTTAACAAATAAAAAATTTTTTTCAAAGGTTAAAAAAAGTAAGTAAATACAGTGAGATACTGCTCCTACCATCATCACACAATTTATATTTCAGAGACAATGTATTAGAAAGCTGATAACTCTGATGTTATATAAGAAATAAATGTGTCTTGTGTTTGTTTCAGGTTCTTGGGGTGGAGCTTCTAAATCCTTGGAATTTCCCCAGTGAAGGAGTAGTATTCTTCTTGGTAGCCTCTTCTGAGTATATCTTACTGAAGTGACTCCATGGTAGGACCCTAGGTAGTCTCAGGACAGGAGTTGGCACTGATAACAAGATGAAACACTGTCAAGGTGTTGAGACTGAGCCACATGCTATCAGTTTGACCACTAAGGAGGTGAAGAGGGTGGCAGTTTGAGTTCAATCATGGGATCAGTGATTCAGTCAATTCCATTGATGTAATGAATCCCCCCAAAAAAGTCTGGACAGCTTCGGTAGCATCCTGGTTGGTGAACAATAGATGTATCAGGGTGGTGATCTGTCCTGAATCCAAGGGAAAAATGGACACAGAGGCTCTGTGTTTGGACCTCCTCCCTATGTGTCTCTTAACTTGGCTGCTCTTGGTTTGTATCCATTAAATAAAACTGTAATTGTAATAGAGTGCTTTCCTGAGCCTTCTGAATTGTCCTAGGAGGGAAATAATGAGAAAACACCTAATTTGTAGCCAGCTGGTCAGAAAGACAAGTGGTCTGGGAATCCCTGAACTTGTGACTGGCATCTTAAGTGAGGGCATCCTTTTGGGGACTTTACCCTTCATCTGTGGAGTCTGTGTTAGCTTTGGATGGTTAGCGCCAGAGTGGGATTTCAATAACTCCATCCCTCAGTTCTCTCGAGGATGTACCTAGGAGGAGGACCTTTGGGTCATCAGACAGGTGTTGGTTTAGATTTAATAGATGATATTTCTACATGTTGTTAGGGCTTCCCTGGTGGTTCAGCTGGTAAAAAACAAAATCCACTTGCAATGCAGGAGACCTGAGTTCTATCCCTGAGTTGTGAAGATCCCCTGAAGAAGGAAATGACAACCCATTCCAGTATTCTTGCCTGGGATATTACATAGACAGAGGAGCCTGGTGGGCTATAGTCCATGGGGTTGCAAGAGTTGGACATGACTTAGCGACTAAATCACCACTACCACTACATGTTGTTATACATTCAGAGTCATTTTATTTCAATTTAGTGTGTATTTTCCTCCACTACATGTATATTCACCAAAAGCACCTTCCTGAGTGAGTTCTTTCTCATGAAGTCTTAAACTGAAGAAACCATTCTGCTACTTGATCCAATTGTGCATTCTCGTCTATTATTCTTTTCTAAAACTATGTGTTTATTTGGCTGAGCAAGATCTTAATAGCAGCATGTAGGATCTAGTTCCCTGATCAGTGATCGAACCCAGGCTCCCTGCACTGGGAGTGCGGAGTCTTAGCCACTGGATCACCAGGGAAGTCCCCTGTCTATTACTCTTTACTGATCAGCTTCAGAAGGTCCCTGGGGTACTGCCTGTCCTCTGAAGGTAGAGGGAAAGAAAAACCAGCTCATGCACCCTTCATTGTTTTCTGTTAGAAATCCCGCTTGGAGTGTTGGATTAACCGAAGCTTTCTCCATAACTCTGCTTTGAACTCTTCTCATTTGGGCATCCACAGACATCCATTGTATCTCAAATATTTTGCAACAGAGGAGCAAATCTCTTGAAGGAAACAAAAAATAAGAAAGGAAAAGGAAACCTATGAACTCCAGGCTGGACTTTAGTCCTTTCTCATGAAGTCTCAATCAAACAACGCTATTTCACTTTTCCCAGGTTCACTGTATTTATTGCTCTGGAAACCTCCTGGGAGGGTCAGAATTTCAGAAAGTGTAATCACATGGCAGCCTCCACACCCGCCTGCACCATTAGCCCATGTTCTGTAACAGAGCAAAGTGAGCTTCGGTAGCTTTGTGCCAGTGGCTGAACCACAGCCCTCAATTTGTCCTGAAACATTCAAATGAAGGACTTTGCTCCTGGAGAACAGTCTTCAAAGGAACGTTTCCACAGTAGCATGAAAACATACCTCGGAATGGAGACATTTTAATAGGGAGGCTTCCCTTGTGGCTCAAAGGTAAAGAATCTGCCTGCCGACGCAGGAGATGCAGGTTCGATCCCTGGATCAGGGAAGATACTCTGAAGGAAATGGCAATCCACTCCAGTATTCCTGCCTGTGAAATTCCATGGACAGAGAGCCGACGGGCTACAGTCCAGGAGGTCGCATGACTTAGCGACTAAGCAACAAAAAGTCCGGAGGCAGAACGTCATCCTCTAGCAGCTAAATCGCCTTTACTTTTAAGGCTCCACACAGGAAAACCAATACTCTGGTTTTACAAAAGTGTGAAAGATGCTAACATAGATTTCAAGCTGGAATTTAAAGAGTGATGACGTCAGTGTGTGTTTCCCTACAAGGAGATCCAAACATCAGTGTGGGGCTTGATGCTGGAGGGCGGGAGACCTGCTGTGGTATTCTGTGCGGCTGGGATCACGTGGACCCCAGGATGCTGAATCTTGTACTGAGCTACGTGGCTGCGCAGCTCATCAGCCGCCCCAGGCAGGCGAGAGCGCGATTACTCGATTACTCGGTGTTTCTGAGAAAACGGAAATGATGCCGAGAGTTTCTGGAGGTAGTGATGAGAGCTGTTGTGCTCATTGGCTATTGGTGTTCTGAGCACCTACTGTAGAGAAAGGTAATGAAGGAAGAAGGTGAAGGATTACTTTGCATGTCATCATCCTCCAAGGAAACCTGCAGCAATGAGGACCTTGTCCCATGGTTTCAGCTGCCGCGATCCCATGCAACTTCTCTATGAGAAGCCTGACACACAAGGCCCAGGCCATCCCCAGGCCCTTCGTGGTTCTGAGAGTCTCCCCTGAGATGCCCTGGGGGCTGCTTCCCTGGGGACCACGACAGACCGCATAGAACCCTCCCAGCATTCCATTCAGGACCAAAGCTGCTCCGGGTAATCTGGAGATCTGATTCAGGGGAAGGTCAAGGGAGAGGAGAAGGAGAAACTTGTCCGGGTACCCTGAAAGATGCTCCCTAGTTCCTTCACATTTTGTTTAAATCATTAACAGTTTTGGTGAGGTACACAAAGCTGCATACATTTAAAGATATTTAAAGTGTACAGTCTGATGGGTGTTAACATATAAATGAATGTCATATCTATATGATAGCTACAGTGTCTATCTACCCATCCATCCATTCATCCATCTATACCCTCCTTTTTATCTACCTATCAACCTATTTATCTATTATCTCTCTATTATAGATGTATGTATGTACAAATCTGTCTATCCATCAGTCTATTGTATCTATCCATCCATTTATCTCTACATCAATATCCATCAATCTTTATGTATGTATGTATCTATCTTTCTAATACCACAGGATTGTTTTGCCTTCATATGTCATCAGTTTGATCACAGATATATACCTTCATCTAAGTCATTTCCAGTGGAGACTTCTAGAGTGAATTAAATTGGGCATGACCTTTAGATCTAATGGGCTTAAATGCCAACAAAAAATGATACAGAGCATCAAGACATTTTCCCCAAAGAAAAAAAAAATCTCCCAGTAAGAATGATCACGAAGTTATGGATAAGGCTCTTCAGAAGCTGATCTCCCTGCAATTGAGCTGTGGACCATGGTAGGTGCTTTTGTTAATTCAGGGGAATGATCAGAGGAAAAAAACTCTTCATCCACTTGGCCTCAGGGACGAACTAGGCAGGATGCTGAAGATTTGCTGGGACAAAGGAGTTGAATTTCTGATAAAATAAAAATGAAGCATGTTCCCTCTGTTAATGATAATGACCAGAGTCAAGTGAGTGCAGTGTTGTCTAATGAAGAAGTAATTTTTTCATCATCCTTAAAAGGCGTAACCAGACTTGAATGAACTGCTGCATCACACAGCCCATATCAGAGGGCAACAGGCTGCTTTCCAGGTTCCTCACATGAAAGATGGCCTTCCCAGGTGGCACCAGTGGGAAAGAACCCACCTGCCAATGCAGGAGACCTAAGAGACGCAGTTTTGATCCCTGGGTTGGGAAGATCCCCTGGAGGAGGGCATGGAACCCACTCCAGTATTCTAGCCTGGAGAATCCCATGAACAGAGGAGCCTAGAGGGCTACAGTCCACAGGGTCACAAACAGTCGGACTTGATGAAAGCAACTTAGCATGTGCGGACAGTCATGAAAGATACAGCTTAATCAGCACAGCCCTTTATAAAGAGCAAGACAGCTGAATGTGTCCAAAGGACCCGCTAATACATTTTAGCATCATGACTCATCAACTTTAGCTTTTGGTCTGTTCTTAAATAAATAAACTTGAAAATCAGTTCCTGGAATTTGACAAAATCACCAAGTCCAGGGATGATTCTATTAGGATCGATTCCCTGTTGGGGACAGCTTTAGTCATTAATGGCTAAAGACCAGCTTTTATTTTTAAAAGGTAAAAGAGAAAAAATAGGCACAGACATACACTATTTATCTTTCCACTCTTTTTTTTCACGCTGTGAGTTTAAATCCTCAGCACTTAAAATTTTACATGCGATTTGTAGATTTCTTTAAAAAATATTTCAAATGCTATTTAAATAGCATCCTTATACTTCTCTGTACCATTTCTGTACTTGCAGTGTTGCAGACAATTTGTGGGCAATAGACAGTTTTCTGAACCAATCTACCCTTCTCCAAGGAAGCATAGCTGTTTTTTTAAATGCTTCAGCATTTTATTTTCATTAATTACAGAGCGAGAAAAAGCAAACAAAACTTCAAACAAAACCAAAATAAAGACAAACATGCACACACACACACACACACACACGAAACACAAAGCTATTTACCTGCTCCTTGTTTATTCTATTTTCTCCCTTTAGGACTTCCATTTCTGCAGATTCAATATGGCTCAATGCCTTACATTTGAAAAAAAATTTCATTGTACATACACATAAGATCGTATCAAATTACTTAATGTCTCCCTGCTCGTAGGAGACATCTGTGTTTTGTTCTTTGGTTTGGTTTTGTGTTCCCAGCTTGTTCTTCCCATAGACAATCCCCCTTGTGGTATTAGCACCTAATTTCCTAGGGGGACACACTTGCCCCGTCCACTGCATCTCCCTGGATCATCTCAGAGCAGGGGTTAACAACTCCACCCCAGGACGCAGGAAGTCATCTGACTCACGCTTGGCCAATCACTTCCCATCCCACGGTGTTGCTGTTGTTTAGCTGATAAGTTGTGTCCAGCTGTTTTGCGACCCTGTGGACTGTACCTGCCAGGCTCCTCCGTCCTTGGGATTTCCCAGGCAAGAATACTGGAGTGGGTTATCATTTCCTTCAAGGGATCTTCCCAACCCAGGGATTGAACCCACTTCTCTTGCATAGGCAGGAGGATTCTTTACAACTGAGTCCTATCACACCCCATGGAGAGTAAATAAATGATGGACATGTAGGCCAATGACACATCCCCTGGCACTTTGCTGGGTTTATGGAGAGGCAGTTGCCCTTAATTTACTCCAGTTTCTAATGAGATAAATGAATAGTTGTGAACTGCATGGATCTGTCAACTAAAAAAAAAAAAATTCACAACCTAAACTTTGAGACTTATGTTTTCTTCAGAGGGAATTTTTAGGACTTCAAGCCAGGGAGGCAGCGTCTCAAGTAACCTTGAGAGAACTGCTATGAGGAAGTGAGCAGGGGAGCCAGGATATATAGGAGTTTTACAACAAAGGGCAGATGGTAGGAATGAAATATTACTGTTAATTAAAGAAAACTGGAAATCTCAAGTTAGTTCAGAGGTTTTCTATCTATAGGAATATGCAAGAGTCTGGACTCACTGAAATCACTCTTTGGTATGCATTTCAGCAATCAAGATTGCTGGGAGAAATATCAATAACCTCAGATATGCAGATGACACCACCCTTATGGCAGAAAGTGAAGAGGAACTCAAAGCCTCTTGATGAAAGTGAAAGAGGAGAGTGAAAAAGTTGGCTTAAACCTCAACATTCAGAAAATGAAGATCATGGCATTCGGTCCCATCACTTCATGGGAAATAGATGGGAAAACAGTGGAAACAGTGTCAGACTTTATTTTTTGGGGCTCCAAAATCAATGCAGATGGTGACTGCAGCCATGAAATTAAACGACGCTTACTCCTTGGAAGAAAAGTTATGACCAACCTAGATAGCATATTCAAAAGCAGAGACATTACTTTGCTGACTAAGGTCCATCTAGTCAAGGCTATGGTTTTTCCTGTGGTCATGTATGGATGTGAGCGTTGGACTGTGAAGAAGGCTGAGCGCCGAAGAATTGATGCTTTTGAACTGTGGTGTTGGAGAAGACTCTTGAGAGTCCCTTGGACTGCAAGGAGATCCAACCAGTCCATTCTGAAGGAGATCAGCCCTGGGATTTCTTTGGAAGGAATGATGCTAAAGCGGACGTGAGTCTGAGTGAACTCCGGGAGTTGGTGATGGACAGGGAGGCCTAGCGTGCTGTGATTCATGGGCTCGCAAAGAGNTGGTGTTGGAGAAGACTCTTGAGAGTCCCTTGGACTGCAAGGAGATCCAACCAGTCCATTCTGAAGGAGATCAGCCCTGGGATTTCTTTGGAAGGAATGATGCTAAAGCTGAAACTCCAGTACTTTGGCCACCTCATGCAAAGAGTTGACTCATTGGAAAAGACTCTGATGCCGGGAGGGATTGGGGACAGGAGGAGAAGGGGACAACAGAGGATGAGACAGCTAGATGGCATCACCAACTCGATGAATGTGAGTCTGAGTGAACTCCGGGAGCTGGTGATAGACAGGGAGGCCTGGCATGCTGCGATTCACAGGGTCGCAAAGGGTCGGACATGACTGAGCAACTGAACTGAACTCAGCTATCTGTGGCTAGAATCCTGTGTTTTCACATCCTGAAATTGTTCAGGGCTCACTGTAGGGAGTGGCTACAGTCTGATGGTTGGTAAATGGCAGGTATTCTTTCCTTCCCGAGTTCCCTCAGGGCACACTGGCTCAAGTCAGAGGGCTACAATTAGTGATAACTGTGACATCCTTTGTTGACTGATATAGCTGGCAATATTCCACTTCTCAGAACTATCTTGTTTTCACTTAGGAAGAGCCTACCTGAGAACTATGGAATAAAATGGAGCCCAAAAGATGGAAGTCCTATTGCCATAATCAACTTTTGAATTTTGGTTTTCTCCTTACTGTTCAGCAACAGCAGGCAATGTATATATTTGATTTTAATTTTTGCTTAATAATGGTTGAGTGAGGTCTCAGTCACTTGAGCATAAGAATCCTGAAAAAATACACTCATGGTAGACTCTGCACCTTATTTACCCTTAATAAGCTCCCTCCTGCATCTGTACCTTGGAAGCATTGCTTCCTACATCCAAGATCCATTTCCCTTTTCTCGGTCTGGAAACTCTGGCAGGAGTTTAAGCACATGCCACATCTTCTAATCACCCAGGACAGGCCAATGGATGCCCTGTATGGCTCATGGTGTGTTCAGTTCAGTTCAGTTCAGTCCCTCAGTCGTGTCTGAGTTTTTGTGACCCAATGAATCACAGCACGCCAGGCCTCCCTGTCCATCACCAACTCCCGGAGTTCACTCAAACTCATGTCCATCAAGTCGGTGATGCCATCCAGCTATCTCATCCTCGGTCGATTCCTTCTCCTCCTGTCCCCAATCCCTCCCAGCATCAGAGTCCTTTCCAATGAGTCAGCTCTTCACATGAGGTGGCCAAGGTATTGGAGATTCAGCTTCAACATCAGTCCTTCCAATGAACACCCAGGACTGATCTCCTTTAGGATGAGCTGATTGTATCTCCTTGCAGTCCAAGGGACTCTCAAGAGTCTTCTCCAACACCACAGTTCAAAAGCATCAATTCCTCGGTGTTCAGCTTTCTTCACAGTCCAACTCTCACATCCATACATGACTAGTGGAAAAACCATAGCCTTGACTAGACAGAACTTTGTTGACAAAGTAATGTCTCTGCTTTTGAATATACTATCTAGGTTGGTCATAACTTTCCTACCAAGGAGTAAGCGTCTTTTAATTTCATGGCTGCAGCCACCATCTGCAGTGATTTTGGAGCCCCCAAAAATAAAGTCTGACACTGTTTCCACTGTTTTCCCATCTATTTCCCATGAAGTGATGGGACCGGATGCCATGATCTTCGTTTTCTGAATGTTGAGCTTTAAGCGAATTTTTCACTCTCTTCTTTACTTTCATCAAGAGGGTTTTTAGTTCCTCTTCACTTTCTGCCATAGGGTGGTGTCTTCTGCATATCTGAGGTTATTGATATTTCTCCCGGCAATCTTGATTCCAGCTTGCGCTTCTTCCAGCCCAGCGTTTCTCATGATGTACTCTGCATATAACATGGTGTGTTATTCATTCAGTAATGTCCTACTCTTTGTTACTTCATGGACTGTAGCTAACCAGGATCCTCTGTCCATGGAATTCTCCAGCCAGGAATACTGGAGTGGGTTACCATTTCCTTCCCCAGGGGATCTTCCTGACCTAGGGGTTGAACTGGGGTGTCCTGCGTTTCAGGCAGATTCTTTACAATGTGGGCCATAAGCCTTTGACTATGAGTGGACTATGAGTGATAGAAGATATGTCTGTGTGGGGGGAGTGTCTGTGCCCCTTTAATTTCTTCAGCCTCTAGCACAGGGCTAGCCATGAAGTAACTCAGTAATGTGCTGACTATTCACAAGAGCCCAGACATGGAAACAACCTACATGTCCACTGACAGATGAATGGATAAAGAAGATATACGTATATACAACAAGATACCACTCAGCCACTAAAAAGAATGAAATAATGTTATCTGCATCAACATGGATGCAATTAGAGATTATGATACTAAGTTGAGTAACTCAGATAGGGAAAGACAAATGCCATATGATATCACTTCTATGTGGAGTTTAAAATATGACACAAAGAAACTTATCTAAGAAACAGAAAGAGACTCACAGACATAGCAAACAGACTTGTGGCTGCCAAGGGGGACAGGAGGTGGGGGAGGAAAGATCTGTGAGTTCACGATTACCAGATGCAAACTATTATATATCAAAAGGATAAACAGCGAGACCCTACTATAGAGCACATGGAACTATATTATATGTCCTGTGGTAAACCATAATGGAAAAATAGGAAAAATAATGTATCCGTTCCATTCAGTCGCTCAGTCGTGTCCGACTCTTTGCGACCCCATGAATCGCAGCACGCCAGGCCTCCCTGTCCTTATGCAGGTCAGGAAGCAACAGTTAGAACTGGACATGGAACAACAGACTGGTTCCAAATAGGAAAAGGAGTACATGGAGGCTGTATGTTGTCACCCTGCTCATTTAGCTTATATGCAGAGTACATCATGAGAAACGCTGGACTGGAGGAAGCACAGACTGAAATCAAGTTTGCTGGGATAAATATCAATAACCTCATACATGCAGATGACACCACCCTTATGGCAGAAATTGAAGAGGAACTAAAAAGCCTCTTGATGAGAGTGAAAGAGGAGACTGAAAAGTTGGCTTAAAGCTCAACATTCAGAAAATGAAGATCATGGCATCTGGTCCCATCACTTCATGGGAAATAGATGGGGAAACAGTGGAAACAGTGTCAGACTTTATCTTTTTGGGGCTCCAAAATCGCTGCAGATGGTGACTGCAGCCATGAAATTAAAAGACTCTTACTCCTTGGAAGAAAAGTTATGACCAACCCAGATAGTATATTCAAAAGCAGAGACATCACTTTGCCAACAAAGGTCCGTTTAGTCCAGGCTATGGTTTTTCCAGTGATCATGTATGGATGTGAGATTTGGACTGTGAAGAAAGCTGAGCACAGAAGCATTGATGCTTTTGAACTGGGGTGTTGGAGAAGACTCTTGAGAGTCCCTTGAACTGCAAAGGAGATCCAACCAGTCCATTCTGAAGGAGATCAGCCCTGGGATTTCTTTGGAAGGAATGATGCTAAAGGTGAAGCTCCAGTACTTTGGCCACCTCATGCGAAGAGTTGACTCATTGGAAAAGACTCTGATGCTGGGAGGGATTCAGGGCAGGAGGAGAAGGGGATGACTGAGGATGAGATGGCTGGATGGCATCACCGACTTGATGGACATCAGTTTGAGTGAACTCCAGGAGTTGGTGATGGACAGGGAGGCCTGGAATGCTGTGATTCATGGGGTCTCAAAGAGCTGGATACGAACGAGTGACTGAACTGAACTGAATGTGTGCATATATATATATATATATATAATACATATATATAGGCATAGGACTGGAAAAGGTCAGTTTTCACTCCAATCCCAGAGAAAGGCAATGCCAAAGAATGTTCAAACTACCACACAGTTGCGCTCATCTCACATACTAGCAAAGGAATACTCAAAATTCTCCTAGCCAAGCTTCAACAGTACGTGAACCGTGAACTTCCAGAATTTCAACCTGGTTTCAGAAAAGGCAAAGAAACCAGAGATCAAATTGCCAGCATCAACCCGATTATCGAAAAAGCAAGAGAGTTCCAGAAAAACATCTATTTCTGCTTTATTGACTACACCAAAGCCTTTGACTGTGTGAATCAAAACAAACTGGAAAATTCTTGAAGAGATGGGAATACCAGACCACCTTGCTTGCCTCCTGAAGAATCTGTATGCAGGTCAAGAAGCAACAGTTAAAACTGGTCATGGAACAACAGACTGGTTCCAAATTGGGAAAAGAGTACGTCAAGGCTTTATATTGTCACCCTGCTTATTTAACTTAAATGCAGAGTATATCATGCGAAATGCCAGGCTGGGTGAAGCACAAGCTGGAATCAAGATTTCTGGGAGAAATATCAATAACTTCAGATAAGCAGATGACACAACCCTTATGACAGAAAATGAAGAGAAACTATAGAGTTTCTCGGTGAAAGTGAAAGAGGAGAGTGGAAAAGCTGCCTTAAAACTTAACATTCGGAAAACTAAGATAATGGCATCCGATCCCATCACTTCATGGCAAATAGATGGGAAAACAACGGAAACAGTGAGAGGTTTTATTTACTCTCCAAAATCACTGCAGATGGTGACTGTAGCCATGAAGTTCAATGACGCTTGCTCCTTGGAAGAAAAGCTATGAACAACCTAGATAGCATATTAAAAAGCAGAGACATTACTTTGCTGACAAATGTCCATATAGTTAAAGCTCTGGTTTTTCTAGTAGTTATGTGTGGATGTGAGAGTTGGACCATAAAGAAAGCTGAGCACCGAAGAATTGATGCTTTTGATCTGTGGTGTTGGAGAAAACTCTTGAGAATCCTTGGTCTGCAAGGAGATCAAACCATTCAATCCTAAAGGAAATCAGTCCTGAATATTCATTGGAAGGACACGTGCTGAAGCTGAAACTCCAATTGTTTGGCCACCTGAAGCGAAGTACTGACTTATTGGAAAAGACCCTGATGCTGGAAAAGATTGAAGGCAGGAGGAGAAGGGGACAACAGAGGATGAGATGGTTGGATGGCATCACCAACTTGATGGACATGAGTTTGAGGAAGCTCCATGAGTTGGTGATGGACAGGGAAGCGTGACGTACTACAGTCTATGGGGTCATAAAGAGTCAGGCATGACTGAGCAACTGAACTGAATTGAATGCATATATACGGAATCTAGAAAGATGGTACCAAAGAATTTGTTTGCAGGGCATCAGTGGAGAAACAGACACATACAACAGACTTATGGATACGGGGAGAGGGGAGGAGAGGGTGAGATGTAAGGATAGAGTAACATGGAAACTTACATTACCATCTGTAAAATAGCAAATGGGAATTTGTTATATGTCTCAGGAAACCAAAACAGGGGCTCTGTATCAACCTAGGGGGTGGGATAAGGAGGGAGATGAGAGGGAGGTTTAAGAGGGAGGGAAGATATGTATACCTATGGCTGATTCATGTTGAGATTTGAAAGAAAAGAACAAAATCCTGTAAAGTAATTATCCTTCAATTAAAAAATAAACAATTTTTTCAAGATAAAAGGACACTACTAGAAAAAAAGTCAATTGATATGATATATCACATTCATAGAATGAAATAATAATATATAATCATCTCAATAGACAAAGCATTTAACAAAATTAAACATTCATTTATGATTAAAAATTCATAAAAATTTAGCATAGGAGGAATGTGTTTCACCATAATAAAGGTTATTTATGAGAAGCCCATGCTAATACCATATACTTGGTGTTAAATGGTTGAAAGCTGTTTCTCTAGGATCAGGAACAAGACAAGAGTGTGCCCACTCTTACCACTCCTATTTGACATAGTACTGGAAATCTTAGCTAGACAATCAAGCAAGATAAACATAAAATATATCAGAAATGGATAGAAAGAAGTAAAAGTGTCTTTATTAGAAGATGACATGATTACATATATATAAATGCTAAATATTCAACCAAATGAAAAGCATGATACAAAATCAACACAAAAAATTAGCAACATTTGTTTACTCTAGAACATTTGTTTTAAAAAATAAAGAACTTGATCCCGTTTATAATACCATCAAAAAAAAAAAACCTGAGAAATAAATCTAAGTAAAGATGAAAGATCTTTAGAGATGAAAGATCTCTAAAAACTACAATAAATTGAAATAAAGTGAAGAAGATACAAATAAATGGAAAGGAATCCCTTGTTTATGAATTAGAAAAATCAATATTGTTAAAATGTCAATACTACTAAAAGCTATCCATATATTCAAGGCAATTTTTATTAAGATTCTGAAGGCACTTTTTAAGATGTAGGAAAAGCACTACTAAAATTTATATGGAACTGCAAAAGACTCTAAATAGCCAAAGAAATCCTTTAGAAATAAGAACAAAGCAAGAGTGTTTTCCTCAGAAGGTTCTCTGTTTTTGGAAGAGGTTGTTCAGTGATTTTATCCAGTGACAAGAGTGTGCCCCAGAATGACGAGGTGCCTTTTAAAAGATCACTGAAATTGGATGGTCTATTAAAAGCAACTGTATTTGATTCTTCAAAAATCACAAGGAAGAAAAGTGCTGCAGCCTATTCTCCAACAGCTGCTGCTGCTGCTAAATCGCGTCAGTTGTGTTCGACTCTGTGCGACCCCATGGAGCCTACCAGGCTCCTTCGTCCATGGGATTCTCCAGGCAAAAGTACTGGAGTGGGTTGCCATTGCCTTCTCCGTCTCCAACAGCTGGAACCTGCCAAATGAGCCCATTTGCTTCTTCCACAAGCTCTAAAGAGGAAGAGAGTAAAAATAATCCATCAAATGGATAGAGGAAAAATGAATCATTTCAGTATAACCAATAAAATGAATCTACCACACAAAACAATGACAAATTCATGGTGTGCTACCTAAAGTTGAGAAATAATGGAAATAATGTAAAATCTAAGTTGTATACAGGTTTTGGAAGGCATTAAAGAGCTTGAAAACCTCATTGGTATCTCCCTTGCATAACGTGTCTAAAAAAGAGAAATGCAGAAAACAAAGGACTAATGACAAAAGTAACAAAACAAAAGCCATTTGAAAAGAAAAATTCAAGACTTCACAACAAAGGTATTTAGGAGAAATACACTAACTATGAATGCCAATTTCTGTATCTGGCTGGTCATGTTTAAAGAAACAGAAGAGATGCTTGTAATTAATTTTCCCAGTAAATATCAGATCATAGCATGGGTAGGTGTATGTCTGTATAAATTTTCTTGCAGCTAATTTAAACTTTCTGTACACACTAATAGATAATCTCAATGTAAATAATATGTTTCTTCTTGACCCTTTAAAGTAAGCCAGCATATAGAAGAAGATCTTGACTTATATTCTGTATCTCATATGCTTTTGTATAGCTTGAGCATTTGTGAATAGACTTAATAAATCATGAATGAAAATGACAAAAAAAGAGAATAAAGCAAGAGTCATCACACTTCAAAACAGTATGTACTAACATAAAAGCAGACACATATACCAATGGAACACAATTGAGAGCCCAGAAATAAACTCAAGAATATATGGTCAACTAACATTTGACAAAGGAACCAATGGAGAAAAGACAGCTTTTTCAATCAATGGTGCTGGAATAATTGCATTTTCACATGCAAAAAATAAAATCGGACCCATAACTTATACTACTTACAAAAATTAACTCAAAATGGATTAAAGACTTAAATGTAAGAAATGAAATCATGAAACTCTTGGAAGAAAACAGGAATAAAGCTCTTTGGTGTAGATTTAGTAATGATTTTTGGACACCTAAACCCAAGCAACACAATAAAAAATAAACAAGTGGAAAGAACCTCCAAGATGACAGAAGAATAAGACATGGAGTTCACCTTCTTCCCAGAGATACTACAAAATTACATCTACATGTGGCATACTCCCACAGAACATCTACTGAATGCTGGCAGAAGACCTCAGACTTCCAAAAAGGCAAGAATACTTCAATGTAACTGAGTAGGGCAAAAGAAAAAAGAAAAAATATATATACAAAGGAACTTTAGCCTCTGGGAGGGAGCTGTGAAGGAAGAAAAGTTTCTAATACTATGAAGTCCCCTCAGTGGCAGAGACAGGAGGCAGGGAGCTTTGGATCTTCAGAGAGAGTGCAGTGTGCAGGGGGAAAAATGGAAAATCCTGCACAGTCAGTGCCTATTGGCACTCTCTAGCCTGAGATATTTGTTTGCTTGCCCACCAGGGCAGGTAGGAACTGAGTGCTGAAGCTTGAACTTTGGAGGTCAGACTCCAGGGAGAGGAGGGAGTTGGCTGAGTGAAGACAGCCTGAGGAGTCCAAGAAAGAAGACTTGTTCCATCAAAGAGGCAAGGGACCATTGTTAGGGGGTGTACAAGGAGAGAGGTTTGCCTGCTCACAGGCAGCAGGGCACTGCCTGCATGAGCTCCAGGTGCAGACTTCAGCCATGACTACTATCTCAAACCCTAGAGGCAGACATGGACTGCTACTGCTGCTATCACTGCCACAAAGTTCCTGTGAGTAAGTGTAGGTCAATGCCCACACCTTTACAGAAGCCTATGAAGCCTGCCACTGCCAAAGGTCCTATGATCCTGGACCAACTTACTCAGGAGAGTGCATGGCATGCCCTGTGCTATTGCAAACTTCCTGCTGGTCTCTGCCACTGCAGGCATTACCCACATGTCCCAAATGTGGCTGTCATATCCCTCCCACTCTTTGGCTTGAGTAAGTATGCCCTAATCATCTGCTGCTTTCACCCCCTCTCACCTGGGCAGGAAACAGACACCAAAGGGTGGTTACACACAGAGGTGGGGCCAAAACCAAAGCTGGGCCCCAGAAGTGGCACAACCAAAGAAGAGGAATGGAAACCTCTCCTGCAGCTGCAGGAGCTGTGGATTAAATCCCCTCAATCAGATTGGTAAACCTGGGTCTGTGAGTATCTGAATAGATAATGAATGTTCTCACAACTGAGGCTGTTCTAGCTTTAACAACTGTGGACATTGGGGACAAATACACACGAGAACTGGGCCTGCTGTTCAGTTCTCAGCCAAAGTCTGAGCCTACTCCACAGTGCCCACAGCAGGTCCAAAGACAGTACTGGAGGACTGGAGGGGAAGGCAGGGATTGGCTCTGACTCACCTAGCAGGGAAGGACACTGACAGCTGAGGTTCTGGGAAAATATAATTATTACTACTAATTTTTGTCTTGTTCTATTGTTCTTTTTATTATATTTTTTTTCTAATTTTTTCTTCTCTATTTTTTTACTTTTAATATATTTTTTCTATTTTTACTTTACTTTTTTGTTATAATGCATTACTTCTTTATTTTTTTCTTTTGCTCTGTTTTAATCTCTATATTTTTACTCATAGTTTTGTGCTATTTCCTTATACTTTATTTCTTTTTTTTATCATTTTGTGAGCTTATTTTATTCATTTTTTGCCTTTTTAAATTAGCTTTATGCTTTTGATTTGTTTTGTTTTTGTTAGTTTAGTTTTATTGTTGGTTTACATTGTGGGTTCATTTATTTCTTTGCTTTCTTCTCTCTTGTTTTCTCTGTTTTTCTCTCTTTGTGTTTATTTGTCTGTTTTTGTCTGTTTGGTTTTGCTTTTACCATTTGTCTTTGGGGTTTAATTTGTTCATTTCCTTTTTTTTCCCCTCTTCTGCACCATGAAACTTGCAGGATGTTGTTTCTCTGGAAAGGGTGAGGTCTCAGTCTCTGAGGTAGGACAGCCAAGTCCAGGATACTGGACTGTCCAAGAGTTCCCAACCTCAGGAAATACTAATCAGCAAGAGCTCTCCCAAAGGTCTCCATCTCAATACCAAGACATGGCTCCACTCAATGGCTAGCAAACTCCAATGTTTCACACCTCATGGCAAACAACTAGCAAGACAGGAGCACAAACCACTCATTAGCAGACAGGTTGCCCAAAGTCATAATGATCTCAAAGACACCCCAAACCACCTGATGCAGCCCTGTCATCAGAGAGGCAAGATTCAGATCAGCCCACCAGAATGCAAGCATGAGTCTCCCCTGCCAGGAAGCCTACCCAAGCCACTGGACCAAACTCAATCACTAGGGGCAGATACCAGAAGCAAGAAGAATAATGACTCTGCAGCCCACAGAAAAGAGATTTCAAACATAGTAAATTAAACAAAATGCAAACACAGAGAACTATGTTGCAGATGAAGGAACAAGGTAAAAACTCACAAGAACAAATAAATGAAGAAGCAATAGACCTCTTTGATCAACTTGAAAAAATTTCAGAGTAGTGATAGCAAAGATGACCCAAAATATCAGAAATAGACTGGAAAAAAATACAAGGAATGTTTAACAAGGACCTAACCTGATGTGAAGAGCCGACTCATTGGAAAAGAACCCGATACTTGGAAAGATCGAAGGCAAAAGAGAAGGGGGTGGCAGAGGATGAGATGCTTAGATAGCATCACTGACTAAATGGACATATGTTTGAACAAGCTCCTGGAGACAGTGAAAGTCAGGGAAGGCTTATGTGCTGTAGTCCATGGGGTCACAAAGAATCAGACACAACCTAGGGACTAAACAACAACAAATTAGGACTAAAGAATGAACAGTGACAAACAAAACAATAACTAAAATACTCTAGAAGGAATCAATAGCAGAATAACTGAGGCAGAAGAATGGATAAGTGAGCTGAAATAAAGAATACTGGAAATAACTTCTCCAGAGAGAATAAAGAAAAAAGAACAAAAAGAAATGGAGATTATAGTCCAAAATTTCCCTAAGACAGAAAAGGAAATAATCATCCAAATCCAGGAGGATTGGAGGGTACCATCCAGGATAAATGCAAGGAGAAACATGCTGAGACATATATTAATTGAAGTAACCAAAATTAAATACATAAAATGTTTGAAAGAAACAGTAAGGGAAAACTAACGAACAACACACAAGGGAATTCCCATAAGGTAATCAGCTAATTTTTCAGCAGAAACTGAGAGGGCGGAAGGGAATGGCATGACTTATTTGAAGTGATGAAAGGAAAAAAACCTATAACCAAGAATAATCATCTTGATTCATGGCTCTCATTTAGATTTGACAGAGAAAACAGAAGTTTCATTGACAAGTAAAAGATAAGACAATTCAGCATCAGGAAACCAGCTTTACAAAAAATGCTAAAGGAACTTCTCTAGGCAGGAAACACAAAAGGAAAAAAAATGACGTACAAAAACAAACCCAAAACAGTTAAGAAAATGGCAATAGGAGCATACATATCAGTAATTACCTTAAATGTAAATGGATTAAATGCTCCAACCTAAAGGCTGGCTGAATGGATACAAAAACAAGAACCATATACATGCTGTCTAAAAAAGACCCACTTCAAACCTTGGGGTACATTCAGACTTAAAGTGAGGGGATGGAAAAAGATACTCCAGGCAAATGGAAATTAAAAGAAAGTTGGAACACTATTACTCATTTGACAAGATAGACTTTAAAATAAGTATTATTACAAGAAACAGGGAAGGACGCTACATAAACATCACAGGATCAGCCTAAGAAGAAGATATCACAATTATAATCATATACACACTCAACACAGGAGCATATCAAAACACATGGCAAATGCTAACACCCATGAAAGAGGAAATCAACAGTAACATAATAGTAGTGGAGGATTTCAACACCTCGATTACACGAATTGATAAGTCATCCAGACAGAAAACTAATAGGGAAACACAAGTCTTAAATTACACACTAGACCATATGGACTTAATTGAAATTTATAGGACATCCCACACAAAACCCACTCTCTCTAGTGTCTCATATGCTAAAGAATCTTCCAGAAATGCAGGAGACCTGGGTTTAGTCACCTGGGTCGGGAAGATTCCCTGGAGAAGAAAATGGCAACCCACTCCAATATTCTTGCCTGGAGAATCCCATGAACATAAAAGCCTGGCAAGCTAGAGTTCATAAGGCCGCAAAAATTCAGACATGACTGAATGACTAAGCTACTACCCTAAAATGGACAATACATGTTCTTCTTAAATGGAGGCAAAACATTCTACAGGACAGAGCACATCTTGGGGTACAAATGTATCAAGCATCTTTTCCAAACACAACACTATGACATTAGAACTCACTTACAGGAAAAAAAAAAAAAACTGTAAAAAACAAAACCAACATGGAGGCTTCAGTTCAGTCACTCAGTCTTGTCTCTTTGTGACCCCATGGATTGCAGCATGACAAGCTTCCCCGTCCATCATCAACTCCTGGAGCTTAATCAAACTCATGTCCATTGAGTCGGTGATGCCATCCAACCATCTCATCCTCCGTCATCCCCTTCTCCTCCTGCCTTCAATCTTTCCCAGCACAAGGGTCTTAACCAGAGAGTCAGTTCTTCACATCAGGTGGCCAAATTATTGGAGTTTCAGCTTCAGTACGAGTCCTTCCAATGAATATTCAGGACTGATTTCCTTTAGGATTGACTGGTTTGATCTTCTTGCAGTCCAAGGGACTCTCAAGAGTCTTCTCTAAGACCACAGTTCAAAAGCATCAATTCTTCAGCACTCAGCTTTCTTTATAGCCCAACTGTCAAATCCATACATGACTACTGAAAAGCCATAGCTTTGACTAGATGGACTTTTGTCAGCAAAGTAATGTCTCTGCTTTTTAATATGCTACCTAGGTTGGTCATAGTTTTTCTTCCAAGAAGCAAGTGTCATTTAATTTCATGGCTACAGTCACCATCTGCAGTGATTTTGGAGTCCCCCAAAAAAGAAAGTCTCTCACTGTTTCCATTGTTTCCCCATCTATTTGCCATGAAGTGATGGGACCAGATGCCACGATCTTAGTTTTCTGAATGTTGAGTTTTAAGCCAACTTTTCCACTCTCTTCTTTCACTTTTATCAAGAGGCTCTTTAGTTCTTCTTCTCTTTCTGCCATGAGGGTGGTGTCATGTGAATATCTGAGGTTATTGATATTTCTCCCAGCAATCTTGATTCCAACTTGTGCTTCATCCAGCCTGGCATTTCGCATGATGTACTCTGCTATAAGTTAAATAAGCAGGGTGACAATATACAGCCTTGACGTACTCCTTTCCCAATTTGAAACCAGTCTGTTGTTCCATGTCCAGTTCTAACTGTTGCTTCTTAACCTGCGTACAGATTTCTTAGGATGCAGGTAAGGTGGTCTAGTATCCCCATCTCTTTAAGAATTTTCCACTTTTTTTTTTTTGATTCACACAGTCAAAGGCTTTGGCATAGTCAATAAAGCAGAAGTAGATGTTTTTCTGGAACTCTCTTGCTTTTTCGATGATCCAGTGGATGTTGGCAATTTGATCTCTGGTTCCTCTGTGTTTTCTAAATCCACCTTGAACATCTGGAAGTTCATGGTTCACATACTGTTGAAGTATGGCTTGGGTGATTTTGAGCATTACTTTGCTAGTGTGTGAGATTAGGGCAATTGTGTGGTAGTTTGAACATTCTTTGGCACTGCCTGTCTTTGGGATTGGAAAGACTAGAGATCACCTCCACTAGCTTTGTTTGTAGTGATGCTTTGTAAGGCCCACTTGACTTCACATTCCAGGATGTCTGGCTCTAGGTGAGTGATCACACCATCGTGGTTATCTGAGTCATGAAGATCTTTTTTGTATAGTTCTTCTGTGTGTTCTTTCCACCTCTTCTTAATATCTTCTGTTTCTGTTAGGTCCATACTGCTTCTGTGTTTTACTGTGCCCATCTTTGCATGAAATGTTTCCTTGGTATCTCTAATTTTCTAGAAGAAATCTCTAGTCTTTCCACGGAGGTGCAGCAGCATGCTATTAAATAACCAAGAGATCACTGAGGAAATCAAAGAGGAAATAAAAAACACCTAGAAAAAAATGCCAATCAGAATCAAATGAACCAAAACCTATGGTATGCAGCAAAATCAGTTCTAAGAGGGAAGTTTATAAGCAATACAATCTTACCTCAAGAAACAAGATAAATACCAGTAAACAACCCAACCTTACACTTAAAGCAACTAGAGAAAGAAGAACAAACAAAATTCAAAGTTAATAAAAGGAAAGAAATAAGATCAGAGCAGAAATGAGTGATAAAATTAAAACAATAGTAAAGATCAATAAAACCAGATCAATAAAAACTGGTTGTTTGAGAAGATAAACAAAATTGATAAACCATTAGCTAGAGTCATCAAGAATAATAGGGAGAGGACTCAAATCAATAAAATTAAAAATGAAATAAGTTACCATTGACACCACAGAAATACAGAGGATCATAAGAAACTACCATAAACTACCATATGTCAATAAATGGACCACCTGGAAGAAATGGACAAATTGTTTAAAACTTGTAAGATTACACAAGGAAGAAATAGAAAATATGAACAGACCAATCACAAACACTGAAATTGAAACTGATTTAAAATTTTTCAACAAAAAGAAGTCCCAGGCCAGATGGCTTCACAGGCACATTATATCAAACATTTAGAGAAGAGCTAACACTTATTCTCAAATCCTTTCAAAAACTTGCAGAAGGAGGAACACTTCCAAACACATTCTATGAGGTCACCATCACCCAGATACCAAAACCAGACAAAGATATTACAAAAAAGAAGACTACACTGGTGAATATAGATGCCAAAATCCTCAACAGAATACTAGCAAACAGAATCCAACAACACATTAAAAGGATCATACACATGATCAAGTTGGATTTATCCCAGGTTTGAAAGGATTCTGCAATATACATAAATCAATCAACGTGATACACCATATTAATAAATGTGAAGGATAAAATCCTAAATAGATACAGAAAAAGCCTTCAACAAAATTCAGCATCCACTTATGATAAAAAAAAAAAAAAGAAAACTACAGAAAGTGGGCATAGAGGGAACCTTTTGCTGTTGTTTAGTTGCTAAGTCATGTCCAACCCTTTGTGACCCCATGGACTGTAGCCTGCTGGTCTCCTCTGTTGATAGGATTTTCCAGGCAAGAATACTGGAGTGAGTTGCCAATTCCTTCTCCACAGGATCTTCCTGACCCAGGGATCAAACCTTGCCTTCTCTATAATTCAGCAAATATTGGCAATTTGATTCTGGTTCCCCTGCCAATTCTAAACCCAGCTTGTACATCTGGAAGTTCTCAATGCAAGTATTGCTGAAGCCTAGTTTGAAGGAAACTCTGGAAATGGTGTTTAGCTGTGGATGTGTCTGGTAATGAAAGTAAAATTCGATGCTGTAAAGAATAGCATTGCAGAGGTGGTCCCAAGATGGCAGAGGAATAGGAAGGGGAGACCACTTTCTCCCCTACAAATTCATCAAAAGGTCATTTGGATATTGAGTAACTTCCACAGGACAACTTCCAAAGGCTGGCAGAGGACACCAGGCAGCCAGAAAGGCAGCCAGAAAGGCAGCCCAAGCTCTTCAAAAGGAGGTAGGATAACTCTGGAAATGGTGTTTAGCTGTGGATGTGTCTGGTAATGAAAGTAAAATTCGATGCTGTAAAGAATAGCATTGCAGAGGTGGTCCCAAGATGGCAGAGGAATAGGAAGGGGAGACCACTTTCTCCCCTACAAATTCATCAAAAGGTCATTTGGATATTGAGTAACTTCCACAGGACAACTTCCAAAGGCTGGCAGAGGACACCAGGCAGCCAGAAAGGCAGCCAGAAAGGCAGCCCAAGCTCTTCAAAAGGAGGTAGGACAAAATATAAAAGACAAAAATGGAGTCAAAAGTTTTAAGGATGGAGACCTGTCCTGGGGAGGGAGTCGTGAAGGAGGAGAAGTTTCCACACAATAGGAAACCCTCTCACAGGCATGCCTGTGGAGTTTTGGAATCTCAGAGGGCAACATAACCAGGAGGGGAAAAAAAAAACACTCCACAGAATATGTGCCTAACTGCAACTACTAGCAGAGAAGTGGCACAGATGCTCACACCCACCAGCAGTGAGTGGGGGCTGTGCAGGGAGGCACATGCTGGATTGTTGGTCCTTAGGGTAAGGACCAGGCCTGAATGCCCTGAGGACAATCTGAGGAAGCTAATGTGAGATATCAACCCAAACTGTGGGATCGCCAGAGCAACAAAAAAACAAAGAAACAAAAAGACCTTTCCAGCGAAAGGCTCTAACTCCACACAGTGATCCCTGGAGTGCTCACAGAACAAAGGATTGAGTGAATACCAAAGGAGAAGAAGAAGCTCCCCTCCTCCCCACCGGAGGCAGAGAAACAGATGTGCGACAGCCAGAGTCACAAGGCAAAGGGCTGCTGCAAACTCGGCCCCAGAGACTGCATTTTCCACCAAACTGTGAGCTGGTTGCCAGTTGCTAACCACATCTTCCTGGGATCCTGGACATTTCACATCTACCATGAGTGTCACAGTCTGAGATGTGCTCCCCAGAGGAGACATATGGCACACCTGGGACTGTGCCCTCATGAGGCAAACAGGAAACTGAGCGGCTAGGACTGGAGAGGTGCATAAGACACACAGCCCACTTGCGACAATATGCTCACCAAGCATCTGGTCACCTGAGCTTCTTGGACCTGGGAAGGGCACAAAATGCAAAGCCCATCCAGGTTTGTGCCCTTGTAGAGCACCCAAGAACCTGAGCAGCTTAGATCCAGGAACTGCATGAAACTCAGGGTCCACTTGGGATAGTGCCCTTGCAGAGTGTCGTGGAGCCTGAGCAGTGTGAATCCGGGAGTACACACCACCTTGGGCTGTAGCAAACTCAGTGTGGTCCATCCACTGCAAGCACTCCTCACACATGCCAGTGGTATTTGTTTGCAGTGTCTCTCCCTCCATACAGCACAACTGAACAAATGAGCCTAAGTTTGTCTCCTTGAGTAAGAGCAGAAATTAGACACCAACGAGACTTGTAAACAGAGGAAACCAAAATAAAAAAGAAGGGGGAACTGCCCCAGAAGTGTCTGTTTTAACAGATTAAAACCCTGCAGTTAATGTTGAGACTGTACACTTGAGAGGCAACTATAGACCTTGAGAACAAGTACAAGACAGAACAAAGGGCTATCTGACACTGAACTGACTCCACACTGCCCACAACAACTCAAGAGAAATTCCTAGATATACTTTTACTATTACCACTTTTCAATTCTTTAAAAAATTTTAGTTCTTTATTACTCCTTTAACTTTCATTCTTATAGCCTACTATAACCTTTCAAAAAAACCTGTATTTCTTTAAAAACAAATTCTGTATATATTTTAAAAATTTTTTGTGATTGATTTGTTTTGTATTTATTGTATTGTATTTTTGAGGGTCTATATTCATCTTCAGTATCCATTTTCACTTAGGGATTTGATTACTGCCTTGATTGCTCTCTCCCAATTTCACTCTCCATTTTCTTCAACTGGTGATCTTCCTCCTCTCTCTTCTCTTCTCTATATAACTCTGTGAATCTCTCTGGGTGTTCCTGGCTATGGAGAATTGTTTCACAATAAACTTAAGGGTTTTATATTCTGTGCTATATGGATGGATGGAGAAGTCTTTTTTAAAATATAAATTTACTTAAATTGGAGGCTAATTACTTTACAATATTGTATTGGTTTTGCCATACATTGACATGAATCTGCCACGGGTGTACATGTGTTCCCCATCCTGAAGCCCCCTCCCACCTCCCTCCCCATTCCATCCCTCTGGGTCATCCCAGTGCACCTGTATCATGCATCGAACCTGAACTGGCAATTCGGTTCACATATGATATTTTACATGTTTCAATGCCATTCTCCCATTCATCCTGCCCTCGCCCTCTCCCACAGAGTCCAAAAGACTGTCGCTATACATCTGTGTCTCTTTTCCTGTCTCACATACAGGTTTATCACTACCATCTTTTTAAATTCCATATATATGCATTAGTTTACTGCACTGGTGTTTTTCTTTCTGGTTTACCTCACTCTGTATAATAGGCTCTAGTTTCATCCACCTCATTAGAACTGATTCAAATGTATTCTTTCTAATGGCTGAGTAACACTCCATTGTGTATATGTACCACAGCTTTCTTATCCATTCGTCTGCTGATGGACATCTAGGTTGCTTCCATGTCCTGGCTATTATAAACAGTGCTGTGATAAACATTGGGGTACATGTGTCTCTTCCAGTTCTGGTTTCCTTGGTGTGTATGCCCAGCAGTGGGATTGCTGGGTCATAAGGCAGTTCTATTTCCAGTTTTTTAAGGAATCTTCACACTGTTCTCCATAGTGGCTGTACTAGTTTGCATTCCCACCAACAGTGTAAGAGGGTTCTCTTTTCTCAACACCCTCTCCAGCATTTATTGCTTGTAGACTTTTGGAGAGAGCCATTCTGACTGGTGAGAAATGGTATCTCAATGTGGTTTTGATTTGCATTTGTCTGATAATAAGTGATGTTGAGCGTGTTTTTATGTGTTTGTTATCCATCTCTATGTATTCTCTGGAGAAATGTCTCTTTAGTTCTTTGGCCCACTTTTTGATTGGGTCTTTTATTTTTCTGGAATTGAGCTGCAGGAAGTGCTTGTATATTTTTGAGATTACTTCTTTGTCAGTTGCTTCATTTGCTATTATTTTCTCCCATTCTGAAGGCTGTCTTTTCACCTTCCTTATAGTTTCCTTTGTTGTGCAGAAGCTTTTAATTTTANGCCCACTTTTTGATTGGGTCTTTTATTTTTCTGGAATTGAGCTGCAGGAAGTGCTTGTATATTTTTGAGATTACTTCTTTGTCAGTTGCTTCATTTGCTATTATTTTCTCCCATTCTGAAGGCTGTCTTTTCACCTTCCTTATAGTTTCCTTTGTTGTGCAGAAGCTTTTAATTTTAATTAGGTCCCATTTGTTCATTTTTGCTTTTATTTCCAATATTCTGGAAGATGGGTCATAGAGGATCCTGCTGCGATTATGTCGGAGAGTGTTTTGCCTATGTTTCCTCTAGAAGTTTTATAGTTTCTGGTCTTGCATTCAGATCTTTAATCAATTTTGAGTTTATTTTTGTGTATGGTGTTACAAAGTGTTCTAGATTCATTCTTTTACAAGTGGTTGACCAATTTTCCCAGTATCACTTGTTAAAGAGATTATCCTTTCTCCATTATATATTCTTGCCTCCTTTGTCAAAGATAAGGGGCCCATAGGTGTGTGTATCTATCTCTGGGCTTTCTATTTTGTTTCACTGATCTATATTTCTGTCTTTATGCCAATGCCACACTGTCTTGATAACTGTGGCTTTGTAGTAGAGCCTGAAGTCAGGCAG
>SJXQ01006032.1:0-22203 GCA_006408695.1 Aepyceros melampus
CTGCCCTCTGATTCCCTCTTGCAACACCTACCATCTTACTTGGGTTTCTCTTACCTTGGGCGTGGGGTATCTCTTCGCGACTGCTCCAGCAAAGCACAGCCACTGCACCTTACCTTGGACAAGGGGTATCTCCTTACCGCCACTGTTCCTGACCTTCAATGTAGGATAGCTCCTCAGCAGGTGTCACTGAGGCCCTAAAGGTCTGGGATAATGATAGGACTTTATAGATAAAGGTATCTTCAAAGGATGTCAAGCACATGAGAGAAGCCACTGGGACTGCCCCAAGTAGCAAGAAAACCCAACTCTGAAACAGGAGAAAGTTGACAGACATGACAGATTTGATGGCCCTGCGGCTAAGTCTGGGTTTGGTATGAGTGTCGTGGTAGGCTGTCCAGTGCTGCCCGGGAAGCTGGAGCTGCTGAGCAGGGGCCCCCCGTGTACTGTCCTGTTGCTGACGTGTTTGGCACTTGTAAAGTCATCCTGCACGTGGCAGTTTTTATGTGGTCAGTGATGGTTCTCATGCTGGCCAACTCAGTGACAGGAGTTCATGGTCTTTCCTGCTGGTGCAGCAAACTTCAAGGAAGCCTTATGCATTGGAGTGAAGGTTTGCCACAACCTTGAAGAATGTTATTAAGGAGAAATAAAGCTATTACCAGGAGGGGAATGAAGAGGCCTTTGCTCCTAACAACCTGGAAAATAAAGAAGCCCCGAATAGAGTCAGGAAAGCCAGCTACACAAACAAGGCTGTAATGGGGCCTCTGTGGCTGCCTGTCAGCTCTTCAGGTCTGGGAGATGTGTCCTGGACCTGAAAGTCTCCTGATGAACCCAGCAGGGGAGCAGCAGGTGGCTCTGTACCTGTCCTCCCTCGGGGACTGGTAGTGTCTAGCAAAAGCAGCCTTTGAACAGATTGATTGGGCAGCTTGGACGAAGTTCATTGCTGGTGCAGGTATCCGTGCATCACAGGATGATCTTGCTGATGTAAATGGCTGAGGCTGTGGATGAGGAATCATGCATCTGCCTCCACTTAGGGTGAAGCAGTTTGACTCTGCGACATTGTCTATTCCAGAACGCAGGCTGCTCCAGGCCAAGGGGAGGGGTGTTGGGGTACCCGTCGCTCTGGGGAGACTGAAGATGCTTTCCTCGCCAGCCTGGTGGTGGGGATGTGCACTGGTCTGCTCAAGACACGTGCACTTAGACAATCAGAACTGAGTGGAGGACAACCAGTTCCTCAGGATTCGAGGAGCTGGCAGCAAGGCCCAGGGTGCTGGCACAAGTTCAGAAATTCCTTAGCCAAGTAAGCTCTGAGCAGCCCCTGAGCCCTTTCAGCTCTGGACAGCTAGTCAGTAATTCAGCCTCTGCTTCACACGGCTTAGGACAGCAGATCCATACCTGTAAGGCCCTTAGGAAGGTACCTCTCCTCTCCCTTATTGCTGTGATTTTTTTTTTTAACTGCTTCATCAGAATTGCTGTATCAGAGCCCAGCTTGACTATACAGAACCCAGCTTTGGACTCTTGTAATTTCTGGAATAATCATTTTTCTCAGCTTGCTCCACAAGTATTTTTGGAGCCATTTATGTGCATGTTTATTGTGGCGTCCCTGAGGTGGTTGACAGGCAAGATCTCTTGTTATATCAAGAGTTCAATAGACAAAATTAAAAAAAAAATTCAGTTATAAACAAAAAAAATCACAGAAGCTCAGAACAACACATCTGTTTTTACTTACTTAAAAATACTTCAAAGTCTCCTTGACTTCCTGGTCTTGACTCTTGCAGAGGCCCTACTGGGCACCTACTGGCCTTGGGATATTATCTGAGTGACGGCTACTTGGCCACTTGTATCTTTCAAAAGTTTTAGTTATGCAACTTTTGACCATATCAGTTGTTTTCTCCTGCTTATCATGTAGACAGGCACTTTTTTTCAAAGAAGCATTTTGACCATTAAAATAACAGTGCGTCCAAACATTTTACTGTGTGTGTTTACAATTTACACAATGCTTCCATATCCAGCACCTCAGTTCATTATTCTCATAATACTCCGTGAGGCATTGGGGTGGGGGTGACCATCTTGTCCACTTTTGGGAAATGGAATGTAGAGGTTCCAAGGTTGAGGGGTGATGATGAATACACAGCCTGAGATGCTCTGGAGCCATCCTGACTGCCCCTGCCCTCTTCCCCTGTTTTCCGTGCCTCCAGGACTTCGGCAGCCTGCGGTCGGTCACTTCCCGGTGCGACTTGAAGGCGAACCTGATCAAGAATGGCTGTGGCGGCGAGTTCGAGAGCCCAGCCAGCAGCACCCAGGTTCTGCGGAGCCTGCCACTCAGCAGCAAGGGCTCCAGCCCAGCGGGGTCCGATGTCATCCAGCTGACACCGCAGGAGGTCACGGTGACCCTGAGGCCCGGTGAGTGCCCCAGCGTGGGCCAGTTCAGGATGGTGGGAAGAGAAGCCTGGCAGGGGAGGGCGATGGGAGGCATGGCCCAGACCCTGGGAAGGGAGAGCCAAGGCCTTTGGGATAGTAAGAGTATCTTTGCTATTTTAAAAATTGTGGTGAAATATGCGTAACATACAATTTGCCATTTTAACCATTCCTAAGTGTGTAGGTCAGCGCCATTAATTGTGCTCCCAGTGTTGCCTAACCATCACCACTGTCCATTTCCAGAACTTTCTTCTTATCCCAGACTGAAACTCTGAACCCGTTAAATGCTAACTCCTCACTCCCTCTCCCCCTCCCTGCTGCCCCCCAGTCCCTGGCAGCCACGATTCCACTTTCTGTGTTTGTGAATTTGACTACTCCACGTACCTCATACAAGTGGACTCAAGTGCATTTGTCTGTCTGTGACTGGAGCATTTCACTTAGCGTAACGTCCTCCAGGTTCATCCACGAGGCAGCATGTGTCACTTTCCTTCCTTTTCAAGCTGAATAGTCCTCCATTGGCTGTGTAGACACAGTTGTTTATCCGTCCACCCATGGATGGGCTCTTGGGTTGTTTCCACGTTTTGATTGTTGTGAATAATGTTCTTATTTTTGATGGGAGGATGCTAGTATGTTTACTCCTTAGTCCATGCAAGTTCTAAGGGAACATGCTACCTCCAGGAGAAAGTATTGTTTCCTGTGAGCAAATTTGAATCGGTGGCATTCTGAAGTGACAGACTTGCAGAGTAGAGATATTTTTTTCTTTGTGACCTTGGAACCTCTGCCTTGGAGTTGATTGTGGTATAAGGGGACTAACAGTTTTTGCACACATACTATGTGCTAATTACTTGACCTACCCAAAGGTAGCAGACATAATTTTACACCTGAGGAGCTGTGTGCTCAAGGGCTCACAGGCAGAGCAGCGAACCCAGTTCAGTGTTGGGTCTCTGTGGTTGCACAGCTCATGGTTTCTTGCTCACCACTTTTGTCGCCTCATATTCTACACATGAGGTCCCTTGTGATGTCAAGGGAGGATGTGAACATGGCCAGATTAGAAAGTATCACTTGTTGAGAGAAGGCAGCCTTTTCCCCCCAAATCCCGTTGACTTTTAGCCTCTTCTCTTTTCTCATTGTCTAGGAAGCCACTTGCAATAACCATTTCCAGATGGTTCGTTGAGACTTCGGGGTGGCTGGGGCTGTGGGAAGATGAGGGATCTGGTTGGCTGTCTGGGCTTCTGGTTCCGGCTCTGTTTCTAGCTTGGGGCCCGGGGCAAGCGGCCCCACTCCTTAGCATCTCAGGGTCTTTGTCACCTTCATTCCTCACAGCCCTATTCAGAGGCTTAAATGAGACTTTCTGTTTAAATACACTTTAAGAACTTTAAATTACTGTTTTCAAAGAGTCATGGCCAAAGGTGCAGATTTTGGAGACAGCCACATCTCTGTTTGGATAGAGATTCTCATATTTCAGAAACAATCTAGCATGGCCCTGCACATCGTAAGCATTCAGTCATGCTTCTTCTAGTTGTTGTTAGAAAGGACTCTGAGTCACTGTGCATTTGAGAGCTGTCTCATTTCACCTACTGACTTGTCTTGGAAATAAGAAGCAAAAGAAGGTGTCAGTGGCCCTGCTGGATATAGAGCAGTGCGAACTGCTGCACAGCCCAGCGCTTAGTGCTGGGTTAGCTCAACATACTGTTCTTACAAGTCATCTGACTGGAAGGGACACTTGGCCTTGCGTTTAGTAAGGTTCCGAGCTGGGAGAAGGGAGCCTTTACAGAACTGTGGGAGTGGGTAGAAAAGAGGAAGCCGAGCGGGCAGGTGTTCGATGGTGTCCTCTGGGGAAAGACGAACGCCTCTCCTCACGTTCGTCTTTGATTCAGACTCAAGGTCAAGAACTCTGACCTAGAAGGGGACATAGGCATCCTTGTAGATTAGTAAGTTATCAGAGCACAGCGTATGATAAAAATGGTTATTGACTAACATAAGTGGTGTATTTTCCTTTTTATCTTAAAAACTGTGTAACAGGCACTTCAAGAAAAACCTTGAAAAATCATCCACTTTATGTTTTCATTTTTGCTAGGTTTTCTGTCTTTATTCGTGTATTCGTATTGTTCATATGTTTATGATGTATATATTACTGTGTACTGCTTTCAGTCAGTTTTTGAAAACAAAGGCCAAAATTAACACCTCTAAAAGAGTTTGAGGGTCATCACTGAGGGACGTTTTTATTTTGGGAACTCCCCATCTAGAGTTGCTCTGAGCCTGTGCTGCTTTCCCCAAGAAATATTCTTCATGGGGGTGAATCCTTATTCTTGAGGGTAGATTTAGTTTAGGGAGAAACTAGAGGTCACACAAAGCCAAAGATGTCGCCGTTTCAATTCCAGTTTTTAAAATGAGAATTAAGGTGTGGCTCTAAGGCAGAGAGACTATTGTGTGGTTTGACTTATCAATTAGCTTTTGAAACAGCCCCCAAAGAAATGATTTGAATGAGGGGATCCTCCTTGTGCAAAGTTCTCATAACGTTCAGTTTATGTACAATGCTTGTTTATGCACAAAGCTCAACATACACTCAGTTAAAGAAAGAAAGCAGTCTTATTTGGTATACTTACATCTCTCACTAAGCATTGTGATTCAGTTTCCAATATTGAAAATAAAAATACATGATTCTGTGTTTATACAATATCATGATGTGAGGACTGTGGCAGCTCTGGTCCTACAGAAGATGCCATAATGGAGAGCCCGTTGCAGCCTATAGAGATGAAGATAGAGAGTTGGAGAAGAAAATTAGGGAAAAGTGAGGTGGAGACCTGATGAAAATCTGAATTCCTAGAGGTCTAGAACCTCATGGACATGTTTCTTTCTCAAATTTAGGAACATGTGATGCCAATGATGCCTCTTAAAATTTTGAAAATTTCAGTATTAATAAAGAGAAATACAGGCAAACTCTAGATATTTATTTGTTTGGGGGAAGAGAAGAATAGTATGTTGTAATTAGCAATGTTTTCAGTTCACCAAGTGCATACTTATTTCAAGGTAATGCCCCTCTGACTCTGGGGAAGGCATTCAGGTATGCAGCGATTGGTTTCTCCACTGTGTATTTTCAGAAATGCTTTTGTGTCTCCTTTGCCCAGCTCCCCCATACCTCATGATAGGTGTCTGTTGAGTGAAATGTGTAGCACTTTATTAGCTTTATGCCAGACTAGTCAAGGACAAGCTTCAGCACTATATGTGAGGCACTTCACCCAGGCAAGGTTATTATTCCAGAATAAGCCTGGAAGAAAAAGAACAATTTCCCCCTTTTTTAAGCAGAATTTTTTAAATTTTATTTTGTTTTTTAATTGAGATATAACTCACTGTATAACTTACTGTTTTAAAGTATGCGATTTGGTGGTTTGTAGTATATTAGCAAAGTGGTACAGCATCACCACTATATGAGTCCAGGACATTTTCATTACTACAAAAAGAAAATTCTGTAGCCCTTAATATTCCTTATACTTTCCCTCCCCACCACATGCATTCAGCCCCTGACAACCACTAATCTGGTTTTGATCTCTGGGGTTTTGTTTACTTTTCATTTCATTTAAATCACGTAATATGTGGTCTTTTATGTCTGGCTTCTTTCACTTAAGCAAAATGTTTTCAAGATTCATTGATGCTGTAGCATGTATCAGGACTTCATTCCTTTTTATGGCCAAATAATGTTCCACTGTATATGTATAGATAACCACATTTTAGTTGATGAATATTTGGGGCTGTTTTCACTTTGGGGCAATTATGACTAATGTTGCTGTGAACATTTATGTACACATTTTTGTGTGGACATATGTTTTCAATAATCTTGAGTGTATAGCTAGGAGTGGAATTGCTGGGTCATATGGTAATCCTGTGTTTAACTTTTTGAGGGACTGCCAAAATTTAAGCAAGATTTTGTATAAACACAAGATCATGTTTTCCATTCTGTTTCCAATCCTGGAAACTGTATGTCAGGATAACAATCTTAAAAAAACCTTAATGAAGAACATAAAACCCCTAAGAAAGAACATAAACTTTAGAATAAAGCATACTGAAATGGTGAAAAGCTAGGGGTGGAGCGATTAGAAAGGGTTTACTTAAGTCTTGATTTGACTCAGTCCATTAGCCTCTTGAAAAATGACCTCTGATTGGCAGCTTTAAAGCATCTTTTTTAAACGTTTTATTTTGAAGTAATTTTAGAGTCACAAGAAGTTGCAAAAATAATGGAGAGCCCCTGTGTACTGTCTCAGCTTTCCCCAAGGATAACTTGTTACATAACTGGAGTGCATTATCAGAGCCAGGAAACTGACCTGGGATTGTACTATTAACTGTAGAGGATGGGTTGCTTTTGAGATGGGCTTCTTTCCATCCCTGTGTATACTGCTTTCTCCCCTCTCTCACACTGTGATGGGAGATGGCACGTGCCTGACTTGGGTATTGCTTCTGCTCCCCAGACTGACAGTGCACACACTTAAAAACACTTGATAATGGGTGGATAGTGCTTTGCTGTGGGCTGAATGTTTGTATCTCTCCAACATTCATATGTTGAAATCCTAACCCTCTAATGTGATAGTATTAAGAAGTGAAATGGGGCCTTTAAGAGCTGATTGGGTCATGGGGTAGAACCCTCATGAATGAGATTAGTAGTATAAAAACAAACCCCCAAACCCCAGAGAGTTCTTGCTTCAGCAGGAGGTCTGTAGTCTGAAACCCAGAAGAGGGCTCTCATCAGACCCAACCACACTGGCCTAGTCTTGGTCTTACACTGTTGTTAACTGTGAGAAATAAATTTATGTTGTTTATAAGCCACTTGGTCCATGGTACTTGTTATAGCAGCCCAAACTAAGATTATTTTCAAGGAAACTAAAAATGCTGAACCCTAATTGCTTGGCGTCAGATACTGTAAAGGTCAATAACGTCTTCTGATGGTTCCATCTGTCAGGAGTCAGAATTCTGAGGAGGAGGAGTAGCGTTTAGTGCTGCATTCAGCCTTGTTCTGGGCCAGGGAGGCAATTCTTCGTTATGGGTCTGGATTCAATTCTGAGTCTTAATTGCCTTATGCTTCAGTGAGCAGAGAGCTGGGTGATAGTCTTAAAAGTTATGTGCTGGGGCCCTAATTCCCTGTTCAGCTGTAGTCCATTTATAATGTAGCTGATTTTAATGTTTCTTTCAGTTTCTAGCACAGAAGTACAATTCTAAGGAATCAAAAACTACTTGCAGTGGGGATAGTGGGAGTGTTTATCTGTTAGATGCTACTTTGTCTAAAATATTTGAACACAAATCAATCTTAGGAAAACCGAAAGTTGTTGCTAGAATTCTCTATGTTCATTTTCTGGGAATGTTTGTCATCTGGTATATATTCCCAGGAAAAATAACTTTTCACTTTTTGTTGGAGGGAAGACAGAAGAAAGCTTTAAAAGTACATTTCAGAGGCAATGCTGGTAGAGACTTGATTATGGAGGGAGACTCTACACTGAGGAGCCAAGCAGTGGCATGAGTTCTATGCAGAAACAGCTGAGGCTGGCTGAACGGGAACCTGGAAGAACCAGAGGGGCTGCAGGAGTAGCTGTGTCCTCACAGGTGTGAGGTGATCAGCTTTACTTTGGGGTTTGTTTTATCCTATTTCTCTGATTCTGCTGCTGGTCCCAAGGCGGGGATTTTGTGGACTGGCCCCAGAGAAGACGGTGACAGCCACACAGGGAGAAGAACCTGTAGGGGTCTTAGGTGGAGAGGGAGGAGGGGGACGTGTGGGCCGGCTCGTGTCACAGAGACAGGCACAGACTGAGCGCTCACAGTGGAGGTGAGCCCGGCTCTCAGCCGACTGGACTCACAGGAGGTGGCGACTGGTTTAACATCTCAGGTGGTGCCAAACTGGGCGGCTGGATGTATTATTGTGTCTAAGTGGCTCAGATGGTAAAGTGTCTGCTTGCAATGCGGGAGACCAGAGTTCGATCCCTGGGTTGGGAAGATCCCCAGGAGAAGGAACTGGCTACCCACTCCAGTACTCTTGCCTGAAAAATCCCAGGAACAGAGGAGCCGGGTAGGCTCCATTTCATGGGGTCGCAAAGAGCTGGACATGACTGAGTGACTTCACTTTCACTTTCAAGTGTGCTTGGTTCCAGAAGTGTACTCAAAGATGGAGAAGGCGCCCCAGACCCTCTCCTAGCAGAGGGTGCCCCTGGCCTGCAGCAGCGGTTTCACCTTCAGTCAGCTAACCCTGGAGGCTCCCTCATCAGGGAGCTGGGGCACTTAGCACCCACACTGAGAACTGCTCCAGAAGTGTCAGTCCCTCCAAAATCTGCTGTTAATTGAGTCCAAGCTTATATTGCTTGCTGTGTAACAGGCCAGTAAATCAAGAGACAAGTTGTTGGGACAAGGAATAATGACTTTATTCAAAAAGCCAGTAGACCAAGGTGATGGTGGACTAGTATCCCAGAGAAGCATCTTCCCTGAGTTAGAATTCAGGCTTTGTCCCTCATGGCTCAGCTGGTAAAGAATCCGCCTGCAATGCGGGAGACCTAGGTTTGATGCCTGGGTTGGGAAGAGCTCCTGGAGAAGGGAAAGGCTATCTACTCCAGCATTCTGGCCTAGAGAATTCCATGGACTGTATAGTCTATGGTGTCACAAAGAGTTGGACACTACTGAGCAACTTTTGCTCTCACTTTTATACTAAAAGGAGAGGAGGCAAAGGCTTGGTTGCCAGCAGGCTTCAAAGGAGATGTTTTAATTTCTTCCTTCCTGCAGCCATTCACCGGTAAGCCTGGTTGGGATGTTTCTTCGAACAGATAAGCAATGGTACCTGGAGGCAGGGTTCCCTGAGATGGGCCAGTATGTGTAATTTAAGTTTATAGACAACATCCCTTTTAATTTGTGACAAAGATTCTTCCTTGATTACGTTGACAGAAATTCCATTATTGTCAAGGACTACTGAGGAGTTTGTAGCATTTAAAATCCAGCATAGGTAAGGTAGCCGTAAACCCTTATTTTGAACATTAATGATTTAACCCTTTTTCATACACTCCTTCATTTTTGGAAAACTTGGAGAGAAAATTTTTTCTTTTTTCCTAGCATTTGCAGCCTCCCTTTAGGGAGAGGTGTGTGTGTGTGTGTTTTAGTGATCAGCTTCTCTTAGAATTTACTGGCAATCGATTTTTTACTTCAAAATAGAGAACCTCTTGCATGCAGAAAGACCTATGTATCACATCTCATTTCTCTGTTTGCCTTCATGTCTGGAAAATTTGGAGTTAAGTATAATACCGAAGGCTGTTAGCCATTCACACTCAAGTTTTTGGCAGAATGTTCTGTCTCTCTTTTTAGCCCCACAGGAAATTGCTTTAATAATTGACCTTCATCAGTTCTAATGAGGTGGATGACGCTGGAGCCGATTATACAGAGTGAAGTAAGTCAGAAAGGAAAACACCAATACAGTATACTTACACATATATATGGAATTTAGAATGATGGTAATGATAAACCTGTACGCAAGACAGCAAAAGAGACACAGATGTATAGAACGGCCTTTTGGACTATGTGGGAGAGGGAGAGGGTGGGATGGGTTGGCAGAGTGGCAGTGTAACATGTGTGATATCATAAGTGAAACTAATCGCCAGTCCTGGTTGGATGCAGGATGCAGGATGCTTGGGACTGATGCATGGGGATAATCCAGAGAGAGGGTGTGGGGCAGGAGGGGGAAGGTGGGGGTCGGGATTGGGAGTTCATGTACACTCGTGGCTGATTCATGTCAATGTGTAGCAAAACGAATACAGTGTTGTAAAGCAAAACAAACTAAAAAATAAAAATAATTAAAGGAAAAAAAAATAACATCAATTAAAAACCTAAATGAATAAAAAAAAAAACCTAAAAAAAAAAAATTTGACTTTCAGGGGACCTGGAGTTGAAGTTTTTCTTGCATAGAAGCATTTGTACAGTGTTTATATATATATATATACACACACACACACACACACATATATGGGGAGGGGAGAGAGAGAGTCTCCTCCACACACACAGTAATGAACATCTTCCCCATTTTACTGATCTAGAAACTGGGCAGCGAGTTTAAAGGAGCCTGAGGTCTGGAATCCTTGGTGACAAGGTCTGGATTCCAACCTGGCTCTTGCTCTCCAAGGCTAGTGTCTACTTCCCTCCGGTGGATGCCTCCCAGCCTCCATGAATCCAAGCTGGTTCCCTGTTTCCTGGTCCTAAAGTGCTCATCTGTTAACTGGTCATAATCCCCCCTAAAGGTGGAAGCAGATTCTGGATTAAAGAAGGTGTAGCTGGGAATTGGGGGGAAGGGCACAGGTCAGAGAAACACAGAAGACCCTGCAAAGAGATCATAGGCTTGGATGGAGGGGACATGTTTGCAGGCCGCTGCCCCTCCCCGACTGTGGTGAGGCATCCAGGGATGGGAGGGGCCCTGTGCTGAGAGCTGCTCTCTCTGCCTCATGGGAACCAGAGACAGATACTGTAGCAGTCCGGAATTCATTCTGGAAGAAATCTCGAACATTCCTCTGAGTCAGACTCCAGTGGTTTTTAAAAATAGACTCATACCAACAGCCGGCCCAAACTACATCAATCTCCAGGTGGCTTGAGCAGCACATGCAGGGACAAGTCAGGGGAAGCAGGCTGGGCTCTGCCACTCAGGCTACAGTGGTAATTATAGGAATCATTCTGCACTTGGGCAGGCCTTCACTGCTTACAAGACTCTCCTTTCCACACGAGAGCTTCATAGACTTAATGCTGGGTGCTGTTATTGCCATTTTACAGTTAAGGAAATGGAGATTTGGGTGGCATCCCTAGTTGAGGGGCAAAGCTGGAATTTGACTAAAATCTTTGGGTCCTTAGATTCTTCACAGTCTAATTAATGAAGTATGACTCGTCTGGGATGGGAGGAGGGGAGGGAGAACAGACCACTGGGTCTCCTACCCTGCAAGTTCAAGAAGGCTTCAACCCACTGGGTGTCAGCTGGAGGTGAAAGATTGGTTCCTCTGAAATGTCTCTTTGGGCAGATGAGGCATGGACCCTCATGTGGGAGCAAAGTCACCTTCGACATTGCACCTCTGAACAAGAGAGTACATCCACTTTTCAAATGTGTGTGGACAGTTCTACGCAAAGAGTTCAAAGACATCTCTTGGTGTCTCTGGGAGGCTAATAATCTTGATGGCAGATAGAATCACCTGGTATGATTTACTTCTTGAAATTATGTCTGAACAGTGTGTTTTTAGAGGTTATGAAATGATGAAGAATCATTGTCCTGGCATGCATCCCCCAGTTACTGCGCTGACTTGGGCCTTTCTGCACAGCCCGTGGGGCAAGCTTGCAGAGGCCACGCCTCCCAGACACTGCCTTTTTCTCTTTGTTCTTTTCCTCTGAATCAATTTCTTTTTCCTTTGTCTGTTGACTGTCTTATTATAGAACCAAAAACTGTTTTCTCTCTTGTAGCTGTAGATAAATCTAATAATGTTTCTTTTTTTCCTCTTCTTTTTGATGGTGCTAAAATTTGTAATATTCTCATATTTATACAGATAATTTATGATAATGATTTGTGTCTGCAATGTCAAATATGCCCTAGAACTAAATACTGTTGTTTGATAAATGGCTAGAGAGGTAGAAATAGGTGACACAATAGAAGTGTAAACATTCTTGCCCTTGTGGGGGTATTTTAAGTAACCATCTTTGTTTTCCCCCTTTCTCTTGCCTTCTCCTCTCCCTTGCCACCTCAGTTCTTATGTCCTCCTTTTGTTAACTTCTTCCCTGTTTTCTGTCTCACACACACCTTTATAGTCTCCTGACCATACTCCCGTCTTGGTCGGTCCTTTTTCTGAAGTTGGTATGTGGTGGGTGACTACTTCCATCCAGTTTGTGTCCATGGAATTGTCTGGTTCACTATCCACCAATTACTTAAAGTTGTTTTTGCTGAGAAAACAGAACACTGCTAAGGAGACTCATTCTTAAAGAGTTTCCTTAAAAATTGCCGAGCCCTGTGTGTGAAAGGAGTGGCTTCCCTAGCGGCTTAGTTGGTAAAGCGTCTGCCCGAAATGCGGGAGACCTGGGTTCGATGCCCGGGTGGGAGAGATTCCCCTGGAGAAGGAAATGGCAATTCATTCCAGGACTCTTGCCTGGAAAATCCCATGGGTGGAGGAACCTGGCAGGCTGTGGTCCATGGGGTTGCAAAGACCCCATGTGTGTGAAAGGAGAACCTAGAGCTGCATCCTTAGCGCCCGAATTCCATCAGTCACTCTGCTTCCAAGAGGCACACAGTCACTAAAGAAAAGGCACAGGTGGACTGGCTTTGAAAGCAAAACCCATCCCTTCCACCCCAGCAAACTGGATGACCTACCTCTAACACGCATGGTCTCTCGGTTGGCACAGGTGACAAGACTGCATTCCAGCTGCAGGTTCGACAGGTGGAGGATTATCCCGTGGACTTGTACTACCTGATGGACCTCTCTCTGTCCATGAAGGACGACCTGGAAAACATCCGGAGCCTGGGCACTAAGCTAGCTGAGGAGATGAGGAAGCTCACCAGCAACTTCCGGTTGGGGTTTGGGTCTTTTGTAGACAAGAACATCTCTCCTTTCTCCTACACAGCGCCGAGGTACCAGACCAACCCATGCATTGGGTGAGTGACAGCTGCCCTTCTGATGGGTATTTAAGGATGAAGGAATGGTTCAGAAGGAAGACTGACCCTAAAGAAAGGCGTAGGGAGGTCATGTCTGGGTGGGGGAGGGAACCTGGCTTAGGTGTTAAATTTGCTGAAGGATGTTCTGGCTCTGTTCTCCCTCTACTTGGGAAGAAAGAAGCTGTTAAAAACAAGGTTGTGTAATGCTACGGTGATGATAGCTCATATATTTTCCTGCCTGCCTACACAGCAGTGTTTTCTACATTAGTAGATTTTAGAGAGTGCTCTCAGGAAGTGATGGACCCCAATAATTGGGAGCAGCAGGCAGAATAATTTAAACTTTCTCCTTGTTTAGAGTAACTCAAGTGTTTGGAATAAGTGAATTCAAAGTCTGTTCCTGTTGTTTATATAAATACCTATAACTTACCTTGACAAAACAAAATGAAAACCTTGCCCTTTATAAGTGTGATTTTTTTTCTAATATAAGTGCTTGAATTAGAAAAGATTCGACATATTATTAGAGAACGGTGGTTTCTAACTACTGCAATGAACAAATCTAAAAAATTAGGTAGTGACTCAAGCATGATGGAAGTTTATTTTCTGAACTCACCTAAGGGCAAATGGGTCTCCTGATCTGTGGATACCTGTCCTCTAAGCAGTGACCTGGGACAGGCTCCATTGGTTCATGTGTGGCTTATAAGGTCATCATGCCTCAAGGATTGCTCCTAGGAGGACACTATGGACCAGAAGAGAGTGGCCTCTGCCCCTACATTCGGTGCTGGAGTACTGGGTTCTACAGTGAGGCGGGGAGCTAGGTTAGCTGTGCACAGTAGAGGAGATAAATGAGTTGATGAATAGGTTTCTGCCCTGGTACATTTGTGTATTGGAGGTGGAGGATCTCTTCCTCCAACTCCCCTAACACAACCTCTGTGAGGTGGGTTTGTTCAGATGACAAGACTATGTGGTGTGACAACAATGAGTGATAACCTTCAATTTTTTCTTGTCTCTTCTCCATATTCAGCTTTGGTTAGGCTTTGGCATATGAGACCCCCAAAACAGTTACTAGATGAGAAATAGGCAAGACTCAAGTTCTTACTAAGTGTCAGGCACCCACTGCATTTCGTACCTTATGTGGATTGTCACGTTTAAATTTCCTAGCAATCTTTTGAGGTTTCTAAAGAAGAAGTGAGCTGTAGTTTTAAGATAAGGCAAATGAGGCTTAAAAAGAATAAATAACTTACCCAAGATTATACAAATAGTAGGGCTCCCTGGTGGCTTAACCAGTAAAGAATCTTCCTGCAGGGTGGGAGACCTGGGTTCAATCCCTGGGTCAGGAAGATCCCCTGGAGAAGTGAATGGCAACCCACTCCAGTATTCTTGCTGGAGAATCCCATGGACAGAGGAGCCTGGTGGACTGTAGTCCATGGGGTTGCACCAAGTTGGACATGACTGAGGGACTAGCACTGTCTATCCACACTTGGAATCTGAATCAAGATGAACTACTTCCAGAGTCTGTTTCCATTAATGCTTATTTTTTCCCTGTCCAAATCACACCACCACACAGTTGCTTTATTTGAGTTTCAGTAATAATACCCATTCCCAAACCACCCAGCCTTCAGGGCACTTGTCTAAAGGTCGTGTTATCTGTGCTGCAGTAATAAGCAGTCAATCCCCAGATCTCAGTGGCTCAACACAATGAAAGTTTATTTCTTGCTCATACAGAATCTCAGGAGAGCTGCTTTCTGTTGCAGCTCTTCAAGGGGTGACTCAGGGATTCGGGCATCTGGTGATGTCATTTTTGATTCTTTGTCTCCTTGGCTTTCCCTGAAAGGAAGGGGCTGCTCTTAAGGCCCTGAGCCTGTCTGTCCTCTTGGCTGCCATTCAGCAGCCTCAACAGTTTTCAGGTCTGGTTTGGGTTGGGTGGGGGAGGGGGCAAGGTGATAGTTATGCTGGTATTATATGTTCTGAATCCTTCTTCATCCCTCTGTACACTCTTCTAGCAGCTAACTTAGATCTTCTCCAGGAATTGCAATAACAGTGGTGGAGAAAACAAGAACAAATATTAGATACAGATGAGATTCTGAGCGCGTTAACCACGAAGAGGTGCTGCTGCTACTAAGTCGCTTCAGTCGTGTCCGACTCTGTGTGACCCCATAGACGGCAGCCCACCAGGCTCCCCCGTCCCTGGGATTCTCCAGGCAAGAACACTGGAGTGGGTTGCCATTTCCTTCTCCAATGCATGAAAGTGAAAAGCGAAAGTGAAGTCGCTCAGTTGTGACCGACTCTTACGACCCCATGGACCGCAGCCTACCAGGCTCCTCCGTCCATGGGATTCTCCAGGCAAGAGTACTGGAGTGGGGTGCCATTGCCTTCTCCACGAAGAGGTACTAGGTGTCCTCATTTGTGGGGTTTAGCTTCTTCCTTGCCCCTGGTGGCTGTGGTGTTACTGTTACTTTGGTTCTCTCCCCAAGTCCTCTGCGCCACATCTTTTTGTTGGATTTTTGTTACTTGCCAGGAGCAAGAGCATCTTAACCAAAAGTTTTTTCAATTCATCCAGAATGGTGATTCTTTCTGTTGCTTTTCCTTTCTGCCCTCTGGTTGGGCCCTGTCTCCGGACAGGCAGGGTGTGTCTGTACTTCGATTCTTCTGGGGACCATCGGCAAACTGTCAGATGCTAGATTGGAAGCTGGCAGAGGATGAAGGGCTGGCTCGGGGCCCTCAGCATTGAGTATTCAAGGTTATTACACTCTCATTCAGAGCTGCTTCTCCAAGCCCTAGAAGGCAGAACCAACTGCAGACAGTGGAAGTTTTGACAGTGAGTACAAGGCACACACTGACAGGCTGCTTGGGAGACAGGAAATCCGGTGAAAGAATGAGGGTTTGAAAGAAACATCAGGTCTGAGCTATGCAGATCCCTCCTGCCTAAGCTGGGCAGCACTTGAGGGAGTTGCTTCCTGAATCAGTGAGCAGGCTGAGATAGATCTCCTGTGTCCAGGCAGTGGACTCTGCTGTCGCCTGGGTGTCCTCGGAGATCTCCCACCACCTCTCGGAGAGAACAGAGCAAGAGGATGTAGGCAGGCTGTTTCTGCCCTTGATCCAGCCTATACATGGGCTTTGTATGCTTTCCTAAGTGTTAATGGCACCGTGAATTAGTTACCAACAGTTAAAAATAAAAGCTTTAACAAAGAATGGCCAGGATTTCTAGGTTTTCTCCAAAAACTAGGAGGTCTGGTAAAGCAAGCTGGTTTCACATGTCCTTGGTTGCCACAGTCCCTACCACTCCCTCTTGTCTCCCAGCTGGTCTCATTCATGGTTCCGTTACTGGGCCCTCTCTAGATTCTTGGATAGCAATGCCATAGAAACAAATGTTGCTCCCATAAGACTCTTAGACAAGCAGAGCTTTTTATTGAACGGATAGCTTGTGCATAAGAGAGAAGGTGTAAAAGAATGTCAATTCCCCAAAGACTTTCTGATAAGGGGTTTTAAAGGCAGCGTGAGGGAAGGGGGGCTGTGGTTTGCCTGATGAGCTTGTGCTCAGTTTCTTACATTGGTTGGCATCAGGGTGAAGTTTTGAGCATCATCACCCTTCTGGTTTTATAACCCGTCTGTGGTCTGTGTGCCTGCAGTCAGCAGTTTTCAGCTTGCCCCGGGGGTGCAGGGGGGCGGGCCTGCTTCCTGCAAAAACAACTTAGGAATGTGTGTCAAGGTTTTATCTATATCTTTCAGGGAACTGGGAGTTTGGCAGTTCTGCTAAGTGGTGGATTTGTGGTTCCACTTTTGTCTTTTGGAAGTCATGTACAGACGATCTCATGTACAGAGATGGAGCTCATCTTTTACACCCATGGGTCTTTAGCTGTTGTCTCAGAAGCCCAAGCTTTTGGGCGCTGTTCTTCTGGCCTGTGAAGCCCACTTGCTCAAGGCCTTTCGCTCAGTTCTGTTCCAGAATGGCTGTACTGTTATCTCCCTGTCTCATCCTGAGTTCAGTGCTTGGCTCTGTAGATGCTGTCTGGGATCCTTGTCTGTTCTTTTCCTTCCACTCACGTGGAAAGAAAATCACAGTGTTCTCCCTCAGTGGTATGTTCTGCTAGGTTTTCCTCCCTGTGATGGTGAAAGCAGCAGTAGTAGCCCCTGGAAAGTTCTGGGGAGATGGGAGTCCGGAGGAACAATCTGCCCACCTGTGCAGGACATCTCAGAAGAGAACCAGTTTCTCGTGGTGCTTTCCTAAGGTGTGTCCCTCCTCCTGCTCCAGATGTTTCTGCCAAAAGATCAAAATCCTAGACTTATCTTCTCCCATCTTAGAATGAACCAGAAATGCCAGAACTCAAGTAAGTATACTAGGGCTGCCATAAGAAGAAAAAAAAAAATAGTTTAATCATCAGATTAAAGAACTGTTTAAAGAACTGTTCCTCTGCCTTTAATCAGAGTTGCTGAATTTAATCAGCAGCTCTGGGTATTAGGAATACTGTATTCCTATTCTATTCTGACACTGTTTCTACTGTTTCCCCATCTATTTCCTATGAAGTGATGGGGCCAGATGCCATGATCTTCGTTTTCTGAATGTTGAGCTTTAAGCCAACTTTTGCGCTCTCCTCTTTCACTTTCAACAAGAGGCTTTTTAGCTCCTCTTCACTTTCTGCCATAAGGGTGGTGTCATCTGCATATCTGAGGTGATTGATATTTCTCCCAGCAATCTTGATTCCAGCTTGTGCTTCTTCCAGTCCAGCGTTTCTCATGATGTACTCTGCATAGAAGTTAAATAAGCAGGGTGACAATATACAGCCTTGACGTCCTCCTTTTCCTATTTGGAGCCAGTCTGTTCCATGTCCAGTTCTAACTGTTGCTTCCTGACCTGCATACAGATTTCTCAGGAGGCAGGTCAGGTGGTCTGGTATTCCCATCTCTTTCAGAATTTTCCACAGTTGATTGTGATCCACACAGTCAAAGGCTTTGGCATAATCAATAAAGCAGAAATAGATGTTTTTCTGGAACTCTCTTGCTTTTTCCATGATCCAGCGGATGTTGGCAATTTGATCTCTGGTTCCTCTGCCTTTTCTAAAACCAGCTTGAACATCAGGGAGTTCACGGTTCACGTATTGCTAAAGTCTGGCTTGGAGAATTTGAGCATTACCTTACTAGCATGTGAGATGAGTGCAATTGTGCGGTAGTTGGAGCATTCTTTGGCATTGCCTTCCAGAATCACTGCAGATGGTGACTGCAGCCATGAAATTAAAAGGCGCTTACTCCTTGGAAGAAAAGTTATGACCAACCTAGATAGTATATTCAAAAGCAGAGACATTACTTTGCCGACTAAGGTCCGTCTAGTCAAGGCTATGGTTTTTCCTGTGGTCATGTATGATGTGAGAGTTGGACTGTGAAGAAGGCTGAGCGCAGAAGAATTGATGCTTTTGAACTGTGGTGTTGGAGAAGACTCTTGAGAGTCCCTTGGACTGCAAGGAGATCCAACCAGTCCATTCTGAAGGAGATCAACCCTGGGATTTCTTTGGAAGGAGTGATGCTAAAACTGAAGCTCCAGTACTTTGGCCACCTCATGCGAAGAGTTGACCCATTGGAAAAGACCCTGATGCTGGGAGGGATTGGGGGCAGGAGGAGAAGGGGACGACCGAGGATGAGATGGCTGGATGGCATCACAGACTCAATGGACGTGAGTCTGAGTGAACTCCGAGAGTTGGTGATGGACAGGGAGTCCTGGCGTACTGCGATTCATGGGGTCGCAAAGAGTTGGACACGACTGAGCGACTGAACTGAACTGAACTGATTCTATTCTGGGTAATAGAAATAGTGTCCTTGGGAAGAGTCACTCATATTCACTGATACAGGATTTGACGGATTAATCCAGCCTGGTGTTTCTGGTTCTGAACCTTTTTCTTTTGTTAGAGGTATAGAGGCAGCTCACAGAAATAGACTATAGAGTGGCAGTTGCCAGAGGCTGGGAAGTTGGGGGTGGGGCAAGGGGGAGAAGTTGGTCAAAGGGTGCAGACTTCCAGTTATAAGAGAATACATTCTGGAACTTTAATATACAGTGTGGTGGCGGTAGTCAGCAATACTGTATTTGAAATATATAATTGTGTACTTGAAAGCTGTGAAGAGTTGTTAAACATTCCCACCCCCACGCACAAAAAGTGGAAGTACATATGTAAAAATCTTTGCAAATGAGATAACACATTTTGTCTTTCATTGTTTATATTTTTTTCCTTAACCCTTTGTATTTTTTCCAAGAGGTCATGGTACTCCTTTACTACCTCGAAGGTATTATTTATTGTCTTCTGGCATGCTCTATGGCTGGTGAGAAGTCTGCTGTCCATCTGATGGTTTTCCTTCTCTCTGGTAACTTTTAATATTTCCCTGTTTTTTCATGTCCTATACTGATAGGCACTCCAGTGTGACTAGGTTGGATTTAGTACTTTTATTGCATTGTACAGAGCTTGCTCTGCTTGTTTAGTTGGAGAATACAGCTCTATTCTTGAAAAATTTTGGACATCTGATTCCCTTCTCTGGTTCTCTTCATTTTCTTTCTAACACTACTAGGTGTGTGTTGGAGCCTCTCATTCTAAACATTGTGTTTCTTAATTTTTCTTCCACAATTTCCATCTCTTTCTTTCCTTTAGCAGCATAATAGAAAATTTCTTGCAGTTTACCATTTTGTTCTTCACGTTTAAAAAAATCTTTATTTTATACTGGAGTATAGTTGAGTAACAGTCCTGTGACAGTTTCAGGTGTACAGAACAGGGCTTCAGTTATGTCTATACATGTATCTGTTCTTTTCCAAATTCTTTTCCCATTTAGGTTATTACAGAATATTGAGCAGCATTCCCTGTGCTATACTGTAGGTCCTTGTTGGCTATCTATTTTAAATATAGCGGTATGTACCTGTCAGTCCCAGACTCCCAATCTGTCTTTTGCCCCCCTCCCCCTTCCCTGGAACCATAAGCTCTTACTCTGAAGTCTGTGTGAATCTGTTTCTGTTTTGTAAGTAAGTTCATTCATATGTATTTTTTTTGGATTCCACATATGTGCCATGCTGCTGCTGCATATGCAGTTTGTCTTTCTCTGTCTTACTTCACTTCGTGTGATAATCTCCAGGGCCATCCATATGGCTGCAAATGGCAATATTCCATCTTTTTAATGGCTGAGTAATAGTCCATTATGTATATATGCACCCGCACATCTGTTGATGGACGTGTGGGTTGCCTCCATGTCTTGGCTATTGCAAACAGTGCTGCAATGCACACTGGGGTACCTTCATCCTTGCAAACCATGTTTTTCTCTGGATTATGCATAGGAGTGGGAATCCTGGGTCATAGGGCACGGCAACCCTCTCCAGTATCCTTGCCTGGAGAATCTCCATAGACAGAAGATCCTGGTTGGCTACAGTTCATGGGGTCAAAAAGAGCAAGATACAACTGAGTGACTAAGCACAGCACAACACATATATTTCTATTTTTAGTTTCTTAAGGAACCTCCATACCATTCTCCATAGTGGCTGTACCAATTTATATTCCCATCAATAGTGTAGGGGGGTTCCCTTTTCTCCACATCCTCTCCAGCATTTATCATTTGTAGATTTTTTGATGGTGGCCATTCTGACTGGTGTGAGGTGATATCTCATAGTAGTTTTGATTTGTATTTTTCTAATAATTAGTGATGTTGAGCATCTTTCTGTGTGCTATCTCTTGGCCATCTGTATGTCTTCTTTGGAGAAATGTCTGTTTAGGTCTTCTCTCTCTTTTTTTTTTAATTTATTGGCTATGCTGGGTCTTCGTTGCCACTTCGGCTTTTCTCTAGTTGCGGTGAGCTGTGACTGCTCTCTAATTGTGGTGTCCAGGCTTCTTTTGTTGTGAAATGTGGGCTTCAGCAGTTGCGGCATTTGGACGTGGTAGTTTGGGCTCCCAGGCTCTAAAGCACGGGCTCAGTAGTTGTGGCATAGAGGCTTAGTTTTTCCGAGGCATGTGGGATCTTCCCAGACCTGGGATCGAACTCGAGTATTCTGCATTGGCAGGCAGATTCTTTACCACCAAGCCACCAGGGAAGCCCCAAAGTCTTCTCATTTTTTGATTGAACTGTTTGTTGTCTTATATTGAGCCACATGAGCTGTTTGTAAATTTTGAGACTAATCCCTTGTTGGTCACGGCATTTGCACATATTTTCTCCCAGTCTGTGGGCTGACTTTTCATTTTATTTATGGTTTCCTTTGCTGTGCAAAAAAAAAAGCTTTTGAGTTTAATTAGGTCCCATTTGTTTATTTTTGTTTTTATTTCCATTAATCTGGGAGACAGCTCGAAAAAGATATTGCTGCAGTTTTATGTCAGAGTGTTCTGCCTATGTTTTCCTCTAAGAATTTTATGGTATCTGGTCTTATATTTAGGACTTTAATCCATTTTGAGTTTATTCTTGTGTGTGGAGTTACAGAATGTTCTAATTTCATTTTTTTTACATGCACTGTTTATTGACGAAGGGTCTTTTCTGCGTTGTATAGTCTTGCCTCTTATGTTGCAGATTAATTGACCATAGGTGCATGGGCTTTTTACGCTGTTCCATGGATTTATATTTCTGTTTTTGTGCCAGTGCCTTGTTGTTTAGTTTTTAAATCCATGCACCAAAGTTTCATTTTTGAATTTGAGTGACAATATTTTTTTTTTCAGACTTCTGTTTTTTTATATTTTTTCATAACCTTCTGATTGTTTTTTCTCCCTAATAATATTGCATTCTAGTCTATGGTATTTCTTCCTTCTTCTCCTCAATGTGTTAAATGTGTTTGTTTTAAAGTGCTTTATTTTTTTTTTTATTTTTTTCATTTATTTACTTATTTATTTTTAATAATTTTTATTTTTTAGTTTCTTTTGCTTTACAATACTGTATTCATTTTGCTATACATTGACATGAATCAGCCACGAGTGTGCATGAACCCCCAATCCCGACCCCCACCTCCCCACTCCCGCCCCACACCATCTCTCTGGATTATCCCCGTGCATCAGTCCCAAGCAATCTGCATCCTGCATCAAACCTGGACCGGCGATTTGTTTCACTTATGATATCACACATGTTACACTGCCACTCTGCCAACCCATCCCACCCTCTCCCTCTCCCACAGAGTCCAAAAGGCCATTCTATACATCTGTGTCTCTTTTGCTGTCTTGCACACA
>SJXQ01006032.1:22323-86040 GCA_006408695.1 Aepyceros melampus
CCCCCCTCCCGCCCCACACCTCTCTAAAAAATATGGAACGCTTCACGAATTTGCGTGTCATCCTTGCGCAGGGGTCATGCTAATCTTCTCTGTATCGTTCCAATTTTAGTATATGTGCTGCTGAAGCGAGCACTTAAAGTGCTTTAGATCATTGTGCTGTTTCTTGAAAATCCTTCAGTTGGTTGCATTTGCTGACATTCCTTCATGGTGGTTTATTTCTCATAGGGTCTGTAACGTTTTCCTTAGCTCCTCTGCAGAAGAGGTTGTTTTCCATCAGGGAATCATGTGTCCCAGGTATGCTGACGTCCTTGCAGGGTGGTTTTTTGTTCCCTGCGTCCAGGATCCTCCAAGTCTCACTGTGGGACTAGTTCTCCCATTTTGTGTCTCAGCACCGGGGGTTCCTTCCTTGTAATGAATTCTGACTTGTTCAGGCCTGGAGTTACGATCTTTGTGGGTGATTCATCTCGCCCTGGGCCTGGAGTGCATCTTCCTTGCTTCTTTCTCAAGCCAGGGGCTGGAATTTTTCTGGTTTTGATTTTAGTGACAGGGCAACTCTTCATGGCCCACAACTTTATGCAAAGAACCCTGTTCTGGTGCTTGACCCTGCATGGCTGAAGTCCATCATCCCTGATAGAACCTGGCCCCAAGCCCCAGATTCTCTGTCAGATCCCAATGTAACCAACCATGTTCTTGGCCTCCTTAAGCAATAGAAACTAACCAGAGGCCAGAGGAGAAATTCAGGCAAGGCTTTATTGAGGTCTCTGCTGCAGCAGGGGCAAGTAAGAATGATCAACAGGTTCTCTTGCTTGCTTGCTTCCAGTCCCCCCAACACTGCCCCCAGCCCTGTTGGAGCTGAGAGTGGTGGCGAGCTTGTTCCTTATATGGGGTGAGGGTAGGGGAGTATCAAGGGGTCGGGCTGGAGCGGGGCTTAGGTGGTCTGCCCATCCCTTCAGTGGTATTGCGTGCAAGGGGGCATGTGCAGTACCCTGCTTTTGCTCCTGACCCTCTGCTTTTTCACTCCAGGCTCTTCAAAAGTGGCAGATGGGTTTTTTTGGACTCCTTGTATCTTTGTCCAGAATCTGCCCCAGCTGCACATGCACTCTGTCTTGCACAGTTTCTTTGTATTTTGTTGCTTGAGGAGAGAGGTGTCCAGGTGCAACCATTGCAGCACTACAACAAAGGGGCCCAGGCCTCAGCCTGTCTGACAACATGCCATGGTGGAGGTGGGGGCGGCGAAGGGCCCCTTTGCCATGAGATCCCTGCTCACTGCTTTTCCTGCTCACTGCTGCTGCTAAGTCGCCCCAGTCGTGTCTGACTCTGTGCGACCCCATAGATGGCAGCCCATGAGGCTCCCCCGTCCCCAAGATTCTCCAGGCAAGAACACTGGAGTGGGTTGCCATTTCCTTCTCCAGTGCATGAAAGCAAAAAGTGGCCCCTCCTACTCTTAAGTCCATTCATTTGTGCAGTGCTTTCCTCTGGGTTCCTGGCACCTGGGATTTCCTTGCGAAGCTTCCAGTCTTGGCTACATATTAACATTTTTCAAGATTAGATTTTTACATAGCAGTTCTCTTTGTTTAGACGAAGAGGGGAGGTCTTTCTCTGAAAGCTCCACGGTCCACAGTATTATTGTTCTGAAGCATTAGACTCTTTTCTGGATTTGCCTAGATTTAATGTCTTCAAATAGGATTCACTTTTTATGCACATATGCGCCCCCAGGCTCTTTAAGCATATATATTTTATTCATCTTCCTGGTTCATAATCCTTAATTTAGTAAAGATTTAGTAGGCCCTAAACTGGGCTCCTACAGCACAGACACAGGTTGGGGGGTGGGCGGGCTTCCTGACACAAGACCAACGAACACTCAGATCTTCAGGTCCCTCAGTCAGCTCTCCCAGGGGGAAAACAACTAGTCACAGGTGACATTATTTTCCAGTGACTGCAGAGACGCTCAGCAGAGCCTGTGTGACAGCACTGTTCTCCTCTCTAAGAGGTGCCTCTGAGTTGTTGTAACAAAGTTCTCTGCAGTGAAGGCTTCTCTCTGGTAAATGCATTCTCTAGTTCCTGATTATTAATAGTAATTCTCCACAGTAAAATGTATCTATTTAACTGTCCTTTGCAGGAAGGGAAGGGAAAGGTCAAAAATGCTGATTTAGCTGAGCTTTTCTGGTTTACTCATTGAACAGCAGTTGCTGTGCAGTTCTTCTTCCTTCCTCAACCAACCCCATCAGTCATAGCAGTAAATACCTGTAGTCCGCAACAGCACAGGGTGAAGTTGCTCCAAGGGTGAGAAAGAGTCTGTATACATTTTTTCCCTCCTGGGTCCCTCTATTTGCCAGATCACCACAGTGGGATTCACTTCCTGTTTCTCAGCTCACTTCCTATTTCCAGCTGGGAATGCAATTTCAGTGACCTTTCTCTTTATGGCCAGCTGAGAATGGGAATAGAAAATTTGGACCGTCTGGAGTCATGGGTTATAGACAAGCTTGATCTGTGCAAGCACAAGGGGTGGGGAAGATTTAGGTGGAAGGAAGAGGGAGTAAAACACAGGAAAGGCAAACAAGGACCGCCTCTGATGGTTTTCCTCATCCGGGAGGCACCACAGCCATTGCAGCAGTGGGGTTGACTGTCCACAGCTGGCTTGCAGCTGGTGACTGATGGAGCAGGTACTGAAGGACCTGGGAGGAATGGGGCAGCCTCTTAGAAAGCCCAGGGTTGCCTTTTGTGGAGGAGGGGAGCCTCTCAGACCTGCCCTGGCTGCCCTTCAAGGTGCAATTAGGCAGGAGCTGTTAGGTCCTAAGCCTGCTTCCCTTCCCATGCTCGAGGCTTGGATTGGGTTATGAAGCCATCCCCTTGTGCCTGTCTGTTAAGTTTCGTTTTTATCTTTGTTCTGAAAGAGAGGCTTCCTTAGCATGGCCACAGACCTGCACAGTCTGTCTAGCTGGCTGTCCAGCTGCCTCACTGCCCATCTTTGCTCTTACTCCCAGCCCTACGGTCTCGCTGGCCGCCCTCCGCCCTTGGGCTCACCTCTGCCGCAGGGCCTTGTATTTACTCTTCCCTCTTCCCCTGTACCTAGTGAACCTTCCTGGAAGCAGTGTCAGGCCTCTCACCCTATCTGTTGGCTGTATGGCCAACTGACACTCCTGCAGCTATGGTTGGGATCTAACTTTCTCCAGGAATGGGGCCACTTGGGATCTCTACTGTGAACTGAAGATGAGAACACCCAACAGTCAGAGTTGTTTTTTGATATTGTTCAGTCACTAAGTTGTGTCTGACTCTTTGCCATCCTGTGGACTGCAGCATGCCAGGCTTCCCTGTCCTTCACCATCTCCTGGAATTGGCTCAAACTCATGTCCATTGAGTCAGTGATGCCATCCAGCCATCTCATCCTCTGTTGCCCCTTTCTCCTTCTGCTATCTTTCCCAGCATCAGGGTCCTTTCCCACAAGAGGGCTCTTCCCATCAGGTGGCCAAAGTGTTGGAGCTTCAGCATCAGTCCTTCCACAGCATCAGTCCTTCCAATGAATATTCACGATAGAGATACGGCATTAGCCTTGTATTGAGATGTGATACTTCCCTCTTTCCAAATTTCCAGATCGAATATTCCATTTGAAGATGATTTGCTTCTAAATGATTTCTCTCTGCATGCATCTGGGAGAGCTGATCGTTTATCATTCCAGTATTTATAAATGAATGAGGAAGCAGGAAGAACATTTTCATTCCTATTGCATTTAGTGTTTGCTCATGTGCCAGCGTGTCCTGGTTGTCTCTGAGTGGGTTGACGGGAGAGGTGATGTGATCTTTTATCATGTGACAGCAGCAAAGTGGACGTGAGAAGCTGGTTTTGTAAAGTCACTCTGCCATCCCTTGACATTGCCCGCCTTCGTCAGCCCCAAAGAGCCCCCACCCGCTTCCTCAGGCACTGCTGAAGCTATGATGCCCGTGCTGCAGGCCCTTCCCTCTTCAAGGCGCATGTCAGGGCTCCTCCATGGTATCTTCCTCAGACTGCAGAAGCCCATTGTTACCTCTGCTTCTTTTGACCTGTTTGTCCATTTCATGCACTTACAGCCTAGTGTGTTTCCTGCCGTTTAGGACTTGTGTTTGGGAGGTAGGAACTGTTATTGCTCTGTTGTCCCCGCATGCCAGGGACACACGGTAGGTGGCTGAGTATTCGTCGGTGCCACTCAGGGCACTCAGTAAAGGCACAGAATATGTTGTTGTTTAAAATTTTAAGATAATGAAGGAAACGTGACTCTTGTCCTCTTTTTCTCTAGTTACAAGCTGTTCCCAAACTGTGTCCCCTCCTTTGGGTTCCGCCACCTGCTGCCTCTCACGGACAGAGTGGACAGCTTCAACGAGGAAGTTCGGAAGCAGAGGGTGTCCCGGAACCGCGATGCCCCAGAGGGTGGCTTTGACGCAGTGCTCCAGGCGGCTGTCTGCAAGGTAATCTTCCCTTCTGTCCCTTCCCCCGCATGGGAGGTCAACAGAGAGGCATCAGTGTGGGTGTTGGCATTGCCTGCGTATTTTGAGCCACCCCAGCCCATGGGCTCCCGTCCGCTGTTGCATCAGAGGGTGAGCTCAGTGGGCCCCTGGGGAAATCTACAGCCATCAAACCAGCTGGAGTACAGGGATAACTGGGAGCTGGTGTGTGGCTGTGTCAGGGTGTGGCTGTGTACAGTGGGAAGCCGTCTTTGCCAGCAGACAGCTGTTCTGTGTTTCTGCATTTGACTCTTTCGTCTCTTTTTTGGAGGGGTGGGGAGGGAAGGGGTGGAATCAAGCCATATGCATAAAACCTTGTAGGGCTTTATGACCCAATTTTCGTAAATACTAAAAGATTGCGCTCTCGGGGAAATCCAGTGAAAAAGAAATTGCTTGTCATCTTTGGTTTTGTTTCTGTTTGTTTGTCTTTCTCCTGTTTCTCTATAATATATGAATCCAGAGGGAGGACACAGACTTAGGTCAGAAATGAACTCAGGCTTTGAGAGGTTCCAATCTCAGCAAAATATACAAATGGAATGTTGGTAATAATTTATTCTTAAAATAATTTTCTACTGTCAAAACAACCCAACCACATCAACAAAAGATAAAAATAAATGTCACTCTTGAATTTTGCTATCCCAACACATACTTCAGAATTTTTTCCCGGGTGGCCATCACGCCTTACATAATTGGCAGCACTTTGTTGAACGTTTCAGTGGGCTCGGCAGCGGGGCGGTGGTTGGGGCACCCATGTCTGGGGGAGGAGGGCTGGGTAGGGAGGTTAGCATTCAGCTTGGGGAGGCCGCATAACTGATCTCAGAGAGCCTGTGTCTAGTGCTTCAAGACTCACTTCTCCTCTCAGTCCTTTACAAAATGGTAAGAGAGCCATGGTTGTCCTTCCTGAAATGTTAATAAAACCCCAAATGGTAGACAGAGGGGGATAAGGGGAAAGGAAAATGTGAAGAAAGCAGCACCGCCTTCTCAGTCCTCTGCTCGGTCCCACTGGCATTCTGCCCATCCCTGGTCCTTGGGGCTGCCCCGGAGAGGAAGGCCTCACAGTGGCCCCTGCCCAGTTGCTGGCCAGAGGTGAATGGTTTGATTCAGAGGCCCCTGATGCTTCATAGCAGCCCAAGAAAGGCAGACGGGACCCAGCTAGATTCAGCTCTGACTCTTTCAAGTAAGTCACAAAGTAGTTCATGGATTTGCCTCAGGAAGAAAAATTATGACTCTCATTCCATTTTTGACTCTCATTCAGATTCTGACTGTATGGGATGCTATCTTTAGAGATGTTCTGCCAAATCCACTGCTTGGCAGAAAAAAACAGTGCAGGGCAAACACAGGATCCCTCTCGTCGCCCCATCCTGGGAATATTGTGGGTTTTCTTTTTGAGGGGGAAAGCCATCTTTAAGGCTTACGGGGAAGAACTGAGTAACAGACCTGTGCACTGTCCAGTTATATTAATTCTGTTTGATTAGATGAATCAGAATGGCGTGATGGAATGCTGGAGGTTTGGTGGTCTGTGAGAAGCTGTTTGATTTGTTCTTTGCCCACAGTACCTTCCCTTGTTGTCCCAGACCCATGACAATATCCTTCCCTTTGAAAACTCAGTATTTTAAGACTCGAGTGTTGCCGTGGAGATGCTAACAGATTTCTTAAACTCAGTGCCTGCACCTGGTTGTGAATTGTTGGCTAAGAGGCATTTAGCGTATGTTTCTGTTTCATATCTTTTGGCGTTTTTTTTTTTTTATTCCCCACCTTGCCCTTTTGATTAAATAGTATAGAGGTTTGACTGGATTGTGCAAACAAAAGAGAAAAATAACAGAAAAGATGGGAAATAAGTAGACCAAAGTGTTAACAGCAGTTGACTCTAGTGATAGGATTATGTGTGGCTTTTTTTCTCTCTGTTTTTAAATTTCATATTTTACTTAAATTTTCACAATAAATAACATGTGATTTTTAAATTTTGTAATGGAACATTTCAAACATGTAAGAGTAGAGAAAATAGTGAAATAAAACCCCATGTACCCGTGGTCCATTCTTGGGCAGTTAGCAGTCTAGCCAGTCTTGTTTCATTTGTATTCCTAACCACTTTGTTTTCATTATTTGAAGTAAATCCTAGATATCATTTCTTTCAGTGATATTTAGATTTTTAATGTTAATTAGATTTCAGTGATAATGAGATTTTTTAAGTTCTTTTAAAAGCCCTAAGCATGCCTTATCTTGTTGACTGTATTTTCTGCCTCCTCCTGATTTGCCCAGATTAAAGGCCCTTCCTCTTAATCCTACAAACTGAATGTGACAGCACCAGCAGGCCTATGATCTCTGCAGTTGGAGAGAGTCTCCTGCAGGCCGGAGCTAACTGGGGAGCCCCAGCGCTGTCTTCCTCTGACCCCATGCCCTGGAGATGGAGCTGATAACAGGCCTACTCCCAGCCCACAGGGACGGGTGCTTTGTTCTGATTTCATTTTCACTCTGGCTTACCTAGGATAGACTGATAGTTACCAACTAGAGAGACTTAGGGGTATGGAATGCTCATGTGACTGGTCTTAAATCCCACCCTGACCGCCAACTTTACATTTCTTGGGAAGCTGCTCTTTGCCAAAAGAAGGAAACAGTCTGTTTCTACTTAGGATTGTATTTAGGTTAAGTAGAATTCTGCTTCTATGAGTGGACATTCTGAGTTGCCATCTCTCCCCGCTGCAGGTCACATTGTTAGGAGAGGCCCGGACCAGCAGCCACAGCTAAGGAACCCCTCTGTCACCAATGCAGGCGTTTTTCCCTAGGCTCTACTGGCCTGGGCTGGAACGAGGGAGTGCCTCTACCCCTAATTTCTTATCTTTACCTAGAGATCTCTTCAAGAAAATTAGAGATACCAAGGGAACATTTCATGCAAAGATGGGCTTGATAAAGGACAGAAATGGTCTGGACCTAACAGAAGCAGAAGATATTAAGAAGAGGTGGCAAGAATACACGGAAGAACTATACAAAAAAGATCTTCATGACCCAGATAATCATGATGATGTGATGACTAATCTAGAGCCAGACCATCTTGGAATGTGAAGTCAAGTGGGCCTTAGAAAGCATCACTACGAACAAAGCTAGTGGAGGTGATGGAATTCCAGTTGAGCTGTATTAAATCCTGAAAGATGATGCTGTGAAAGTGCTGCACTCAATTTGCCAGCAAATTTGGAAAACTCAGCAGTGGCCACAGGACTGGAAAAGGTCAGTTTTCATTCCAACTCCAAAGAAAGGCAATGCCAAAGAATGCTCAAACTACCTCACAGTTACACTCATCTCACATGCTAGTAATGTTCAAAATTCTCCAAGCCAGACTTCAGCAATATGTGAACCGTGAACTCCCTGATGTTCAAGCTGGTTTTAGAAAAGGCAGAGGAACCAGAGATCAAATTGCCAACATCCGCTGGATCATGGAAAAAACAAGAGAGTTCCAGAAAAACATCTATTTCTGCTTGATTGACTATGCCAAAGCCTTTGACTGTGTGGATCACAGTAAACTGTGGAAAATTCTGAAAGAGATGGGAATACCAGACCACCTGACCTGCCTCTTGAGAAATCTGTATGCAGGTCAGGAAGCAACAGTTAGAACTGGACATGGAACAACAGACTGGTTCCAAATAGGAAAAGGAGTACGTCAAGGCTGTATATTGTCACCCTGCTTATTTAACTTATATGCAGAGTACATCATGAGAAATGCTGGACTGGAAGAAACACAAGCTGGAATCAAGATTGCTGGGAGAAATATCAATAATCTCAGATATGCAGATGACACCACCCTTATGGCAGAAAGTGAGGAGGAGCTAAAAAGCCTCTTGTTGAAAGTGAAAGAGGAGAGTGGAAAAGTTGGCTTAAAGCTCAACATTCAGAAAACGAAGATCATGGCATCTGGCCCCATCACTTCATGGGAAATAGATGGGGAAACAGTAGAAACAGTGTCAGACTTTGTTTTTTTGGGCTCCAAAATCACTGCAGATGGTGACTGCAGCCATGAAATTAAAAGGCGCTTACTCCTTGGAAGAAAAGTTATGACCAACCTAGATAGTATATTCAAAAGCAGAGACATTACTTTGCTGACTAAGGTCCGTCTAGTCAAGGCTATGGTTTTTCCTGTGGTCATGTATGGATGTGAGAGTTGGACTGTGAAGAAGGCTGAGCGCAGAAGAATTGATGCTTTTGAACTGTGGTGTTGGCGAAGACTCTTGAGAGTCCCTTGGACTGCAAGGAGATCCAACCAGTCCATTCTGAGGGAGATCAACCCTGGGATTTCTTTGGAAGGAATGATGCTAAAGCTGAAGCTCCAGTACTTTGGCTACCTCATGCGAAGAGTTGACTCATTGGAAAAGACCCTGATGCTGGGAGGGATTGGGGGCAGGAGGAGAAGGGGATAACCGAGGATGAGATGATTGGATGGCATCACAGACTCAATGGACATGAGTCTGAGTGAACTCCGGGAGTTGGTGATGGACAGGGAGGCCTGGCGTACTGCGATTCATGGGGTCGCAAAGAGTCGGACATGACTGAGCAACTGAACTGACTGACTGACTGACCTAGAGACCTGTTATTAAACTTGTTATACTTTTTATTGGTCTGAATATTGGTTTCACCCTTGACTGCTTCTGTTGCTCTCCTGGGACTTCCTAGAAGTTGACTATAAGTTGTTTATTCTGAAATTGAGTAGGTGGGAGTGTGATGAGTGGTTCAGATTGGAAGCATGGCTGCTTTCCTGCTCTCCCCAAATAGGGAGAGCTGGTGCCCTGGGGAAACAAAGGGTGGAGGGGGTGCCCAGGTGCTCTTGGTTGTCAGTCTCAGCTTTGCTGTTCTCTGTGACTCTCAAGTCAAACAAGTTCCTTGCAAAGTTACGCCTGGCTGGGTGTGTCCCAGCTATCTGGCCTCTGTGGGCTGCTTTCTCCCGTCAGACAGAAAAATCAGCTCTCTGCAACCCAGCCTGTTTCCCTTTCGGCCTCACCTTCTAGCCCCCTAACAGTTATCCATCTTACCCTTTAGACAGATTTTCTGTTCTAATCTCAATCACCTAATTTTGCATTATTTATTATTTTTTTAAGCATTGTATGCCTTCTCAGAAATAGGTTGATAAGTATGTCTCAAAGCAAACAAAGTAAGTTTGCATGTAAACAGTCTTGGCATGGCATGGGTCCTTTATCCCTTGACTAGTGAGAGCATCCTAATGTAAAATGGGGACCACAGCCCCAGAGAGGCTGGAGGGACAGCTTCCTCCGATAAGACTTCCTGCAGGAATGCAGATTCTGTGGGCCTCTGAAGGAAAATAATGGCTGCCCTTGCCCCACTATCATCCTTGCTCGCAACAGTCCTGTAGTATATTGGTAGTGTTGGTGCACAGTTTGGGGAATCAGTGGTAAAGAATCTGCCTGCCTGTGCAGGAGATGCCAGAGGCACGAGTTCAGTCCCGGGGGCAGGAGGATCCCCTGGAGGAGGAAACGCAACCCACTCCAGTATTCTTGCCTGGAGAATCCCCATGGACAGAGGAGCCTGGCGGGCTACAGTCCTAGGTTTGCAAAGAGTCAGACACAACTGAGCACGCATGCTCTAGTGCCCGGTTTACAGGTGAGGAAACTGAGTATCCCGAGGTTCATTATATTGACTGTTGGTAACAGGTAGAGCCAGGTTTGAACCAGTTCCAGTTCCCCCTAAAGCCCAAGCCCTGTCTATTTCCTGGTACTGGGCACTTTGGGAAGTATCGACAGTGCCATGCAGAGCAGAGAGGACTTGATTTAGAGTCCTCTTGTCCCAATTCAAGCTATGTCTCTTCTGCTACTAATGGCTCCATGGTGGTCTGGGTGCTCGGCTGGAGGGGAGGAAGTCCAGGGTGCCCTCCAGCATGCTGTCAGTGCCCATTTTCACAAAGGACACGTCATAGCCTTGTTTGTGCCCCTTTGCCCAGAGCCCTTGATTTTGCTTTTTGTCTCTCTTGGTTCAGTTTTGAGCCCAGGCCAGGCAGTGGCTGCTGTGGATACAGCAGAGGGTGGAGAATTCCCCAGTCCTGGGGGCAGGCTCAGCTCAGAGATTTTCACTCTGCCCAACCTCCCCTGGAGTTGACTTGGCTTCTTTTGACTGTTGTCTGATTTCTTTTAGACCTGAGACTTGTCATTTTTCCAAGTACAAACTGAGAAATGTGGACAATTGCCTTTCTTTCTGAGTTATCTGTCTCGGTGCGTGTGAGCCGTTTCTGCTAGCAGATCACACGGTGGTTTCTGGGGCCTAGTGCAACCCACTCTGTTTGCTCTTCCCCAGGTGAAACCAGGGAAAGTATTGAATTCCCCGTTGTCCATGGAGGCTGTGGGGCTGTGTGGGCAGGCACACGAGCCCTCTGTCCATACTCATGAGGTGTTTTTGTCAGGAGTGGTACAGGTTCTCCTTGGCTTTCTGTTTTGCAGATGGTTGTGGTTTAATGTGGGGCTTCTCTGGTGGCTCATCATTAAAGAATCCACCTGCAGTGTGGGAGACCCAGGTTTGATCCCTGGGGTGAGAAGATCTCCTGGAGGAGGGAACAGCAACCCACTCCAGTATTCTTGCATGGAGAATCCTATGGACAGAGGCGCCTAGCTGGCTGCAGTCCATAGGGTCTCAAAGGGCAGGGCACGACTGAGCGACTAAGCATGCATACGTGGTTTAATGTGAACTTCTGAGTCACTCAGCTGTCTTGGTCCCTCGAGTGATATGTCCTTGTTCTGCCTCCTGCCTGCGAGCTGTGCTGTAGGCCTCGCTGTCCTGCTCACAGCTGCTGGTTCCACACGAGGGGTAGGAATGGACAGAGTTACAGCTCAAGAGTTATCAGCAGGGCACAGGTGAAGAGTTTGTGTCTCACTTTTTAAAAAATTCAGTTTCTTAGTGGCGGCTCTGAGTCTTCATTGTTGCGTGGCTTTTCTCGGGTTGTGCTGCGTGGGTGCTGCTCTGCAGCTGCGGCGTGTGGCACACACATTCATTGCAGTGGCTGCTCTAGTTGTGGAGCACAGGCTGTAGCGAGTCATGGGCTTCGTTGTCCTGGAGTGTATGGGATGCCCCCAGACCCTGGGACCCCCCAGGGATCACACCCGTGTCCCCTGTGTTGGTAATGGTTTCTTTAGCACTGAGCCACCAGGGAGGCCCATGTCTCGGTTGCCTGCATAACTGTCCCCACACCTTGGCTCCCTTGGCTGACGATGGCAGGGAGGACTCAAGCTGGGAAAAGTTAGAAGGTGCCTTCAATGAATGAGGCTGTATTTCAACACCTGGCAGGAATGCCAGTGTTTCAGATGATGGGCTCATTTTTGCTCTATTTCAGGAAAAGGGGGAAAGTGACAAGGTTTATTCTTGGGCTCTCCTGACACTGCTCTTCCTAGCCTCCATCCTGGCCTCTGCATTCCAGTCACAGTGACCTTCAGTCCATTATTATGACTCATGGGAGGCCTTTTGCACCTGCTGGTTCCTCTCCTTGGAATACTCCTGCCCTGTATTCTTGTATTTCTTTCAAAAATTAAAAAAAAAATTAATAGACTGTATTTCAAGCTGGTTTTACAAAAGGCAGAGGAACCACAGATCAAATTGCCAACATCCGCTGGATGATGGAAAAAGCAAGAGGGTTCCAGAAAAACATCTATTTCTGCTTGATTGACTATGCTGAAGCCTTTGACTGTGTGGCTCACAATCAACTGTGGAAAATTCTGAGAGATGGGAATACCAGACCACCTGACCTGCCTCTTGAGAAATCTGTATGCAGGTCAGGAAGCAACAGTTAGAACTGGACATGGAACAACAGACTGGTTCCAAATAGGAAAAGGAGGACGTCAAGGCTGTATATTGTCACCCTGCTTATTTAACTTCTATGCAGAGTACATCATGAGAAATGCTGGACTGGAAGAAACACAAGCTGGAATCAAGATTGCTGGGAGAAATATCAATAACCTCAGATATGCAGATGACACCACCCTTATGGGAGAAAGTGAAGAGGAACTAAAAAGCCTCTTGTTGAAAGTGAAAGAGGAGAGTGCAAAAGTTGGCTTAAAGCTCAACATTCAGAAGACGAAGATCATGGCATCTGGCCCCATCACTTCATGGGAAATAGATGGGGAAACAGTAGAAACAGTGTCAGACTTTATTTTTTTGGGCTCCAAAATCACTGCAGATGGTGACTGCAGCCATATATGCAGATGACACCACCCTTATGGCAGAAAGTGAGGAGGAACTAAAAAGCCTCTTCATGAAAGTAAAAGAGGAGAGTGAAAAAGTTGGCTTAAAGCTCAACACTCAGAAAATGAAGATCATGGCATCTGGCCCCATCACTTCATGGGAAATAGATGGGGAAACAGTGGAAACAATGTCAGACTTTATTTTTTGGGCTCCAAAATCATGGCAGATGGTGACTGCAGCCATGAAATTAAAAGACGCTTACTCCTTGGAAGAAAAGTTATGACCAACCTAGATAGCATATTCAAAAGCAGAGACGTTACTTTGCCGACTAAGGTCCGGCTAGTCAAGGCTATGGTTTTTCCTGTGGTCATGTATGGATGTGAGAGTTGGACTGTGAAGAAGGCCGAGCGCCGAAGAATTGATGCTTTTGAACTGTGGTGTTGGAGAAGACTCTTGAGAGTCCCTTGGACTGCAAGGAGATCCAACCAGTCCATTCTGAAGGAGACCAACCCTGGTCTCTGTACTGGCAGGTGGGTTCTTTACCACTAGCGCCACCTGGGAAGCTGTATCCTGTGCTAACCATAATGGAAAAGAATATGAAAAAGAATGCGTCTGTGTGTCTCTCTCTATATATGTATGTATAACTGAGTCACTTTGCTACAAAATATTGTAAATCAACTATAGTTCAGTAAAATAAAATTTTAAAACTTTTTAAGGTCCTAAAGCAACAGCAGGGCTACAGTCATCGTTTATATTTTTGCTGTTATTGCTATTTTTTTTTTTTTTTTAGCTTTGTTCATTCTTAAAAGATGGAAGGAAATAAGCAGGAAAGTAGAAAAGGAAAGGCTGCTGGAGGGGGCAAAGACGGGGGTCAGGGGGTGAGCTCGGATGGACAGTCTGACTCTGGAGGCCCGCGGGGAGGAAAGCAAGAGCCCAGCGGCCTCTCAGGCGCCAGGGGAGTGAGAGGAGGCGATGGTACCGTGGGAACAGCTGCACTTTGCAAGTGAGACAGCTCTCTGTTGCACCCTTTTCCCATCTCTTCTTCTGTTTAAATTGAGGTATAGCTGGTTTAGAACATCACGTTATTTTCAGGTCACAACACTGTGATTTGAAATTTTTTTTAGAGATTACACTCCATTTAAAGTTATTATAAACTATTGGCTCTATTCCTGTGCAGGACAGTGTATCTTTCTAGCTTACTGATTTTATACACAGCAGGGTGTGCTTCTGAACCCCCTGCCTCCTCTTGCTCCTCTCCACACGGGGGACCACTCATTTGTTTCTGTGTATCTGTGAGTTTCTGTTTTATCATACGTATTTGTTACATAGAAAAGAATGAAAGTGGCTTGACAGTGATACTCTGCCCAAAAAGGCCTCATCGCCCAGCGGCGGACTGGCACACAGGGCCAACGACCAGCATCAGGTGTGAACGGCTGCAAAGGGTTTGAGGCTCTTTCAAGGAAAAGATGGCTCCATGAAAATAGATGAAGAGCAAGAATTTCTTGTACTTCTGCCACCAGAAACTCAAGGCTGGGCTCTGGTTTAAAAAGAACCAGCCAACCAGTGCTCTCGCACCAGCAAACCCTCGTCCTCTCCCTGCCTTGTACAAATACATGCCCCACACCAAGGATCGTTTTGTAACATAAAGCAACAGGTTCTAGACACTCAAAAAGAGAGGTGAGGTAAGATGAAGTTTCTTAGTCGTGTCTGACTCTTTGCAACCCTGTGGACTGTAGCCTACCAGGCTCCTCTTGCCATGGGATTCTCCAGGCAAGAATACTGGAGTCGGTTGCCATTCCCTTCTCCAGGGGATCTTCCCCACCCAGGGATTGAACCCTGGTCTCCTGCATTCCAGGCAGATGCTTTACCCTCTGAGCCACCGGGGAAGACTCTCAAAAAGAGGGGACAGTTTTAATAGCACCACTAAGATTCCCAGTCCTCTCTGCTGCCCCATCATTTCTTTCGAGCTTCTCCTGTTTACTTAAAAAAGAAATATTTTTTTACGCTTTTAATTGGAGGACAATTGCTTTACAATGTTCATTTCTGGTGTATTACGTGGTCGGATCTCTGTATACATTATCCCCTCCCTCTTGAGCCTTCCACCTACCCCACCCCTCCAGGTCACGACTGAGCACCAAGCTGGCCTCCCTGTGCTACACACAGCAGCCTCCCGCTGGATAGCTCGTTTACATGTGGGTTTACACGTGGGTTTACACGTGGTATTGTGAACATGTCCGCAGTCTGTCCCAGCCGCTCCCCTCCGCCCTGTGTCCACAAGTCGGCTCTACCTCTGCATCTCTATTTCTGTCCTGCGAATAGGTTCATCAGTGCCATTTTTCTTGATCCCATATATATGCATTAATATATGGTGTTTGCTTTTCTCTGACTTACTTCACTCTGCATGACAGACTCTGGGTCTATCCAAGTCACTATAAATGACCCAATTTTGTTCTTTTTTTATGGTAGAGTAATATCCCATTTACATATGTACTCCCATTTCCTTTTAACCAGGCATCAGTGTAACGCTCCAGTTCTTTAACTATACAAAGCCTAGCTGTGGGAGGGAAGGTGAGTGCCACACTAAAGCTGCCGTGACACCGCGTGGATGACAGACCCGACGCTGCTCTGGTGTGTCCAGCGTCTCCATCAGCGCTCCCAGGCTAGAAATGCAGGCCCGGTATTTCTTTCCGAACAGACTACAGATGGTGCGGGCTGACTGAGAAACTGTGTTGTCAACAAGAGGCTTCCCCCCCACCACCTTTTTTTTTTGATGTGGACCATTTAAAAAGTCTTTATTGAATTTGTTACAATATTTGGTTTTTTGTTCCCGGGGCATGTGGGAGCTTTGTTCCCTGACCAAGGATCGAATCCTCAGGCCCTGCTCTGGACAGTGAAGTCTTAACCACTGGACCCCCAGGGAAGTCCCAGCAAGACTCATTTTGCAATTTACCAGACTGGAGGCTGGGCTGGCCCAGTGGCAAGAGTGGAAGACGGGAGGCTGGGGAGCCGGGACACATGCAGCGGCTTTGCCCCTACGGTCCCAGGGCAGTGTTCTCACCGTGAGGCACTTGTGTGGCTGGGCTACCGTGTGAACTAACATATCAGCACAGGGAGGGCCCTGGCCTGTTCTCAGCACTCAATGCACGTGGGCAGCCTCCTGCTCCTCTTCTGGAAGATACCCACCTGGGACCATCAGATTATCTAAAAAGAAGGCCAAGTGGGCTGAATAGATCAAGTGAGGCCCAGACTTCTCCTTATTTTCTTTCATCAGACTCTCCGGTTACAACCTAAACCTCAAGGTTTAAAATCATTTTTAGGATATTGCATTTTTAATTTGCTGAGGTTCAAGCCATCAGAAATTGAGCCCCTATCAAAGCACCCTACTGGTTAATGTGAAATGGGGTGAGAGTTCAAAGAAGGGATAACAGCTGCACCTGAGATTTTAGTAAGAGTGGGCCAAGTTTTCAAATCTTGGGAGGATGGAGGATTCCTGGAGGATGGGGCATCTGAGCAGAGTTATGACAGACGGGAAGGCCTTTAAATTTATACACGTGTGTAAACTTGGGCTTCCCAGGTGGCGCTAGTGTAAAGAACCTGCCTGCCAATGCAGGAGACATAATAGATGTGGGTTTGATCTCTGGATCCCCTGGACAAGGGCATGGCAACCCACTCTAGTATTCTTGCCCAGGAAATCCCAAGGACGTGGAGCCTGGCGGGCTACAGTGCATGGGGTTGCAAAGAGTAGGACTGACTGAAGAGACTTAGCATGAACACATGTGTGTAAACTCATCTGATGCTTTCAGATAGCATTCTAACTTTTTAGACATTTTGTCTCTTTCGCTGATAAGCACAAGCCACATAAGAATTTATTTTTAATGAATTAAAAACATGGGTTAGACCTATGGTAAGAATACCACAAACAGAGATGGTACAGATGTGTTAATAAAACTCCTGATATGTTAATAAAACTCCTGATCTGACACCAACTTCTTGCTCTGATAACTTGCAACTGGAAAGAAGTAAGCATTTATCTTGCTTTTCCTTTGATTATATTTGAGGGTAATCAAAGAAGTGACTTCCTTGGTGGCTCAGACGGTAAAGCGTCTGCCTATAGTGTGGGAGACAGGGGTTCAATCCCTGGGTTGGGAAGATCTCCTGGAGAAGGATATGGCAACCCACTCCAGTATTTTTGCCTGGAAAATCCCATGGACGGAGAAGCCTGGTAGGCTACAGTCCATGGGGTCGCAAAGAGTCGGACACGACTGAGCGACTTCACTTTCACTTTCAAAGAAGTGATGATTCAGACAGTAAAGAATCTGCCTGCAATGTAGGAGACCCCAGTTCGGTCTCTGGATCAGGAAGATTCCCTGGAGAAGGCAATGGCAACTGACTCCAGTATTCTTGCCTGGAAAATCCCATGGATGGAGGAGCCGGGTGGGTTATAGTCCATGGGGTCGCAAAGAGTCAGACACAACTGAGTGACTTTCACCTCACTTCAAAGAAGTCCAGATGATGAAGGAAAGCTCATTGCACAGAATTTCAGCCAATAAATGTGGAGGGTGGTAGAAAAGCCACCACTTAACCACTTCACCACTTCTAAGGAAATTTGGATGAGGCAAGGATCAGTCATACAGAAAGCATCAGACGAAAGGCTGAGGGGCATGCTGACGATGCAGGGATCTAGCTGTCGAGCCTGAACTTCCTGAACCGTCCTGACATCACTAGCACACTCGATCATCCACATACTGTGAGTATCGGACGAGAGGCAACACGAAGCTCACCGCGACGCCTATGGGGTTTACTTCCCCAAACATCTAACCTGAATCTGGTCAGAGCTCTGGGGTCAACTTCCATTTGCAGCAAAGACATGGGACTGGGGAATAAACTCAATGATGCCACAAGGGCTTCCTGAATGTGGGATGGTTAATGAGCAGCTGACCTGGTTTCTGCATCAAGTCACTGACTTGAAGCGAATGGGAGGCCGGGGAGAGGGTGGACGGTTCTCAATTAAGACAAGTAGGACTCGACCCCGGTTTGTATTCTGATGGAATAGGTCACGTAAAATGACACTTGTGAGACAATCAGAGAGATGGGATAAGAGATGGGTATCCGATGACACTGGGGAATTCTCGTTTGCTCTGTTACTGTTTATGGAAAAAAATTTTTCTTAAATAGATGTGCACTGAAGTGTGTAGGGGTGAAATGACATGATACTTGACATGGGCTTTAAAACTTCCCATCGCTCGGGACTTCCCCAGTTGTTCCAGTGGCTAAGACTCCATGCTGCCATGCAGGGGTCCTGGGTTTCATCCCTGGTCGAGAAACTAGATCTCACATGCCTCAGCTAAAGATCCGGCAGGCTGCAATGAAGACTGAAGACCCCACGTGCCGCAACTAAGCCCAGGCACAGGCAAATATTTTTTTGAAAATCCTATCATGTAAAAACAATCATGGCAAAATCTTGATAAATACAAATCTGGATAATGGGTACATTTGGGAATTCATTCATTCTAATGCTTTCTATCCTTAAGTTTGACAATGTCCATTTTTTTTAAAAGCGCCTGATGTGGATCTGTGGTAATACTGAATTTTCTTTCCTACATATATTTCATTGCTTGCAGTGCATGGACATGGGTTCAGTCCCTGGGCCAGGAAGATCCCCAGAGAAGGAAAAGGCAACCAGCTCCAGTATTCTTGCTTGGGTAATCTCATGGACAGAGGAGCCTGGAGTGCTTCAATCCATGGGGTTGCAGGAGTTGGACATGACTTAGAGATTAAACCACCATCATACATTTCCTTTCCCACGTAAAGATATATGACTTTGACTTGACATTCACTCAGATGTTCATGAGTGAAAAAGACAAAAGTGTGATCTCAGTACCATAAAAACTGTCATCACCTGAATACTTGTTAGGTACCAAGAACCTGCAACGAATTCTTGAGGCCGACCCAAGACACACTGAAACTCTGTGGTGGGACCAGCAAGGTGTGTCTCAAGGTAACTGATGCAGGCTGCAGTTTGAGAACCACTGCTACAACACATCTCGTCTTCAGTTCAGTTCAGTTCAGTCGCTCAGTCGTGTCCGACTCTTTGCGACCCCATGAATCACAGCACGCCAGGCCTCCCTGTCCATCACCAACTCCCCGAGTTCACTCAGACTCATGGCCATCACATCAGTGATGCCATCCAGCCATCTCATCCTTGGTCGTCCCTTTCTCCTCCTGCCCCCAATCCCTCCCAGCATCAGAGTCTTTTCCAATGAGTCAACTCTTCGCATCAGGTGGCCAAAGTACTGGAGTTTCAGCTTTAGCATCATTCCTTCTGAAGAACACCCAGGACTGATCTCCTTCAGAATGGACTGGTTGGATCTCCTTGCAGTCCAAGGGACTCTCAGAGTCTTCTCCAACACCACAGTTCAAAAGCATCAATTCTTCGGCGCTCAGCCTTCTTCACAGTCCAACTCTTGATGCCTATTCCTGAAGGAGAGGGCTTGCCAGGAGGCTCAGTGGTAAAGAATCCGCCTGCCAATGCAGGAGACACAGGTTCAATCCCTGGGTCAGGAAGATCCCCTGGAGAAAGGAAATGGCAACCCACTCCAGGATTCCTGCCTGGGAAATCTCATGGACAGGAGCCTGGCTGCTACGGTTCAGCAGTTCCAAAGAGCTGGACACGACTGAGCAACAAACAGTATCCTTGAAGGAGACCTGGAAAAGCTTTAATATTTAGGTACTACATTTGGTGGGGGGAACCCAACTTAGAGATAATTTTATAGTCTGAAAATGTTCTAATATTTTGCATGAAAGGGAAAAAAATATTTCTAAACACTGCTGTCCATTATTCTACATTCCTGGCTATTGAAATTTTAAAAAGAATTTACATGGCGCTTTGTTTACAAAATACGTTACTTATCATCTCGGCACATCCGCGCACAATGTGTGTGTTTCGTGCTGTGATGACCCTTCATACAGATGGCCAGCCAGCGTTTGCCAGCCAGGAAGTAGATGGGACAGTCTGTCTCAGAAGCAGTTAAGTAAGTTAGCTCAGCGGGCTAGGGTGTAAACACCGGCCCAGCGTCATGGTTCCAAACCCCACTCAGATAAGAGAGCGTCAGGTCATCACGTAGCGCTGACTACAGGCCTCACATCCAAACAGCACCCTTTTCAGGAGGAGTCCTGTCCACCAGGCTACGGAGAGTGGGGCCTGGAAATCCAAGGCAAAGACAACAGCCAAGTTCAATGGGAGGGCCACACGGTTACTTTCAACAGATCCACTGTATCTGGTATTACAAATAAATAAACAGAAAGCTGCCCATGAAGAACAGACTTATCCCATGGTCAGGAGGAGTATGGATTTCACCCAGGGAGTCGCGGGTCATCTGCGCATTCACAGAAACCTTACCAGCAAACGTGCTTTCCTGATCTAGTCCAGTGCTTCACCCACATCAGAAGCACCTGGAAGATTTGGCCCAAGCAGCCTACTGGGCCACAGTCCGAGTTTCTGATCCTGTAGAGCAGTGGTCCCCAACCTTTTTTGGCCGGTTTCATGGAAGACGGTTTTTTCACACACATGTGGGAGGGAGGGGTGGTTTCGGGATGATTCAAGTGCATGACATTTATTGTGTACTTTATTTCTAATCTATGTCACTGCTGATCTGACGGGAGGTACCAGTTCCGGCCTGGAGGTTGGGGATTCCTGCTGCAGGAGCGTCGGCACGTCTAACAGCATCAGGGGATGCTGATATTGCGGGTTTGGGGACCACACTTTGAGAACGACTATCTAGCCTTGATCTTGCACTTGAATTCCATCTGACCTATTCCTTTTAATGGTAAGTTAGCTCCTTATCAGTAGAGACTGTGAAACTAAGAGTCTACGGAACTAAGTACTGGGTTGGAAAACCAACCATGGCACATCAAGCAGGTGAGGAGGGCGTAGATTCGAACTGCAAATGTTCTTTAAGCATGCCAGGCTGGGCACTGGGCTGGCAGCACGGCCTTGGTCGTATCCTCAAAAGCTGACCCTGGGGGCTTCCCTGGTGGTCCAGTGGTTAAGAATCCACCTGCCAACACAAGAGACACGGGTTCGATCCCTGTTCACAAAAGACTTCACGTGCTTTGGGACAGCTAAGTCTATGAGACAAAACTCCTGAAGCCTGTGCTCCGCAACAAGAGAAGCCACCACAGCGACAAGTCCATGTTCCTCAACTAGAGAATAGCTCCCATCTGCTGCAACTAGAGAAAGCCCACACGCGGCAATAAAGACCCAGCATAGCCAAAAAGAAACAAAATTTTTTTTTTTAAATCTGATGCTGTATTCCACAGCTCTTTCTCAGATGAGCTCTACAGGAACAACAGAGAAGACTTGGGTGCATGGGGGTGTGCACGCGAGTGCTCCAAGGCGAGTGTCTCCACCCACGAGAAGGGTCCCTAGCACTCTCGACTCCTCGCTCCGCAGTCCCACCTTACCTGGCAGCCGCCCTCCCCGCGCTGGGATGTCAGTTGTTCACCTGTATGGAAATGACAGCTGCTTGTCACGGTCTCCGTGAGCGGCCTCTCTCGCCACGGTAACTAGCACGCCATTTCCAAAGCTGTCACTCTCTGGTGTCAGCACAACCCACTGTTCAAAGATGTGCTCTGACACGAACCAGGCAGCGCTGTGACTGTTATTGCCACCGACTCCTCTGGGCTCCGACACCGTGGCAGCTGCTCGGCACCCAGGGTTTGTTTCACCCAATTATTTGTTTGTCACTTGGAAGCCCGGGATGTCGAGCAGGTATTGGGGAGGTATTTTTGGCCTGATGCACAGGCGGGAAGCATAATGAGGCCCTCAGGTGAAGGTCTATTTTGTCAGTTGGGTGGTAGGCTGATGTGCAGCTGAAGCCTGAGCAGCAATTAGGATATTTGAATAAGATAAGATACCTGGCAGGATGCTGAGCAGGCTCCGGAAAGTCGGCCTTAACTTTAAAAATGTGAAATAACCCTCCCAGTAGGCAGTTTTCAAGTTTGTCCTGGAGCGAATACTGGAGGAGGCGGCGGAGGAGAGCTCTCTTTCCCCCACCCGGACGCCCTGAGAAGGCAAGGGCTGCAAGCAGGCAGCAGTCTGACCTCAAGGCAGGCGCTGTGGATGGAGGGGAGGAGGTCCCGGCCAAACAGGGTCCTGGGTCATTCAGGCAAATATCAGTTGCCCCCTGGGAGTGGCACTGGGGCATCATCTTCTCACCAGTTCTCCCCAGCCTTCCTATTTAAGTCAGGGGTTTGTACTTTATACATGGAACAGAAGCAAATTGACGTGATGTCTAACATCTTGGGGGCAAAGGGCATTAAACGGGGGCCATGCGGCCCCTACAGCCAACAGCAAAAACCAAACCTGCAGCATCTAGTTTATGACTCCATAAGTGCCCCCGACTCAGTGGACATGAATCTGAGAAAACTCCGGGAGGTAGTGAAGGACAGGGAAGCCTGGCGCACCGCATGCGGTCCACGGGCGGCGAAGAGTCGGAACGTGGCTTAACGACAGAAGCACTGCCACAGAGCACACGGCAGGAGCGCCCCCGCTACTGAGCCAGGAGTCGGTTTCCAAGACGCTTGCTGGCGCGTCTGTGACGTCCGTCCTTTCTGTAACCATCAGTCTCAGGAAGTACGGGTGACGGTCCAGACAAACCTAATCCTCAAAACAACACGCGATGCATCTGGTCACCATAAAGTGAACCTGGCTCTTCCTGAATCCACTCACCATTTTAGCCTGTGCCACTTCCTGGGCAACGCCAAGACACTGAAACGACTGTTTCTTTCAAACAAACCTTTCCCCAACAGATAGGATGAGGCTGCGAAGAGAGCTAGAATCCAGCCAACAACAAGTGCGATATTGGGAAAAGTGGGTATCATCACCACCGTTTAGCAAACGGAAAGTAGGGAGGAAGACTGCTTCAGTCAAACGAGGCCTAGATTAGCTTTAGAAGAAGCAGAGCTGCGTGGTGTGTGAAGTCTGCTGACAGCCGAAAGCAGATGGCGAGGTGGTGACATTCCCTTGATGATGGAGAACGGTCCATCGAAGCCTCAGTTTCAACTCACAGTAGGTAACATGAGTCACTCCATAGAAAAGGACGCCTCTTGCCAGCTTGTCTCCGGGTGGCGCCAAGGCAGGGCCTCGCTCTGCTATTGAACCCTCTGCTCTGCATCTCACCCACAGCAATCCAGGCTTTGGAGCCGGTCAGTCATTCCACTTGTCAAGAAGTCAAGTACAAAGAAACCGGCACCTAGATTCCCCTACACTGAGGTTTTATAAATATTTACTAAGCAGATAAAACACCTCTTTACCACCACTCCGGATTGCAGACCTGCAGGGGAGGAGGACTCCACATTATTATTCTAATTCCACAGAGAGGTTAATACCTAACAGTTGGTGTTCAAACAGTACAGCCTCACACTCTCCTCAACCTTCCCCTGAGGCTCCACTCCTTCCTGCCTCTCAGGTGCTTCCAATAGAGATGGAACTTCCAGGAGAGAAAGAGGTTTCTGCAGCCCTGTTCTACCTCCCAAGTTCATGGTACATGCCTCCCAAATCTAAGTGTCCACAGTCTCATTCACAACTCTCAAGGGAAATCTGTGCCCTCTGCACAAGTTTCGGGCTCTAGAAGGACCTGTTGGTGTTCAGTCGCTCAGTTGTGTCCAAGTCTTTGAGAACCAATAGACTGCAGCATGCCAAGCTTTCCTGTCCTTCACCATCTCTCAGAGTTTGCTCAACTCACGCCATCCAACCTTCTCATCCTCTGTCACCCCCTTCCCCTCCTGCCCTCAATCTTTCCCAGCATCAGGGTCTTTTCCAATGAGTTGGCTCTTCCCATCTGGTAGCCAAAGTATTGGAGCTTCAGCTTTAGCATCAGTCCTTCCATGAATATTCAGGGTTGATTTCCTTTAGGACTGACTGGTATGATCTCCTCGCTGTCAAGGGACTCTCAAGAGTCTTCTCCAGCATCACAGTTTGAAAGCATCAATTCTTTGGCGCTTAGGCTTCTCTATGGTCCAAATCTCACATCTGTACGTGACTACTGGAAAAACCACAGCTTTGACTATAAGGAACTCTGTTGGCGAAGTGATGTCTCTGCTTTATACTGTGCTGTCTAGGTTTGTCATAGCTTTTCTTCAGAACAAGCAGCAAGCATCTAGAAGGACCCAGAATCCTCCAAAGCATACTCTGGCTTTCAAACCAGGATGGGATCTAGGAATCCACCCAGCTTTCTCTTAAGTTATCAATGGGAAAACCTAGTCCAAAGGACTAATTTGCTCAAGCAGCCTAGCTCAGACTTGAGCCTGAATCTTCTAAAATGAAAAGCTGTGGTGCTGCCCACCACCTCCATGTAATTTGCCAATCTGGCGAACATTTAAACAGCAAAATCTAACTGAGGAAATGAGCAAAGAAGAAACCCTATTGATAGGTGATACACAGACCTCTACAACGCTCCCCCAATCTTTTCAATAGCTTGCTAAGTGTGCTAAGTCACTTCAGTTGTGTTTGACTCTTTGCAACCCGCCAGACTCCTTTGTCCATGGGTTCTCCAAGAATATGGGAGTGGGTTGCCACTTCTTCTCCAGGGGATCTTTCAGACCTAGGGATTGAACACACGTCTCCTGCACTGCCAGGAGGGTTCTTTACCGCTAGCGCCACTTGGGAAGCAAATCAATTTTTACACTGGAAAGCTTGAAGGGGCAGGTTTTAGTCTCACAGTGAGCACAAGCTGGCACATCTGTGCCCGCACAACCCCCCTCTGAAAGGGGGACATCCTTTGCAGTGTGACGGCTGGTCTGTTTCTGACTTGCTGACCCTTCCAAGGCCCACCTTGGATCAGCTTTCCCTCCTATGGAAGTCTTAAGCTTCTTTTCCATTAAGCTATTTCAAAAGTCTCTTTTCTTATTTTAAAATATGTTCAAACTCTCACGCTTCTGGCTATTATGTTGAATGTGATCTGTTCACGGCTTTATCTCCTGTGCCTGCTACATAGTCAGCGCTCAGTAACATCTGTTGAATGAAAGAATTCAATATGGCCTCCATTTCTGCCAATGGAATGAAAATTGACATCCTTCACTTCACAGGAGACAAATCCAACCTTAGAGACAGACTCCTTGTCAAACCCAAGTCTGTGAATAAAGTTTGTGGATGAAGAGACCTTCAGAGGTCAACCAGAGAAGTCCAGCAGTGGACGATCCACACTTGGAAGAATCAAAAGCTGATATATTGTTTTATACAAAAGGAATCGTACGGTTCAGCTTTTGGTGAGAGGAGCTGTACCATGGAAAGAGCCTTTTCTGGCTGTAAACAGGTAATGAGAAAATGATGTAGTCCTGGCTAAAATTAGGTTTCAGTGTTACTCTTCTGAGAGATGTGAGAGGTGATAGATAAGAGGGGGAAAATGTTTTCCAAGTGGCTTTTAAAGACATCCCAATATAACCACCTCCCACATCAGCCTATTAACACGTACACTTGAGACATTTCCCTCTTCAAAAGGACTCTTAGAAAAAGCAATGATGTGCTCTCAACCTCCTCCTCTATAAGACAGGGTTTACGAGGGTCAGAGATGTGAGCGCCCACGAGGCATTACTCCTTATTAACAGGTGCCCCTCCCACCTCCGCATGGATTTGGGCCTCGTGCTTATGTCATCGGTTGCTAGGGAAATGCCCCTGCTGGAAAATCCCAAGTTACTTCTAATAAAATCTGGCTGAAAAGGAACAACTTGTCCAATTACCGGCACAGGAATGGGCATGGAGAGTAGAAATATGGAGAAATTCAGTTTTATTACAAGGGAAGGAAGTCAGAGATGTCTACAGCTGAGCCCGGCTGCCATGTAGTCGCCATGATGCTTTTGTGGCAGCACCTGCTCAGATAGTGGTGGGCATCCTGGGTGAGGATGAAGATGTCGGTAAGACCCTCCACTGTCAATGGGAAATTCCTACTAACTTCCAGGGAACACAGAATACCTTAGCATGGCATGGTGGGAAAAGTTCTACGGACTTGTTTGGGCCAATGAGGTGGCTGGGAAAACCAGACAACACAACCAAGCTGAAACTTGAAGACAGCTTTTATGATTCTGTCTCTATTTTTTTCCTTCTACCAAGATAACTACTCTGAGGGCTTCTCCCTGAGCTGGTTATCAGAATAATGACAAGGGGGAACCACAGCTGGTCCGCAAGCTGACACCTGATATGAGACTTTTGTTGGCCTAAGCTCTGCAGCATAACATCCCAAAGCAGATAAACAGAGACCCTGTCAAGTGATGGAGAAGGGTTGTTCTCACCAGGACAACCACGCCAGTGCACTGGGTGCTGGATTCCTGGGCAGACTACTGGGCACTGGTAAAACGTTTATAACAGAAAAGCACATGGAACATGGCGGCTCTACACCCTAAGCTATTCTACTGAACAGAATTTTTTTTTTGGCCATGTGGCTTTGCAGGATCTCAGTTGGCAACCAGGGACCAGGGATTGAACCTGGGTCCCAGCAGGGAAAAGCCCAGGATCCGAACTCCTGGGCCACCAAGGAACTCCCTGGATCCAACTCCTGGATTCAGTTAATGCTGAGAGATTTGCTCAAATGGAGAATTCTGCATATCATGTCCACAGTGGCCTGACAGAGCACCCCACTAACGACTGGCCCCTTCCACTCCTATCCACAGGCTTCAGGAATTGGCAAGGAAGCATTTCTAGGAGAGGAGCCAGAGGCATAGCCATGTACGGCCAGCTTTCCACTTGGAGGTACAATGAAGCTCCAAACACTAATTGAGGGACCGTTGCAGGCTTTAGAATGCATTCTCCAGTAAGTCCAGGCACTCAGTTAATTGATGAAAGGCTAGTCTATGGATGGGGATTGGCTTGGGGGTGGCAGAGGGTACAGAATTTCTGAATTTGGACCCAGAATCTCCTTGGTGAATTCATGAAGTGGGTCCTCAACTGATTTCAATTGAGAACCACTGCTACTTTTTTAAAGCATACACTGGGCAAGTAGGTTACAGACTTCAGTGGCTGCCCCAGGCTACATCAAAGACAGCTGAGCAAAAAGTTCAGGCACCATGAAATTAATAAAATCCATGTTGCACCCGCTCCAGAACAGGTTCAGGAGTAAACTGGTAAAAATTCAAGAGGCACAGAGGAGATTATTTGAGTGGGAATCGATCATTTCTCCACTGAAAAATTCTGACATTACCTTATACAGCATATTCACTGGATTCCTAATTCACCCAAGTTGCTTCCTGAGACTGAGCATTGCTGGGCTTTCTGAGTAATTGAGACAAATTTTGTTTGTTAAATAAATTCCAGGCAAGAGCATATTTGACTTATGCACAAGGAAAGAATTCTTATGTAAGCTGCACAACAATGGAGTTTTATCTTATCTGAGGAACTTACTGCCGCTCGCCTGTGTGTGTTTTACTGCCAAAATAAAATAAATTGAATCAGCTCACACATGATAACATGCTCTTTCCTAACTCATACTAATTGCTTGGCTAATTGATGTTTGTTGAACTTTCTCCATTTCATTGAGTGATTAGGTACAAAGCTAACAGTTGACATCTGTAGGCGCTTAACTGGCGTCTGTAATTACTGTTAATGTTAAATAATTGTTAGTTAATTGGAGTGGTAACTGAGTGAATGGAATCCAGATTGTGAAGCAAAAAGAAACCTAGTTAAATAAACATACATTTTCAGAGAAAAACAACATTTTTCTGCAGTTGTCAGACACCAGAAATAATCCAGAGGCCATGGGATAGCCGCGGGCTTCCTCCACGCAGGACACTCCCCAGGCCCGGGCTGACCCCACGCACTTGAAAGCTATTACCAGCAGGAGGCCCTTTGTCACTGAATGGTTCTCATTAAAGACTCTCCAGAACCAATTTGATGTTTTTTTTTTTTTTTTAATGCCAAGAGTCTACTATGAGTAAGGATTACTTTCTGAGACAGGCGAATTCGACATCACTGTCTAAACAAAGCAGTTAAATATGAATGGAATGGAAAACTGATGCTGGTCAACATTCAAGTGTCTTTGCTAATATTGCCAAGTGTGGAGAAAAGTCTTTCCAAGAACAGCGGTGATCAATCAATAAAGTAAGGGAAGAGCTTTTCAGTGGGCTCAGAAATAAACAGTAGAGTGTAATCATCTGACTAAAAGAATGTTATCCTCTGCTCTGTTAGCCAGTGTATTAAAAAGCAGAGACATCATTTTGCCGACAAAGACCCTTCTAGTCAAAGCTCTGGTTTTTCCAGTAGTCATGTACTATATGAGAGTTGAACCATAAAGAAGGCTGAGCGCCTAAGAATTGATGCTTTTGAACTATGGTGCTGGAGAAGTCTCTTGAGAGTCCCTTGGACAGCAAGGAGATCAAACTAGTCAATCCTAAAGGAAATCAACCCTGAATATTCATTGGAAAGACTGAAGCTGAAGCTCCAATAGTTTCGCCAACCTGATGTGAAGAGCCGACTCACTGGAAAAGACCCTGATGCTGGGAAAGATTAAGGGCAGGAAGAGAAGGAGGTGACAGAGGATGAGATGGTTGGATGGCATCATTAACTCAATGAACATGAGTCTGAGCAAACTCAGGGAGATAGTGAAGGACAGGGAAGCCTGGCATGCTGCAGTCCATGGGGTTGCAGAGTTGGATACCACTAATCAACGGAAAAACAACAATGCTCTGGTCCAGTTCAGAGGGGCGCTCAAGATCTGGGAATCTGGTCTCCTTTTAATTTATCTGGGAAAGTGGCACTGCTGTGAGAGTCCTACTCCAAAGACCCGCGCAAGATCAATTCAAATGCTCAGAATATCTTCCATCCCTGGCGCTGACATTCCAATAACAGGATCCAACATGTACCAGGATTCCTGACTATCCACATGCACAAGGTCAGCGAGAGCTTAGGTACCACTTAATGGAAAATTATCCAGTGGGAAACACTTTCTCAAAACATGGAATATATTTAGACCCTTCCTGGCGGTTTCACACTAAGAATACAAGGTGTCTATTTTCAAGAAGTCTCAAGGAATAAATCTATACAACAATGTAATTCCATATATAAGAGTCTGGCTCCTATAGGAAGGTCAATTTCCATAACAAAAGGAGCTGATTGCATGTTCTCTGCAGTGTGGAGTAGGAAGGAAAACCCAACCACTCACAAGTCCTTTGTCTCCAATCAAGCACCAATTACCGTTCAATAGTATTTAATTTTCCTCATATCAGACATCTCTGTCTTCTAAAGACTCAAGAAAATGCTCTGAAACTCCAAAAAAAAAAAAAAAGAGGGTCCAGAGAAAGAAAAATAATGACTGACAGAGTTTCCCTTCTGTAGGATTTAAGACAAGACAAAAATGTGACTAATTTATAGAAGCTGAAATGAGCTCAGTTTATTTGTCTGCACATGGGGAATGAGCTTTACACATCGTGTTCTCCTTGCAATGAAACCCAGGACACTACAAGAAATTGTAAAATGGTCTCCATATGTTTATCATAATTAGATTTTAAACTCTACATCTTTTTTTATTTATTTTAAAGAAAGCTATCCATACTCAATTGCACTGTTTTCACTTACACAGAAAGCTCAGAATTACTTTAGGGGAGGAGACTTGGTGGTAACTCTTACCTTTACTTGTCACCAAACCAAAGAATTCCCCCTTCATGTCTAAACTTGATGAGTGAAGTGAGATCATTGCCATGAAAAGATTTTTATTAGGTCCTTACTTCCTGAGCCTCATTCATAAGCGACATCTTTATTAACTTTTTTCTTGCCTCATCTCAAATCTCAACCAATTTTTTAGCCTGGTTTTCAGTCTACGCTGGTGATAAAACCATATTGTCAAAGATATCTAAAGGCCCTATTAAATCTAAAGGGTCCGACCTCTCTGTGTCCCATGGAGACCCTTCAGCACAAAATCGACCCCCAAGAAGAGGCCAGTGTATCCACTAGGAGGTCCGGTGAGGCCCGAGAAAGGCCAACCAGTCCTGGTCAGGGAGATTAAGGTGGTTTCAGCACTGCGTCTGGTGCTCATCATGAGGAGCGAGTGCCCACCAGAGTCCCAGGGCTGACCTGGGGCAGGGGCGATGGGAGTCTGACCGAGGGGCGTGGGTGGCTGCTCCTCTGCTGTCCACATTTCAGTAGACAGGGGGTGCTCACTCACTGCAGAAGGTAGGACTAATCAGGGCCCTGCACCCTTCCTGGACCGATTCCCACCCCAGCTACTCAAGAGAAGCACAGCTCTTTCATAGAGTGATGGGGTCAAATACACCTCCTGGTCCTGTCCTGTCTCTGACTTGTCTCAGCTGCAGGACAGATCCTGGAAAAGAGGCAACTCAGGGCCTTTTCTCTGCCCCTAACCTGGACCAGGGCCCCACCAGGGCTGGGACCAGGGACACAGAGGGCCCCAGAGAGCACCTGACTTTTGTTCTTCTCCCTTCCACACATGGCTTCCCTTCTTTTCTTTCCTCCAGGAAGCTCTGCCTTGGAGCAACTTCAGAGTTTAAAAGAGATTAATGATGGTGGCAGGATAGGCATGTCCACTAAGTGCTCACTCTCTGCATTTCTGCCTGTAGATCAAAGTGGCAAAATCCCCAAGAAGTAGAGCCTACAGCAGGTGTGTGAGTGTGTTCTCAGTTGTGTCTGACTCTCTGCAACCTCATGGACCGTAGTGTGCCAGGCTCCTCTGTCCATGAAATTTTCCAGGCGAGAATAGTGGAGCAGGTTGCCATTTCCTCCTCCAGAGGATCTTCCCAGCCCAGGGATCAAACCTGCATCTGCTGTGTCTCCTGCATTGGCAGGAGGACTCTTCACCACTGTGCCACCTGGGAACCCCTTAGAATACATAAAGAAGGGTAATAAATGCTGGCTGAACACACTGAATTGACTGATAAGTTCGATCCTTTTAAGATAAACAGTCCAGGATTTGGGGTACATGTCCTGTTGCTCCTGTAGCAGCTTAACCCACTAAATATGGACAAGAACTCAGTCTCTCTGTGTGTGTCTGTCTCATTGGGAAAATCAATTTTTTCTTTGGCAGATGGTTGAGTCACAAAGACAGAAGGATTCATAAAATTCACATGAACATCCTGTAAACATTTGAACACATAAAGATTAAATACAGCAACCATGACCTTGATAAAGTTACTATCTTTTTTTAATGTCTCCAACCCTAAGCCTTGCACTTTGGAGGTTCATCTCCCTACACCTTTGGACAAGCTGAATTCTCACTGAGCAAGTCGTGTATACCTACAAGCATGTGCAATTTGATTAATTTCTTTCAAAATGTGAAATAAAAGGCATCAGAAGGAAGTAATGATTTGGAACACCTAAACACCAAAACCTTACTAGTCCTCTATTAAATCGGATGGGCTCTATAACAGAGAGAATCAGAACAAAATCAAAGAGGCAGAGGGATAGGAAATCTTCGAGGTGCCTACTCTGTTTCAGCCCCTCCCTCTCACCAACTAATTGTCTTATCCCCACCAGACACATTGGCCCAGGACTCCGTTCTGCTATGATTGAAAAGTCTGACCTAAAGAGGCGAAACGATTTACTCCAGCTCACAAACAGACTGCTGGGACTTGAGCCATGACCCCTGCGGCTTCAGTCAGAGCTACATCCCCTCGACCTCGGGGACCCAACATCAAAGCTGTGCCCCCACCACCCCCCACCACAATCAGCCTGTGAGATTAGCACTGCCCTCCCACAGTGAAATTTTATGGACCAAATCTGCCTGCCGCCGGGGCTCAGCAGCATAATCTCGCCAGCAGCTTAAAGCCACGCTTCTGGAAGGCCGGAGCCCAGTGGGGCTCCAGAGAGGGAGAGGTGGTGTGTGGCTTTAAACATCTGGAGGGGGGAGCACACACGTGTCAGCTGCCCTGCACTCTTGTCAGACTGTTCAATAAGCCCAGGCTCTGAGGATTCTCCCGCGGTGTTTGTTACCTGGTGTAAATTTGCCCTTTCTTACATGGCTTTTTATTGCTCTTGGCTAAGAATACTGGACAGAGTCGGGAGACCAGACTTGCGGGCGGGGCAGACCGCTTTTGCAGAACTTGAACTTGATGCGCCTGAAGCTGACAGTTCCTTGAAGGCCTTGTCAACCATCCATCCCATAAACACTGCCACTACCCGAGTGAAAGAGAGACCCAAACCCACAGGCACATAGCAAGACTCCCTGCACCTGTCTTTTGGAACTTGTTTTCCTGATATTTGGCAGTGTGAATACTAATCCCCTTAACAAAACTGCCCCCACACTTCCCTGCCTCCCCGCCCCAGCCGCTGCTTCATCTCTTTCTCTCCAGGGAGGAGGGCGGATGCTGGATACCAGTCCCTCTGTTTGGCACCACCTGGATTTGCGTTGATTCCGGCTCTTGTCATTCATGTTACCAACAGGAATTAGCATAAGGCGTTAAGGGGAAACTCTGGAGGAGCCAAGAAAGGCCATTTTGATGGAAATAAGGGGCAAAGGAATAATCTGCCATCAACTAAAATGCTTATTTGTGTATGGTTTCCCAAGCAAAGCTTAGAAAAAAAAAAAAAAAAAAAAGCCTGTGTTGATTTTAGTGTACACAAAGAAACCTTAATCCTTTCAAGGCAACTAAATCACCCCAGAAAAGCAGCTCAGAAGAAAGGCACCCTGTCAGAAGGAGGACTATTCACAACCAAATAGATGCCACAAATCACACTCTGTAAGTAAACAAAAATAAGAACGTGGGAGACGTTTGACTGGAAAGGGGGCAGGGGTACGGGCATGGGGGAGCAAGAGGGAAGACGCAGAGGGAAGGAACTTGCCACCCACCCCTCCTCCTGGGCCCTGCAGGGCGCTTTTCAGCCCCATGAGGACAGCCGGGCCTCAATGCAGCCCCTGAGCCAACTCTCAGGCCAGGGCTGGCTGAGCCCAGAGAGGGGACACACATTCCAGAGCTTTCTCAGCAAGCTGGCAAAGACAGAACAGTCACGTAGGCTGCGGGGGTCCTGCGGAAGGGGGTGGGGCGGGTGTCATCGAAACAGAGCACCTCCTTTTGAGGACCTCAGGTCCGCGTTAGGGTCCTCCTCCTCCTGTCTTACAGGGACCCACGACCATCTACCATCCTCTTCCCTTGTCAAAACGAGTGATAAACAATTGCACACTTTCCCATACGAGTTCTGTATGCTATGAACTGCTATGTACCTTCTTTTATTGGGCTTTTAGCATTATGGACAACAAATTTATACAAACTTTCAGTCCATCAAAATATACGATGAAATATAAAACTGGAATACTCCATTATGCAATAAAAAAGATAAAATTCAATATGACAATAATTCTGGGAGTAACAGCAATCACATAAGCATGCACACCTCCAGGGAACGCTAAACATAATGTACTATTTAAAATTGCAGTTGGTTCGAATTCTAAAATAATCGGGGAGCTCAAAATAACTGCACTTCGGAATGTGTCTGACTAACCAGCTAGCAAAAATGCTAGCCAAGGCCACTGGAGAATGTGGACATGGTTTCAAATATCACTTCTTGAAGGCCCAACCCTGTTCAAGCTAGCCAGTATCTTCCATGTAACACAGAAGGTGACCAGGACGGGAAGTATACATTCTGCATTTAGCAATTACGATGCAAACATCACATTCTACAGTGGAGAGGAAGAGATCAAAGAGTTTATATAATTTATACCTTTCAAAGAATACATCTTTGCAAAAACCCGGTATTAGAAATTCCCTTAAATTTCATTATTTCCAACAATACTGCAACCAATGAAAACTGCCCAGAAACCTATTGGTAGTGATTTAAGATAAGTTTCCCCTTAATGTACTGCAATATCATTAGCCTCTCTCAGTCTCTATTGCAGTTTGGAAGAAATTAATGGAATAGCACGTATTTAAATTTTGCCCTCTTGCTCGTTTATTAACTTCACAGAAAGCCCACAGCAGAGTAAGGCTTGGTTTATGGCCATAATCCTGTGAATACTAAACATGTACGATTATTAGAGTCTGCAGTACAAACCGCTATTTATCGTTCTCCAACTGCTGGGTAGTTGATAACTAACGATAAAGTTAAGGCATCTTGAGAATGATTATTCTCCATGATCACTTCCTACATTAAAGGAAAGTCACAGAGACGTAGTCATTTCTTAGGCAAATCAATTTAAATAAGGATTCAATGTGCTCTTTTACAATAAATTGTTTTGGGATACATCATGAAAGCACAGATTCTGTCTCAAGCAAAACTACAAATTATGAACTGGAGCTCCAGAATGGTAAGGGGTGACCGTTGTTCTTCCTGCTTTCGTTCAAGGCAAAGACAACGGAACAAACAGGAAAATAAAAGCTACCGCTCAGATTTAAGGGTTCTTACCTTTGTTTACAATAACAGTATTGAAGAGTTTTTCAGAGCTGGCATCTGAGGCCTGCAACACAAGAAGAGGGGGGGAAGCGTTATCATTGTCATGAACACTGTCACTATCATCATTACTATTATTTTAAATCAATTTACTCCATTTTTGAAAAGCCTGAAAAGGAAAGTAGTAATTTCCCCCAGTCCTCCATAAGGTGGTGCTGGTTGACTGCAAGAGGCAGACCTGCAGTGCAGCTATTTGCTAAGGGGGAAAAAAATCTGATTTAAAAAATGTGTCCTTATTAGACATATTATCTGTGCAAAACATATTTCTATGAGATGATACGCAAAGCAATTCAGCTCATTCACATAATGATTTTGCAATTTCATTGACAGATCATTATTTTGGAAACGGTACTTTTTTTCCACATTTGCAGACATGCCTGTTTTTCAATTTTCTCTCAGAAACCAGAAATGCCTATTATTTAACACTAAGCCTCTTCTCACTAAAAAGTGTTGTCCAGCACTCCCTGAAATTCGTTTTTAAAGATTTATCTGATGACCCCAAGGTCCTTGTCCCCTGTGGTAACCAGGACGACCTTGGTGTTGAAATGAAAACCAGCCGACCTGCCCAATACGCCGACACTATATACACTGTCAGCATTATTCCTTTCCATTTTCTAGAAATCATGTCTGCTAATTATTATAGTGGCTCCAGGAAAGTGAAATAAGCCTGTTTAAACAGCAAGACTAAAGCCAGTTTAAATTATACACTGATGTTCTGGAAAATCAACATAAAGTCGGTTTGGAGGAAAATGCTACAATGTATCAGAAGCACTGTATTTCTACAATTTGAAAAATTAAAAAAAAAAAAAACTTAAAAATTAAGCAGCTCCATCATGGGATAATTAGATATTGTATCTACATTTTAAGTTATAATGGTTATATTTATGTGATTTTTGCTACCCAACCCTTGTAAGAAATCACTGAGTTTCACACTTTACACACAGAGATGCATGTTTTGACAAAGCAAAGCATAGAATGATGAATAAATCTAGAGAAAATATAAGAGAAGGGGAGGATCTGAAATACAACATATTCAGACTCTGGAGCTGGCTTTTGGGGACAAAGAAGATACTCAATGTAGTCTTTATGTGCTATGTTGACAAAGATGAGACATTCCTGTGTGATCCTTATGTCTGAAGCGAACAAGTTCTAGTTCTCAATGTAAGTGATACAGAAGGACATAAAATATTGTTGTTATGACTATTTGCCCCTTTAATTCTAATCTTCCTACTGTAAGGGTGGTTCTGAAGATTAATAGATCAAGAAAAAAATGAATGTACGTGCAAAACAAGTGCTGAACTACGTACACTTATACATAAGCAGTTTAAAATAAATCCTAGATAGATGCTTCCTTTTATTTTGCATGAATAAAACATATGCCAAGGGCCTTCCTGCCATTTTAAATTAAATAAAATTGCATATCATAGTAGCTTTTCATAGCAATAAACTGCCAAAAAAGTGTTGCATGGAGGGGGAAACAAGCTATGCATGAAACTAATCAAGAATACTGAGGTATAGAAGCAAAAATCACAGAAACAGTGTTTTCCTTATTGTAACACTTAGTGAGATTTCTAGGAAAACGAGTTTCCCAGCTAAAAACTTGGAGCAAAGAGCATTGCACCATACTTGATGAAAAAGTGTCTCTTCAAATTGGAATGGCTATTTTAAATTCATGGCTTACACTAGAGCTGGTATTTTTTAAAGGAAAAAAGGGGAGAGGCTGTTAATTAAGTCAGTTTGCCAAAATGCAATAACCCTTGCAGATTTGAGGACTATCTATTAAAATGAGTCTCACTGGGCCAAAGCACCGCAGAAACAAGGTATTGTATCATCAATGCAAAAATCACCCGGCAAGGAGAGAAGGCTGCTGATCCAGCTTTTATTTGCACTTGGTGTGTGTATTAGAAAAGAAGGGAGAGATCAAACAGGACAGAAGCTGGAGGTGAAGAGGCCCTTTGGCTGGCTTGCACACCCTCCTTGGGGGCTGCTACCCTCGTGTCACCTCCACACCATATTCTCAAGTAGTCAGTTTAGTGATCCTATGTCTGAAGTGAACTTAGAGGATGTGATTATTATGATGCCATCCAGTAAGTTATGAAGGAAATGAGTCTGACAGGATATTCCGAAGGACTTAGGAGTAATGTTCTCTAATAAAAGCTTCTCCAGCCCTTTAATTTTCTGATACATGTCACAAAGCCCTTTTGCAACTGGGGAGGGGTGGGGGTGGGTGTCTCAGAAAGGCCTCCGTGGAAAAACAACCCAAAGAAAATGACTGTTACGGGACTTCAGCTAATCAGAAAAATGATCTGGAGCCCTTTTTCTCCCATCCAGGTGGTTACAACTATGGCGGACCACAGTCCTGAAAAGTCAGAAAAGAGCTTCTCCGCCAAAGTCTTACGCAGGAACTACAAGGAAATGCTTTGCTTTTTTCTCCATGAACTTTCAAATTTCACTTGCGCTCTAAAACATTTGTGCAAATTTGTGGTTTCTGGGATCTTAATCTTAGTTTTCTTTTTCATTGTTTTTAAGAGAAAAGTCTCCAGTTCTTTATATTACGTGGACCTTTTTCCTGATATATTTTTTTAAATCAGGGACGACTAATGGAAACCTGGTGAGCCAAGAGTTAGCTGGCGAGCACAGCTTTTCGTCTCTCCTCTCTTAACACGGGTGCATCTTTACACACTAAAGATCTTTAGATTTCGCTCGCCACTTCGCTTCGTCCCCTCAATCGGTGTTGGAGAGCCAGGGCGCTATATCTAAAAATGATAGAGAAAACAAACACAAAGCTCTCTCCTGACTGCTTATTATTTGGGGGAGGGGATGGAAATAGATTAAGAAAAAAAAAACACTGAAAAATGACTCGACGCTGTACCTGGTGTTTAAAGAAAAGTTAAACTAGTGAAACAGATTGAAGAACAGAACACAGAGAATGAGGAAAACGAATAAGCCTCCTGAGTAGACAGAGGTGGGACGCGGCCGCTCCGGTTCGAGGTCCACCTTAATTCCCTTCGGCCTCGGATCTCGGGGTCGGGCCCCAGCACCCACACCCGCACGGGGAGGGGATCTCCAACAAGAAAAGAGAAACATCCTCGAAACTCAAGCGCGAGTTCTTTGCCCAATTGCGGCGATCCTGAGCCCAGATCCTGAGCCCAGATCTCCTTTCGCTTCCCTTGGCACCGCGTGCGGGCAGGATCCCGATCTCGGCGCAGGGAGCGCTACTCGGGGAACCGGCGGCGAGCGCAGCGCCTAGGTCTCTAGCCGGAGCGGGCGCTGGCCCCAGCCGGAGGCAGGCGGAGCCCCTGGGGGCGGGTGGCGCGGCTCCCCGGGCACCGCGGCGCAGCTCCGGCCGCCCGAGCCCGGAGGGCCAGGGGTGGAAAGTACAAAGGCGGGCGCCAGGGCCGCGGAGGGAGGGCAGGCGGGCAGCCGGGCAGGAGGGAGGAGGGGTGGGAGGCGGCGGGGGCTCTGGGGCGCCAGACGCGAGGAGCCCGCCCGCCCCTGCCACCCCTGCCCGGCCGCCGCCAACAAAAGACCCCCGACTCCCTTCCGACCGCGGGCGCCGCGCGAGGCAGCCGCACGCCTCCAGAGCTGCATTACCTGGTCGCCAAGGGTTAAGCGGTCCTGTCAGCCCCAAGTTCATGGTTTGGTTCCAAAGCAAGGCTCGCGGTGGGGGATCGTCAGAGACGAGGGGAAATCAGCCAAACACGAAGAGAAAACGCCCAACTCCGACCGGGCTCGGTCCGCGCGGGTCTCGGCTTCTTTCTCCGCGAAAGTCTGGAAGCGGGTGCACGCCAACCAAATCCCAAAGAGCGGCGGCTCCGGGGCGGGCGGCCGAACGCCCACGCCGCGCGCACATCCAGCGCGGCCGAGGCCAGGCGGGCGGCCGGCGGGCGGCCGGGAGGGAGCGCCCGGCCCGCGTTCGCCCAGCTGCCTCCCGGCTGCTACTGCGGCGCGCGGGGCCGGCGGGGACTCGAGGGGCGTCCCGGGCGAGGCGGAGAGGAGCGGCCTGAGCCGCGGCCTCGGCGCGCGGAGCTAAGAGCGAGGCGGCGGCGGCGGCGACAGGACAAAGGAGACCATGTGCGGAGGGGAGGAGGGAGAGGGAGGAGGAGTGCGCGCGGCGGCGGCGGCGGCGGCTTCTCCCCGGCGGCCGCCTCGGGCTCCCCGACTGCCGCTCCCGCCTGTCTAGCCGCCCCGCGTGCCGACCGGTCCTGGTCCCGCCGCCGCCACCGCCGTCGCGGCGCTGGAGGAAACGCTCCGGGAGTCCTTATTCGGGGTCGATCTCTCCGGCGCGCGGTGCGGGCGGCGCTGCAGCGTTCAGGGCGCCGGGCAGACTGAGCGGGGCCCGCGGCAACTCCCGGCCGGAGCTCGCGGGCAGACAGGCGGGAAGCGCCCGGGGCTGGCTCGGCTCCGGCCCGCGCTCCGCTCGCGGGCGCCTGCCTTTCCCGCCGGCTCGCCGCTCAAGTGAACTCCATCGGCGGCCGCCGCTGGCGCCGCGGGCTCCCTGGCTGGACGGGTGGCGGGTGGGGGCGGCGGCACGGGGCCCCTGGCTCTGGACTTCGCTCCCCGACTGCGCCAAGCGCGCCTGCTCCAGACGCTCGCAGCTCTCGGAGCGGGACTTCCTCGGCGCGCGGAGCCCGAGCCGCCGGTGCCACCGCCCCTCCTCCGTCCCGCCCCGCGCGCCCCGCCCCTCGCCGCCCCTCCTCTCGGCCCAGCGCCGGGTCGGCCCCGCGGGGGCGCAGTCCCCGGGTGCGACATCGACAGCTGTCGCTGCTGCCCCCGCGGCTCGGGCCCGAGGTCCCCACGGCCGCCTTCCCGGCGGGCGGGCGCGGCGGGAACTGCAACGCCCCGCGCCCTCCCCGCAGTTGTCGCTTCCAATCCTGCATGCGGCTGGGGAAAGCCACTAGGCCCGCGGTCTAGGCCGTCGGTAAAGAGCAGGCTCTCTGGGCGGTTCCGAGGGCTCCATGAGAAAGCGATGTGGGTAAACCACAAGACACACAGTAGGTGCTCAAGAGTATTAAGTCCATTGTTGAAAAGGAGGGGGCGGGGTGGTCAGAGTCTAGTATTAGTAAAAAGAGGTCTTAATCCAACCTTATCTCCACCTGATCAAAGGCTGGGCTGCAGTTTGGTCTCAAAGGTAACAGTGCACGGCCTGGCGATCCACAAATCCCCACCCCACCGCTCACTTCAAATACACTGGCATTTATACCCTCCCCTCGACAAAAGCTTCCAGGTGGCTCAGTGGAAAAGAATCTGCCTGCCAATGCAGCAGATGCAGGTGCGGGCGGGCGCGGCGGGAACTGCAACGCCCCGCGCCCTCCCCGCAGTTGTCGCTTCCAATCCTGCATGCGGCTGGGGAAAGCCACTAGGCCCGCGGTCTAGGCCGTCGGTAAAGAGCAGGCTCTCTGGGCGGTTCCGAGGGCTCCATGAGAAAGCGATGTGGGTAAACCACAAGACACACAGTAGGTGCTCAAGAGTATTAAGTCCATTGTTGAAAAGGAGGGGGCGGGGTGGTCAGAGTCTAGTATTAGTAAAAAGAGGTCTTAATCCAACCTTATCTCCACCTGATCAAAGGCTGGGCTGCAGTTTGGTCTCAAAGGTAACAGTGCACGGCCTGGCGATCCACAAATCCCCACCCCACCGCTCACTTCAAATACACTGGCATTTATACCCTCCCCTCGACAAAAGCTTCCAGGTGGCTCAGTGGAAAAGAATCTGCCTGCCAATGCAGCAGATGCAGGTTCCATCCCTGGGTTGGGAAGATCCCCCGGAGAGGGAAATGGAAACCCACTCCAATACTCTTGCCTGAGAATCCCCATGGCCAGAGGAGCCGGGTTGGGGGGGGGGGTGCCACATTCACAGGGGGCAAAAAGTAGAACACAGCCAAACAAGTGAGAGCGACATCAACAAACGTGGAGAGGGTTTCTGCCCACAAATGCAGGGCAAGGACTGAAGCAGTGCCACAGCCTAGCTGTCAGGCATGAACATCCATCAGCGCTGTTCTCTAGGGCCTGGGGCGGGGAGAGGGGCTGAACGACTGCACTCTGGCCCCTGGTGGATTCCCCTGGGCAACACACTCCCACCAAGGCACCCGTGTGTCCAGCCTGGTGGGTCCCTGGGTAGGATTCTGGCCTTCTTTACTCACTGTCCCAATCACAGAGTCCCCAGAAAGAGTACCAGCCCATACACAAGGGGTGAGGAGATCCTCTGCAAACACCTGGAGTTTTCATTCCACCCCAGCTGCTCGGCAGGGCTCCCTCCTTGGTGCACAGGAAAATGGCTGAGATTTCCCCAGCACAAGGCAGAAAGGCAAGCAAGGCTGAGGCTACACCTGGGAGGAAGTTCCAGCGTGCATACAGGAGCCACGTGAGGGTGGGTGAGAGAGCAAGGGATGGGGCTGGGAGCGACGTACACATCATCCAAATGACATGGAGAGGGTTTCAAGCAGTCACGTCCATTGAAGGAATGTTGAACTCCATCCCAACTTCACCTCTTTGAAGTTGAATATCCATCACTGTTTGATTTCATGGCACTCCTGAGAACCTCTGAAGGGGAAAAAAGTGGGTACCTGCTGTATGGCATTTTTTTTCCCCCTTTAACTTCCAAATACAGTTAATTTTGGAAATAAGAGGCACTGTCTCTCTTGCTTCACAATACCCCTCAAATCCAAATGGTAGCACGGTGTGGTGGTTTTTGTTAATTTTTTTCTTAAAAGATAGATCATAGAGATTTTTCTCTATCCTGACTCCCAGAGTAATCAGAAGGGAAGATGTCTCCGAAGGTGTGAGTCTGCAGTTGACTATTCCAATTGCTTATAAGATGCGTCAAAAACCAGCTGAAGCCCTCAAGCCCGAGGTTTTTCATTCTGAAGCTATGGGTACAATACCAAGATAGCTCAAAGGCTAACATTATATTTTCAAGAAAAGACATTTAAATGTTGTTTTTTTTCGGGGGGGGGAGCAACCAAAATGGGACTGTTTTCCTGTCTTGCTTGCTAATAAAATCAACATTATGGGGAGGAAAAGGCCTCAGCTCCTGCCCAGTCCCCTACAGGGTAAACTGAGGCGCATAAACAGCACTGGGCAACTTCACCGACCAACTCAAACCTCCACTTAGCCCTGTAAGCGCGGTCATCGGCCGCAGCTGACTCTTGCCACGCCCTGCAGCTGATTAGCTGATTATCAGGGATCAGACCTCAGAGGAAAGCCTGGGACTGATCTGCAGACGTCTCTGGGTCTTGATGATCTACAGTCGGGAGCGCTGGGAGCTAAGCCTCTAGAGAGCCCGCAGACTGGACCTCCACACCGCTGTGTCCCTACTAACCCCGCTGGCCCCCGCACCCTGCCGCAGCCCCTGCCCCCTACTCTGTCTCGTTCTCAGCCTCTCACTCGACCCAGGAGTGGGCGCACTCTGACTGAGATCCCAGTTGCTCTACTCCCCCTCCTCTCTAGCAGGGAGGAAGCAATGTCAAACCAGGAAGCAGTGGCTGGACGGACAACATCAGAAGCAGAAAGAAGGAAACAAGGAAAAAAAAAAAAAAGGCATCCACACACTGGGTAATGGATCTGGTCAGAGATCTGACTTGCAAGATTTATTATGTTTTCCCTTAGCTTCCTTTTATTGGAATTTTAATCTACAGATTACAAAGCCAAAGGCTGGCAGCTACCCTGTCTGTTATATTTAGAAGGTTTAACGCACTGAGCACTAATGACTTCTTAATGTCACCTTCAACCTTTGAACCAGATTTAAGAAGGGCAAGTCTCACAAAGGGGAGGCCCTGACTAGAAGCAGATAGTAAGGTTATGGATTCAATGGTCTTTCTGGGATTAGATTATTTCAGAAACAATGACAATTTTTTTTTCTTGGTTACACCACGCGGCTTGCAGGATCTTGGTTCCCCAAGGAGGGATTGAACCTGGGCTACAGAAGTGAAAGCCTGGAACCCTAACCACTAGGCAACCAGGGAACTCCCAACAAGTTTATTATACAACCAAAAGTCTTAGGAAGCCACCTCCCTGGTGGCTGAGATGGTAAAGAATCTGCCTGCAATGCAGGGGACCTGGGTTCGATCCCTGGGTGGTAAAGATCCCCTGGAGAAGGGAATGGCTACCCACTCAGGTATTCTTGCCTGGAGAATTCCATGGACAGAGAAGCCTGGAGGGCTACAGTCCAGGGGGATGAAAAGGGTTAAACATGACTGGTTTAGACCGACTAAACCACAAGGCACAGACACAAATCTTAGGCAAGTCTATGATTAATCAGGAAAAAAATTTTTACAAACTAAATTAAAATATGGAGACTTCCTCATGAATTCTCGAACTATATCTAAAGACAAACTAGGAAGTTCTTCTAAATCATTCTAAAATGGCAGTACTAGGGCTTAAAATATGAAATTTGATTCAACTTGTATCACAAACTACCAGACTGAGACTAAACATTTTTTGATAAGATATTTCTTATAAATTCTGGTTTTCTGTCAAGTACCTTACATAGAAAAAGTGATTAATTTCGAGGCGTTCTCCCTCACAAATATAACATCAGTCACTCCCTAAAAGAACACAGGCTGGGTGATTCTTGGGGTAGTTTAAAGGAAGAGGAAGTCTTTACAAAAATTCCCTCCAGTTTTTCTATGTTAAATTATGTAGTTAGAAAAGACTAGGAAAGGGGAGTGATAACCGACGAGTTTTGTCTCCCAACTACCCTTGGAAAAGATGTCACCCCAGCTGACTTACTTCTGAGTCTCCTAGAGGCTTGATCTTTTCAAATTCTAAAGTTTTTCAAGCGTTAAAAACACAAGTTTCGACTTGCTCTTCGGGGAGAGGTTAAGAGCCAGCATCTGGCCTCCATCATGGCCTTGTCATTCCTGAGCCAGGAGATCCTGGGCAAAGCTCCTCTCTCCCCCAGCTCAGTTTCCTCACCTGTAACATGAGGTGACAATAGTATCTATGCTTTATAGAGCTGCTGTCAGTGACAGCCCCCAAGCACGCAGTAAACGGGATATATGTGTTGGCTACAGTAATTAAACATGACATCTTGGGGCTTTCTTGGTGGTAAAGAACCCGCCTGCCAATGCAGGAGACGTGGGATGGGTTTGATCTCTGATCCAGGAAGATCCCACATGCCTTGGAGCCACTAAGTCCATTCCCCACAACTACTGAGCCTGTGCTCTGGATCTCAGGAGCCTCAGCTACTGAGCCCCCATGCCTGGAGCCCGGGCTCTGCAGCAAGAGAAGCCGCCACAGTGAGAAGCCTGCACAGCACGACTACAGAGCAGCCCCTGCTCACCGCAACTAGAGGAAACCTGCAGCCAAAAATAAATGGAAAATGATTTTAAAAAATTAATATTCTCTACTTCAGAGACCAACAAAATCAGAGTATCTTCTGGTATGGCTGCCATGTCTGCGGCCACGCCTTCCATGGAATTCCCTCAACGGGGATCACCACAGTCACGATGAAAAGAACCACGTGAACATCGTAAGTGACACCAATCCCCAGCACTGGCGACAGTGGCTTGCACCACCTGACTAGAGCAGAGAACCCCGCCTTTACACAAGCTCTACTGTCAATGGCTCCACCAGATAAGGCCCACACCTGGCCACACGTTCCTGCATAGCCTGGGCCACATAATAAGGTGGGAGGGGTGGGAATCACGTGGGTCTTCCCGATGGATTATAAAGTCCAACTTTGGATCAAGCAAAATGTTTTCAGAGTTTGCAAGGCTTTAAGACGTGATCATCCTCCTAAGGGTAAGGGCACCAATCTCTTCAACTAGGAAATAGCAGGCATCCCAATGATGTCATTTTGATGCATTAAACTGACATTTCCGGTTTAAACAGGCTCACAAACACAACACCGGAAAGCACCCAAACTCCAAATAAACAAACAGGCCCAGTTTTATCTCTAACCATACACGTGGTTTCTTATTGGTGCGGAAGTGGGTTTTTTGGTTCTCATTCCTTTTCTCGGTGCAGGAGAGTCACTACCTCACTTTGGTTTTGAGCTCGATCGCACAAAGGCTGTGTCTCTGCGTCTCTGTTCAGGCCAGCCACGTAGAAGGGACAGACGTGTGTCTGGAGACAGGGGTCGAGGCTTTCTTATCTGTCCGGGAGGGTTTAACGGGAACCCGTTCCCTGGGATTGACCTTCTGTCTGAACTCACCTGGCTTCTTCTGGGTATAACTCAAGTCTTGGGATGTGTTCACATGCCGTGTGCCCTGCATGGTACTAGGAGACCCACCTAAGAGGAGGCATGATGGGAGAGGATGGTTGGCTGGCTGAGGTTTTCCCATCCTATTGCTGAGGCTGCAGGCGCCTGACCAAGCTCTGGGCACCTGTTGAAGTGGAGGGGGGACTCAGGGCAGAAGACAGACGCTGAGAAGCCCAGAGGGACCTGCAGGTTGACTGTGGTGCCTGGGGCCTCCCTACCCATGGCTGGCAACCAATAGCCCTGGGTAGAGAAATGAGTCAACAGGTTGCTTGTCACCAGGAAGCGGGGAACTCCCTGGGAGCAAGCTGGTCCTGCTTCCTCCCTCTACAAACTCCTGACTTTCAAGCCATCCAGCCCAGACATGAAAACTCTTGCAGGGTCCTAGGACTCCCTCCCGTGCAGGCCAGTTTATTTTGTACCCAGGATCATGCCCTCCTCCTCCAGTGATGCCCAGCGAGTCAACCCTGTTGTTGCTCAGTCGTGTCCGACTCTTTGCAACCCCACGTGCTGCAGCACGCCAGGCTTCCCTGTCCTTCACCGTCTCCCATAGTTTGCGCAGACTCGTGTCCATTGAGCTGGTGATGCCATCCAACCATCCCATCCTTTGTCACCCCCTTCTCGTCCTGCCCCCAATCCCTCCCAACCCTGGGTGGCCTCAGACGCCTCTGCTCTGTGCCTTGCACCGGCTCTGAACAGGCCATCTGTAAATGGCAGCCTCATTACTCATCACTCTGAGAGGAGACTGCAGTAGCTCATGCTCTTACTGCTGTAAAGCAAAAGTCTCTACCATTACATGCCTGTGTTGCTACAATTGATCACACTGCTGCAACGAGAGAGAAGTAAATAAACAGAACTGGGTTAGTTTATGATGCATACGATTGAGACGCAGGGGGGAATAAATATTTTCTGAGTGTAGAAGTCAAGAAAAAGAATTTTACTTTCAAACTTCACAGTGTACTATAAACTACAAAGGGGAAAAACTATAAGAAACCATAAAATATCTCTTACCTAGCCACCAAATCTACATTAAAGTATTAATATTCAGAAGCTGACAGTCCCACAAAGAAAGGCAGTGAAAACACAAACCAACCACCCATTCAATCTCTGCTGGTGTCCCTCAGTGGAATCTTAACGTTTCACAGAAGGGCACAAGAGCAGGACGACGAGGGCCGTGCTTGCCTCGTGCCCACCTGGGTTTTTCTCCCTTCTCCATCGGACCATTCAGCACTGAGGGGTGTTTGTGATCTGGGGTCTAGAGACCTGCGTTTGCTATGGAGTTCATGTTCTCTGAGGCCAGTGAGTCACCCTGTCCTACTCACATGCTCGAACCTCCAATACCCAGTGCCTCTCACTATATCCGCCAGAAATGGGAGTGGGGTGGGGGAACCAGTGAAAATTAAAACAAGAAATGTATACAAAATGTCTGCGCGAGCTAAGAGGATGGGTAGACCAAAACGCATGAATGAAGGTGACGTCGAGGGAAGTCAAGTGTTACACTGACGAGAATATGCTTTTGGTGAGGCATGTTCTTTGCCTGTCTTTGCCTAAATTGTCCCAGATTCTAATTCTTAAGCAGGCTTACTGGATTTTATAATTCGTGGTCCCTGGCCCGGGTGTTTAGGGGTATGGGCTGGATGTTAGAAGGACGTTATGTTTCAATCCAGTCTCGATTAAGATAGCTGGTTCATCTTGAGTTTGTGAGTTAGATTTTCCTAAGCCTCACTTTCCTCGTCTGTAAAATGGGTCTAGTAACAGACTTCAGCCCTTATAGTATGTTGTTGAAAATCTTAAATAATAAACTATGAGGCAACTCGTGCTTTTTACATACAATGAAAACAAGTTAAGAAGGCCTGCAAACTGGATGCAGCCATTTCTGTTTGGGGGCAACCGAGAGGTAGCTGGTCTAGCGGTTAAAAAGCACAGCTTCTGACGACAGAACTGCTGGGTTCAACTCCTGACTCCCCCCTCCACTCCTGCTTATTAGTTTTTTGATGGGGGACAGATGGCTCTACCTCTCTGTGCCTCAGTTTCTTCATCTGTAAAATAGGGCAGTAACAGCACATACTAGTATTACGGAAGCTGATGTTGAAGGGGTGAACGAACTGCTCTGTGAAGGCATTTGGAGAAGTGCCCTGTTTTCACTGGCTACCCGCCATCAATGAGCAGATATTAGTTTGGGGAAGACTGGCTGACAGTGGCCTCTCTTAGTTTCAAAAATGGAGGTGGTCAAGCACCCACTCCTTTAGGGGGTGGGCGGTAGGCTGAGGGGAGGAGGACCGAGCTGGGGGAGACGGCCCCTCAGGACACACTGCGGTCGGGGGCTCCATGTGTGCCTCAGGGGTTGGATGGGAGGGGGCCCCGCAGGAAAGGCAGTCCCTGTGGTACCACTAGGGGCGCACCTGTCCGAGGGTCGGCAGGTGCCCTAAGTGGCCCTGCTAGAAAAGGCTGCCCTGGAAAACGGGTTGCTGGGGAACCAACCATGGTTTCCAGTTCTCTCTGCGAGAGGCCTGTGACCCACTTTGGACTGAGTGAGCTTCCCCGAACTTCCTAACAGTTCCAGAGAGAGCAAAGGGCCCCGAAGCCACCTGAGGTCGTCGGTTGGACACTTGAATGATTCACGTGCATATCGCAGTAGGAGCTCATGCGGCATCCCCTGCCATGTGTACCATTAAACAGGTCACGCCAGGCACATCATTAGAATCTCAGTTAAGTGTTGCACTGATGGGAAACTGTTTTTCTGTCTCTGACTGGAGGACCTTCCTTTCTAGCTACAGTTAGTCCCAGGAAAAGACTGTGGTTATATTAGGTCTGGGTCAGGCTCAAAATGTGATTCAAATCCTCATTTCAGGGCCTTGAAACGAAGGGGAGGAAACCAACCAAGGAGCTAGTGAACCTGAGACCAGGGAAAGACAGAGGCCATAAATTATATACCCTGATGCCACTTACTGCTTCTAAGATTCAGTCTCTTAAAATATGTTACATTTTTCTAAAATGTATACAATTATTACATAATCTGCTCTGACATCAACCCTGTGAGGCCAACGGGGAAATGGCTCTTCTCCTCCCTATTTCAGATGAGGCAGTTGACACAGAGAGGGTAAGTATGCCCTTTGGAAGTGGAGGAGTCCGGACGATAGCAAGGTTTCAGCAGGTACGTCCAGCCCCTCTCCTCTGTGTCGGTGTCCATGGACCACACTACTGATGAATCTTGATTCTTCACTCCCTTGGCCAAACCTGGACTTCCACACACTCCCAATCACTTCCAGATCTAACTCAAAATAAATTCTGCTATCTAAAACCTAGAGACATTTCAAGATCCAAGAGTCATGGTAAAGGTATTTGAGCTGTGCGAATACCACTAAGATACATGAGTAGCTTACTTGTACAGGTTCTGTTATTTGAACATGATTTGCAACCCATATTAAGGTAATTTGCAAAAGAAACACGAGAAATGGTCGCCAGTTGCACGTTAGTGATCTTTCTCTACAGCCACCTCTCTATTCCTGGAAACATGTTACCTGAAAGCATTAATACTTTCTTGGGTATTGGAAATTCTTCTCCTCTGTCTATACTCATGCACCCAGCAAAGCTCTGGCGCTTTCATTTTCGCTTCATTGTGCAGTCTCCTGATGATCCAAATATTTACTTGCAGAAATTCTTGTTGGGTAAGAGCGGAACGTTTGCTTCTCCTGTTTCAGTGAATCATACGGTTGCTGGGGTACTAGGTGGACAACTACGATGTCAAAGAATCCCCTTGGTTTATCTTTCCTGAAAGCATTCTTATTGACCAATGTTTCTGACTTTTCCCCCTTGTTCTGGTCTTGGTTTTCCTCCCTGTCACTTCCACACCAACAGGATGGAGCAGGAAACTAACACGGCCATTCCAGGCACCTCCAGTTCTCTGGCTTCATCAGTCAAATGGGCGCACTCTGCAAATGGTCAACTGCTATATAAACACCAGTTGCTAAGATCATTCATGGCAGTTACGTTGGGTAAGGGTAAGCCTGCATGCCTACAAAGACCTGCTAATGCCTCTCTGGTCCTGTACAATCTCCACTTACAGACTTTTACTGAAAATTAATTAAACCAGCACTTCTGCTCAAAACTCCAGTTTCTCTGGAAGGTTTCCTTAGGGATATATATTCAAGACAATGTCTGACAGGTTTCTTGGCTCATCTCTGAACACTGTTATTCCTTCAGGGGCATAAATGTCCTTTGCAAAAATAAGCAGTAGCTTTGGAGAGCAAAGATTCAATCTCTTGAGGGCCAGGACTGTGCCCTTACCCACCCTACCATCATCATTCCTCTAAACATCTTGGTACTCTCATGCCTTACATGTAACAGGTGGTCAATAAACAGTGTCAGAACACCACATTAGTGAGTGAAATAACCGTTTCCCTGTCAACTAAAACAGAAGAGAATGAAGAATTGTTTCAAAAATAAACTAAAAGATAAACTCCCTCCCACAAATTGCTGCCAGTCTAGGATTTCATAGAACATAGAAACCCACCATCATAAGGTGAGTGACAGAGCCCATTTAACTTCTCTTGAAAACTGAATCCTCTGTCCATTCATCCCACCCTCTCCTTCCCCTCTGTGTTCACAAGTCTGTTCCCCATGTCTGTGTCTCCACTGCTGCCCTGCAAACAGGTTCACCAGTAGCATCTTTCTAGACTCCATGCAGCATGGAAACATACGCTACTACTACTGCTAAGTCGCTCCAGTCGTGTCCGACTCTGTGCGAGCCCATAGATGGCAGCCCACCAGGCTCCCCCGTCCCCGGGACTCTCCCGGCAGGAACACTGGAGTGGGCTGCCAAATATACACTACCATATGCAAAACAGCCAGCCGGTGGGAATTAGCTGTATGACTCAGGGAGCTCAAACTGGTGCTCTAGGACAGAGGCAGGGATGGGGTGGGAGGTGGGAAGAAGGCTCAAGAGGGAGGGGACATATGTATACCTATGGCTGATTCATGTTGATGCGTGGTAGAAACAACACAATATTGTAAAGCAATTATCCTTCAATTGGAAAAAAAAATAAAGAGAAAATTGATTACTAATACCACATCGATGACTGAAGCTGCCATTCTCCCATGGAAGGTGGAGCTCAAGCTCTCTACCCCTGGAATCTGGGCTGGCTCTGTAACTGTTTGGACCAACAAAACGTGGAGGAAGTGATGCTCTGGAACTTCAGAGCTTGTTAAGGCAGTAAGAAAAACTTCTTCAGATGTGAAGAAGGTCTGGCAGCTTCTGTTTCTTTCCTCTTGGAACCCACACACCATGTTGTGAGGAAGCTCAAGCAGTGACACACAGGACAGAATTCAAGCCAGGCAACCAAGGATTTAGGTGAGCTCCCAGCCAAAAGCCAGTAACAACCTGCCAGCCTCGCGGGAGTGGCTCCTCCAGCCCCAACTGAGCTCGCCTCAGTTGATGCCACGTGCATCAGAACTACCATGCCCAAACTGCAAAACTGTAAGCAAATAAGTCACTTGTGTTTTTAGCTCTTAATTTGTAGTTTGTTACAAAGCAATTGGTAACGGATGTAACCATCTAAGTCAGCGCCGATGTTCAGAAAAGGAAGAAGATGAACATCCACCATGATGAGACATGCTGTGAGCATCACCTCTGTGTTCTGGCCTCTGCAAGGGAATGGCCGGGACCTTGAGCCCAGGCAAAGAACCCTACTGAAAGAGAGATAAATAGCAACCAAAAAATCCTCAAGTCAGAAAAATCATTGTCAAACCAAAGCAAAGTCTTCTATTTGATAAAGTAGAAGAAAACTTAACATGACAATGTTAATGAAAGAATAAATCTGATCTCTCCCTTTCCTTTCGGAGGCTGTGACTGTTTGCAAAACTAGAAAGTCTTTAGTAATCCCCGCTCTTATCTAAAACAGATTGCAGTTTTAAGCATGGCCTCGTGAAACTGCAGGTTCAAAGGAACCTGAAACCGCATTAGCATAAAATCTGGAATACTCATTTCCACCAAATGCACAGCTGCCATCTGACAGCTCTGCTGTGATTTCAGTTTCAAATAGAAACTGAAAGTAGCTGAGGTGGCATGGGCCACAGGCTCCGTGCTTTCCATACTGGCTCCCTCCTCACGCGTACACATTTGAGGGAGTCTCAGAGGTGCACCCAAAACCTTCAGTGATGAAGCGAACCCCCTGTGCGGCAACCCACTCGACAAGACTAATAGGGGAAGGCTCCAAAGCCAAGGACGGGATTTTCAGTAAGGAGGGCTGGGGGTTGCCCGTATATAATATGAGTTCTTGGCTAATATTATTAGAAGTGTTAAATATTTTTTAAGTGAACGCCCACCAAGCTGCTAGGACTGAGTGGGTAGGGGAGGCAGAGTACCCGTTCCCAGGTTCTGCATTATAAATGCCAAGAAACCCACACTCCACACGCTCACATTTAAATGCCAGCAGGTACGGTGCCTCACTTTCATGATTCACTTAACACCCTCTCGCTTTCTCCTGAGGCAATGACATCTCTAAGCAACTACATTTTAATTCTGGAAAACCCAAGGGGGGAGGGGGTTGCTTTGCCTGCTGCTGAAATACCATCACCTCTGGGATAAAAAGTTATACCTCTTTGTATAGGGAAGGGGGTAAAAAGCTCAGACGTGTCTGATTCCCTTGAGGAATACACATGTTGTAAAAGGAGGTTCCTACCCACCGGTAGGGTGGATTTGCCCAGAGCATCCCAAACTTCCTCCTCTGATCCTCTGCACAAATTCAAGTGACAGCTGGCAGGGCCGCACGCGCAGCACATGAAAAGCTGGCTGCAGCCGCCCAGGGAGCGAGAGGCAAGGCCCCCGCCTCCTTCCCCACTTGCCTCCTGCTGCCCACCAGGTCCTCTGTCCACCACGCCCCACTCCCAGCCATCTGCTCATGAGCCAGGGTGTGGGTGTTAACTTAACATCCATCCTCACCAATGCAAGTGATGGGGATGGGGCCCGTGTGCGGTCCAAGCATCCTGGGCCCAGAGGCTCACGGGAGATGAGGGGGGTGGTCCTTTAGCCACTTGCTTCCACCCGGGTTTGCGCCTCCTTACAAGTTCCTCTACTGTTAGTGTACAACTTTTCATATTCTCCAGGAGGAAAAAAAAAAAATGTAGTGAGCATCTGGTATTTACACAGAATCTTAGAGGGAGTTGACGGATTTAATTACAAGTGTTAGTAAAACAGGAAAGTTGTAGCCAGGCTTTCAAATAGCCACTTGCCTACAAGGAACAAGACCTACCTTTGTGCTGCTGGTGAAGAATGCAATTTATTTTTCCTAGCGATGAGTTTTCCTGGAGAGGGGGAGGCTGGTGAAAACACAGTTGCTGGCTGGTAGCTTTTACGTAAATTTACGATGTCCTTCTTATACAAAGATCAAGCCGCAAACAACAGTCAACTCGGCTGTGGGCGCCAAGTTGCTTTTCCATCCCCACTAGCGGTGATGGATGGATTTTCTCTGTTCCCAGCGCTCACTGAAAGTCAACGTGTGTATTTATGAAATGACTGGTGGATTTAAAGGTACAACATAAGGCCAGAAAAACGATTACAAATGACTAGCCTATGTGAGGATTAGAGAAAAGAGCTGATCATCACTGGCAGCAGGCTCTGGTGAGTTTTAAAAACTGCTTGAGGGCCACTGTGGGTCATTATAGGTCAGGTCAGGTGCTGAAAACCTCTGTACTGGATTAACAAAGTCAGGAGACTTGGGTGTTAGAACATGCCCATGGCACCTGACTGCGGCTTTTAATGAGTCTGAACCTTCGGTTTACCAACAAAATGCATAACAGGTTGGGGTGGGAGGAATCATCGTCTCCTCTCTCTCTCTCTCTCTCGCTCTTTTCCATATATAAGGTCTTGTGATTGTACTTAATCTAATATCTAGATTATAAACAGAGAAGAGTCTCTGGGCCAGAAAGCAGTATTTTCCTCCTGTTTTCTTAGCGGTTCTGTTATTAATTTCTAAGGAGGGCACCTTGTTTGACATACCTTTTCTGGGGCACCCACTCTCTTGGAATTGCCTGATAGACCAGGAAAATGTCAGCAGTATGCTACGGTTTGCATTTCATCCTTCCAACTGGTAAAGTACCATTTAACTTTCTCATCAAAACAGTCGAGGCTCAAGTGGGCCTCCTTAGCTCTGTGCCTCTATCACTTGGTACCCGGGCTCATTAAACCTGGCTTTTGTGTTTTAAAAGCAAAACCAAAAGGGTTAATGTGTCATCATGCTCTCTTTAATCTGAAATCCATAGGGAAAGGCCTTCAGAAAGGAGAAAAAGAAACCACATACCCTCTCCTTAACCTTCCCTCCCCGCCCCCGCCAGACACACACTCACACTCACACACACACACCCCCAGAACGCTGCATGACTGGAACTGGCTTTTGTCTTCCTCAGACCATTCTGAGCCAAGGCAATGTGCACACCACATTGGGAATCAATTTAATCATTTCTGACTTCTCAACAATCAAATGAAACAATAAATAGCCTGAACTGGGCTTGAAGGGGAAGAGACCACATGTATTTCCTCTCAGGATTTTTCTTTTTTAAAAACATGAAAGTTTGGCTTGAAAAGAACTTATTGCACAGACACATGTGGCCTCAATAGGATAGATCTTTAACCGATGAGACAGATTCCAGATTCAGGCACACAATATCAGGATTTAAGTCCTCAGAATTCGGTAATGGAAAGTTTGGGTCACATTGAGGGCTGTAGGATCCAGGGATAAGATTTAGTTTTGAATTAACCTCTCGGGCAGCCTGAGCTCTCCCCCTCAGAAGCACCATATGTCTCCAATTCTATGTCGTTCCTTCTCTCCTGGCACTTCCCATTTGATGGACCAGAAAATTCCTGGCTTTAGACCACTTCCCTGAATATTTATCGTTGACTCTCACCCGAGAATTACTTTAAAAAAAAAAAAAAAAAAAGAAGAAGCTCTTTTAAAATAGTTCCTGACTTTTTATTTTGAAAAATCTCAAACTTATAGAAAAGATAAAAGGATGGTATGAATAATACCCAAGCCCCTTCCATTTATATTGCTTGATTGGTAACATGTTACCACATCAATTTTATCTCCTGACACTCTTGAACTGTATTAAGACACACATGGGACTTCCCTGGTGGTCCAGTGGTTAAGACTCTGTGTTCCAATGCAAGGGTGTGAATTTGATCCCTGGTTGGTGAGCTAAGATTCCCACATGATGTGCAGCCAAAAAAGGGAAAAAAAAAAAAAAAGATACCACTCTAAACCAATACTGACCATTCTCCCACTGAGAACAATCAGTAAATTAAAAATAAAGAAAGAAATTGCTTTGGACAAGATGAATTGCTTTGGACACTGTAAAAAACAGCCAGGCAGAGGGGTCAGAAGTTCAGAACTGGAACACAACAGACCAGGGCTCAGAATCGGAGATTACGTGGTGGGTCCTCCACAAAGAGAAGCAGCGATGTGATTACTAAGAGCAAACTATGGAATGGGAAGAAACAGAACTGAGGACAGGCAGACAGCCTCCATGCCTCCTGGGCCAGGGAGGCCTATGTGGAAGGGAGAATCAAAGAACATCCCCTGCAGAGCCAAGGAAGGGCCCGAGTCTCAGGATGGGGAGGGCGGACTCAAGAATGGCCCAGTGCTTTAGAGATTCTGAAGGACAAGGACTGAGGGGAGACAGATGGATAGAGGCAGGAAGTACAGACTGTTTTTGAGGAGTGTAAGGGAGAAGGGCTGGAAAGAAATAGAAAAGTGCACGTTTAGGCCATGAGTCTGTGTTCAGCTATCTGGACAGAGGGCTGAAGTCTGGCGTGCCACCGTTTAAAATAGCGAGTGCAACTGCACACACCCTTGTGTACACCCTCTGTCTCCATGTACACATGCATCCCTGCACGGGGAGATATACAGACACACGCATATGTATACAAATGATTTTCTATATGTATGTCATATCTATTTTTAATAAAGAGTCATTTATGCCAAATCAGTAGTAAACCAGCCACACGTCATAGAATACTTTACATTCATAGACCATTTTTGTCCATGAGATGTAAATGAAAGCATAAAGAGAAAGAAACTGTGATAGCAGTGCAGAAGTTTAAAAACATGGCTGCAAAGGAAACAATAAACAAAATGAAAAGATAACCCACAGAATTGGAGAAAACATTTGTAAATGATGTGACTGACAAGGGGATCAGTCTGCAAAATTTACAAATAGCTTATGATGCTTAATGGCATCAAAACAAACTACCCAATAGAAAAATGGGCAGAAGACCTAAACAGACATTTCTCCAAAGAAGACAGACAGATGGCCAGTAGGCACATGAAAAGCTGTTTAACATCGCTAATTATGAGAGAAAATGCAAAGCAAAACTACAATGAGATATCATCTCACACCAGTCAGAATGGCCATCATCAAAAAACCCACAAACAATAAATGCTGGAGAGGGTGTGTAGAGAAGGGAACCTTCCTACCCTGTTGGCAGGAATGTAAATTGGTACAGCCACCATGGAGAACAGTATGGAGGTTCCCTGAAAAGCTTTAGAGCTACCATAGGACCCTATGGTCCACTCCTGGGCCTGCCCCCCGAGAAAAGCATGGTACATGCACCCCAGCTCACTGCAGCAGTGTTTATAACAGCAAAGTTGTGGAAGCAACCGAAATGTCCATCAACAGGGGAATGGATCAAGAAAATGTGGTACATATATACATGGAATATTACTCAGCCATTAAAAACAATGAAATAACGCCATCTGCAGTAACACGGATGGAATTAGAGACTGTCACACTGAATGAAGTCAGTCATACAGTGAAGAAGGAACATTGTATGGCATCCTTTATATATGGAATCTAAAAAGAAATGATACAAAGGAACTTACAAAACAGAAATAGACTCATGGTCTTAGAGAACCGAACTTACTTACAGTTGCTGGTGGGGAAGGATGGCAGAAGGGGGGGGCAGGGGGAAGGGAGAGTTAGGGAGTCTGGGATGGACATGTACACACTGGTGTATTTAAAACGATAACCAACAAGGACCTCCTGTATAGCACAGGGAACTCTGCTCAATGTTATGTGGCAGCCAGCATAGGGGGTGGAGTTTTGGGGGAGAATGGATACATGTATATGTATGGCTGAGTCCCTTTGCTGTTCATCTGAAACTATCACAACATTGTTAATCAACTCTGTGTGTGCACACACGCACACTCAGTCGTGTCCAACTATTTGTGACCCCATGGATTCCCAGCTCCTCTGTCCATGGGATTTTCCAGGCAAGAATACTGGAGTGAGTTGCCATTTCTTATTCCAGGGGGATCTTCCCAACCCAGGGATCAAACCTGTGCTCTCCTGCATTGGCAGGTGGGTTCTTTACTGCTTCGCCACATGTTAATCAGCTATATCCCAATACTAAATAAAAAGCTAAAAAAATCATGGCTGCGCCTGCGTGGATACTCACATGAAGAAGCTGGTCTCCACCCCTTCCCTGTAGCTCCTGCCCTCCGTCTCCTGGACGCTCACATTCAGGATGTGCCCTCTCAGGAGACGCTGCCCAGAAGCCAGCTGCTTTCTGTGGAGAGTGACTGGCCATGTGGCAGAACCTGTGCAGGTGGCCTGGTGGGTGGACCAGCCCAGCCCAGCTCGCCTGAGTCATCCGCGCCCAGGCGTGGGATTTGTGAGTGAAGACATCTCTGGATGATTCTCGCTCTCAGAAACTCCGAGCCATCCAGACATCATGGAGCAGGGACAAGCCCTTCCTGCCTTGTCCTGTCCGAATTCCTGGCGAGCTGAATCTGGGAGCGTAACAGGGCTTGGTTGTTTCCCACCACTAGGTCTGGGGTAGAGTACTGGCACAAACTTGAGTCTGGGTTCCTGCTTTGCTTTCGCCGTTCCTGTAATCAGGCTGTTCATTTCAGAAGCTGCTTCCGTGACTGGGTGGGGAGCGGGGATGGGAGGGGGCTGGTTAACTGGAACCTTATTGGCAGCAGAGGTTACACCTGAGACGGGGCGAGATGCTTAAGAACGGGATGTGTGAGCACTCAGTTGCTTCAGTCATGTCCGACTCTTTGCAACCCTGTGGACCGTAGCCTCACCAGGTTCCTCTGTTCATGGGATTCTCTGGGCAAGAACACTGGAGTGGGTTGCAATCTATGCCCTCCTCCAAGGGATCTTCCCGACCCAGGGATCGAGCCTACATCTCCCACGTTTTCTGCATGGTAGGCAGATTCTTCACTGCTGAGCCACCAGGGAATTTCAAGAACTAGAAATTCCCAACTGGAACTGTGGGGCACAGGGGACGTATCAAGTCACATACCTGGAGCTCTTTTAAGAGATTCCACAAGCCCAGAAAGAAAAAAAAAAATCACCAACACCAAAAAAACGTGATAAATATTTTCCATAACAAAACACAATTGGTTGCAATGGGATCCAGCTCTGTTCCTCATTAGTTACCCTTCACTTGTCAGACAAGCTCCATATTTCACTGAAATCCACGGTGGGTTCTTTATAGTTGGCTGGGAAATGTGACTATCCATTTCCTTTATACCGCATGCTTTCCTGAGCCTGCTTTTAAATCTAGAGTGCATGCTTTGCTCCCCTTTCCTACGGGAGAAGGATTTCAGCTTCCAATGAGAGGTAAAAGCAGGTCACGGCGGCCGCTTCTGAAGGGGCTGCTCGCAGAGCAGGTGGGGAAGGCCAGGCTGCCATTATCAGTAGCTACCAGGTACCCCGGGATCACGTCAGGTGATAAAACACTTGGCTGACACCAGAAAAAAGAATCATCACTCCTTCTCCTCTACCCCTCCCTAACTCCCTCTTCTTTTTTTTTAAAGGAGGCTTTTTAGCCTCATTAAATGAAACCTTATCTCTGAAAGACTGCAATCCTCAGCAAATGACAACTGCGCCTAATCTCATTTTCTGACAAGTGATTCTGACAGCACCTTCCTTTTGATTTCTGAGACATGTAGTTAGACATATATTAATCTGTCAGTCATCATCCCGAGGAAGAATAAAAAAAAAAAAGGCAGAAAGAAAGAAGTGAACATTTGTGAATATGAAGGGGGGATAAGAGGCTGTGACACCCATTTTAACTGATGCGTGAACATTCCTCTCAGGTGCTCCCCTCCCCCCTGCAGCACATGGACCATACACGGAGGGGAGATGGAACCTGCTGGCAGTCAGGACTTTGGGTCATGGGGTCCAGCGGAAAGAGTGTGTGTTCCTGCATGAGACAGACTGGGCTGCAATCCTTATCCAGGCTGTTGATCACACAGGCTCTTTAATCTCAGTACCTGAGGAGCCTGTCTGTAGGATACAGACAACTATTAGCTGGCAACTATTAGCTCTAAAGATGAGAGTATTTTCACCTGAATACAGCAGGCATCCAGTATACAGAAATACTGGGCTTCCCAGGTGGTTCAGGGGTAAAGAACCCGCCTGCCAATGCAGGAAGACAGAGGAGACATGGGTTCCATCCCTGGGTTGGGAAGATTTCCTGGAGTAGGAAATGGCACCCTGCTCCAGTATTCTTGCCTGGGAAATCCCATGGACAGAGGAGCCTGGTGGGCTATGATCCATGGGGTTGCAAAGAGTGGGACATGACTAAGCACACACACACACACACACACACACACACACAGAATACTACTGTTATTTCTACTAAGGTCTTCCAGAAAAGTAGATGATTCCAACTTTGCACTGGGGGAGCAGGAGGAAAGACAAGCTGTACCCTACTCCCCAAGAGGCAATGTATGTAGAAGGTGTTCCAGAACTGCAGGATAGCTTCCACATCGATAGCCAGGAAGAACCATATTAACATTAGCACCAAGCAACTATTTAAAATTCAGTCTATTATGTGAGATTTGGACCATAAGAAGGCTGATATCACTTTGCCGACAAAGGTCTGTATAGTCAAAGCTGTAGTTTTTCCAGTAGTCACATATGGATGTGAGAATTGGACCACAAAGAAGACTGAGTGTTGAAGAACTGATGCTTTTGAACTGTGGTGCTGGAGAAGACTCTTGGGAGTCCCTTGGACTGAAAGGAGATCAAACCAGTCAATCCTAAAGGAAATCAACTATGAATATTCATTGGAAGGATTGATGCTGAAGCTCCAATATTTTGGCAACCTGACGTGAAGCACTGACTCATTGGAAAAGACCCTGATGCTGGGAAAGATTGAGTGCAGGAGGAGAAGGGGACGACAGAGGATGAGATGACTGGATGGCATCACTGACTCAATGAATGTGGAGTTTGAGCAAGCTCTGGGAGATAGTGAAGGACAGATAAGCCTGGCGTGGTGCAGTTCACGGGGTCTGCAAAGAGAAGGGGATGACTGAACGACTGAATAACAGTTCACATTTTGTTCCTAAATTGTATTAAAGAACCGAGATACAACAGTACCCGCTTTGTTTATAACCTGAAAGTAGATCCTGAACTCTACGACTAGCGGGTTTGTAAAGTGTATTAAGTTTCTTTTGAGCGGTGAGGACAGTCTTAGGAGCCTGGTCTGTCATAGGTCACTCTAGGGTGAACCAAGTCCATGTACCTGTTTGAGCAAATAACAGGAGGTTTGATATTTTCTAACGTTGTTCATTCATTGACTACCTTACATTGGGAGATGTCAGCAACGCAAGCTTTTCTCTTTTTGCTCAGACAGCAGACAGACTTGTGAAGGGAAAAGAAAAATTCTCTGTCTTTACCAAAGGGCAGGCATAGGTCAGGTGTTCGGGCTTCTCTTCTGAGAGCACAGAAGATGGACACGATGGAGACCGCCTAGTCAGCAAAGCGAGGCTGCTCGCATCTGTCGTTTGGTTTTTAAGATCAGGCAAAAGTCTGACCACACATTCTCCCGTTATTGAGCCTGAAAATAGATCCAGAAAGGGCTTCTCTAGAGGGATACCACTCCCTAAGGATGAGGATGCACCGTAACTCATCCACAGCACCCCCAAATAGAACAAAGCAAAAACTCCTCTTCTAAGCCACACGCTGCACTGATTCCATCTCCCAGGGCCTGTTAGTAGATGCATGTGCTTAGTTCTGGGCTTTCCCAGGAGGCTCAGTGGGTAGAGTCTGCCTGCAATGTAGGAGGTGCAGGTAGAAACAGGTTCAGTCCCCACTCAGGAAGATCCCCTGAAGGAGGGCATGGCAACCCACTCCAGTGTTCTTGCCTGGAGAATCCTATGGACTGCGGAACCTGGCAGGCCACAGTCCATGGGGTCGCACAGAGTCAGATATGACTGAAGTGACTGAGCATGCATGCCCGTGCTGAGTATGGCTGCATGAGAGCCGGGAAGAACAAGGAATGGAGGAGAAAAAAGGAAAAGAGTTTACGGGATCATTTTTATCCACTTCTTAGATGTTAGAAGTTTTGTTCCTTGAACAACAGGCACCTCCTATGACACCGCTTATTTATTCCTCTCCACTCCATCTCTCTCTGTTTAAACCTGAGTGTTTGGCTATAGGTCTGTCTTGCTGGCTTTGCAGCCTACGATAAGGAAATAAACAGAGAGAGAACCACAGGGACGGCTGATGCGAGCGCACATGTGAAGAACAGACTGGGAGAGGGAAGCGTCCAGGTACTCTCCACAGTCAGCAGTGCAGAGGGTAGGCACTCACTCCCTTGCCATCGGCCCCCCACCCACTCACCAGACTGTGCCAACAGGGCAGTAATGGGCCCCGAAGAGGACGAGTTTCAGTGTGAGGGTGCAAGTAGGACCGAGGAAGAATCCTGGAAGAAAGGCGCTGGATTTCTGCAAATGGACAGTTTTTTTTTTTTTTTTTTTAATCAAAAATGAATTAGACTCCAAGCAACAGAAACCTCCTTGAAGAAACCTGGCCTTTAGGTAATTGCTCCACATTTGTTAACTAAGATTTCAGCCTCAAGGAAAACAGATGACCACTCACAGCGCATGTCAACTGAGGGGACACCAGGGATGAGAGAGGTGTCCTGTTAAGAGCCCATCGGACGCTCTCAGAGTCACAGTCTGGTCTGTACTCTGACCAGCCCTATGGCTCCACGGGGCTCCATCTGTGAAGCAGGCTTTGGAATATCCGCCCCTCAGGATTTCTGTGATGAGGAGTCTTATATCTTAAAAACACTACCATCAACTCCAAAAGGAGTCCCGGCGTATATTTACATGTATATACATTAGCATGCCCTTGGCATACATTTATCTGTGGGAATGCTGGGTGTTACTGTCATTACTGTGTTCAAAAGGATGTCCCCAGAATCTGAGAGAAAAATTCTAATGAAAAATAATTAAAATATAGAGAGTAAGACTGCAAAGTTATAGAAGCAGCACAAGAGGACCAAGTGCTCGGTCATGTCTGACTCTCAGCAACCCTTAGACTGTCGCCTGCCAGGCTCCTCTGCCCATGGGATCCTCCAGGCAAGAATACTGGAGCAGGCTGCCATTTACTCCTCCAAGGGATCTTCCCAAACCAGGGATGGAACCCTCGTCTCTTGCATCTTTAATCCTAAGGCCAACTCAATAGCTGCCCTTGAGAATCTGAAAAGTTATAAAGAAGTGCCCTTATTTATGGAGGCCATAGGCAAGCATGTACATGGTAAACCATGTCCGCCCTGGGCTGTGACTGGACACAGGGGAGGGGCCCAGTGTCTTTTCGGATCACTTCTAGCTCTCCATTCTATGAAGCCTCATCTGTGAGACTTTCCTGGGGGCTTGGAATCAAGAACTCGGAGTAGTGGGTCTGAAGCACATTCATTACCTTTGATGGCTCAACTTAAGCAAGAACTTAGATCCAATCTTCTTTCCTCACTCTGTAATAACAGTGACAGACCTTAATCTCAGATTAAAATGGTCAGCCTTCTTACTCAACACTTGCTGTTTCTGACACAGGCACATGAGGATCAGGGCTTCTGTGTATGTTAGTCGCTCAGTCGTGTCCGACTCTTTGTGACCCCATGGACTGTAGCCTGCCAGGCTTCTCTGTCCATGGAATTCTCCAGGCACGAATACTGCAGTGGATTGCCATTCCCTTCTCCAGAAGAACTTCCCAACCCAGGAATCGAATGCTGTTCTTCTGCATTTTAGGCAGATTCTTTACCATTTCAGCTACAGGGAAGTCTGTGGGCTTATATGTGGATGGAATCAATTATAATTTGATTAAGACAGAGCAGAAAGACAGACGTATTAACAATCATCATTTCCTTTATGAAGTCTTCCATCCCTCACCCAGGATCTTCATGTGCCCAAAAGTCAATTAAAAGAGGGTTCTATTAAAATAATTTTAATAAATTTAAGTTCTAATAAAAAAATTCCTGGTGGCTCAGACAGTAAAGCATCTGCCTGCAATGCAGGAGACCTGGGTTCAATCCCTGGGTAGGGAAGATCCCCTGGAATAGGAAATGGCAACCCATTCCAGAGAATTTCCTGGAGAATCCCATGGACAGAGGAGCCTGGTGGGCTATAATCCATGCGGTTGCAGAGAATCAGGCACAACTGAGTGATGAACATTTTCATTTTCACTTTCTATTAAGAAGACCAGAAACCAAGTAAACTGTTAAAAAGCCAAATGCCATTATTAAAGAAGTGTTTCTGAGAGAGGGTTAGAGCAGGAAATCAGTCACCAGTTGCCGGGGGTGCAGGGCGGGGGAAGACTTATGGAGAGAGGAACATTGAAACTTACACTGCTGTATGTAAAATAGATAGCCGATGGGAATTTGCTGTTTGTCTCAGCAAACTCAGAGAGGGGCTCTGTACCAACCTAGAGGGGTGGGATGGGGAGGGAGATGGGGGAGAGGTAAGAGGGAGGGGACAGACGTTCACCTATGGCTGATTCTTGTAATGGGTCTCGGGGGGGCGGGGGCTGGGGGGGGGCAGACCCATACCTATGGTGAGTGCTACCTGGCTGCTTAGCGTTGCAAGCACACCTGTGTTTTGCCAGAAAGTAAAACATAAGGCTCTCCTTGGCCACCCTACAAGTGGGTGCTTCAACTTCCTCTTCTATTTCGAGTTCTTTTGTGTCCTGTGTCCTGCCTGCTTTGCTTCCAAAAGGCATGTGTGCTTGTGTGTGCTAAGTAGCTTAGTCGTGTCTAACTCTCTGTGACTCTATGGACCGTAGCCCGCCAGGCTCCTCTGTCTACGGGATTCTCCAGGCAAGAACACTGGAGTGGGTTGCCATACCCTCCTCTGGGGGATCCTCCCCACTCGGGAATTGAACCCATGTCTCTTGTATCTCCTCCATTGGCAGGTGGGTTCTTTACCCTAGCGCCACGTGGGAAGCCTTCAAAAACACACATCCCCTACTCACTGGCATGAGATGAATAGTGTGTCTGTTTGAATCTGTTAATTGTGCTTGCTCCCCTGCCCAGCACAGCCATGAAACATTCTCAGAGCTCTTGTTCCAAAGAAGCATCAAGCCAGAATCACACAGAAAATGATGTCGTGACGGCTCTTCATGAAACAACCTCAACACTCAAAAGATCAACAAAGAATTGCCTAATTCTGACTGCAGTCTTTATTAAGAACTGAAGGTCTGGTGGGTAAGAATTTGCCTTGCGATGCGGGGAACGTGGGTTGGATCCCTGGATGGGGAACTAAGATCCCACATGCCATGGAGAAACTAAGCCCGAGTGTCACAACTAGAGGGTCTGTGTGCCATAACAAAAGATACTGTGATGCAACCAAGATGCCGCGTGTTGCAACTAAGACCTGACACAGCCGAATACATCAGTCAATAAAAAGAATCTGAAGGGGAAAATTTACCTGCAGATCAGGACAGTGTACACAGTAGAGACTCGGGTTTTAGCCAGAGCGGTATGAACTCGAGCAAGTCACAAGATGACTCTGTGCCTCAGTTCCCTCATCTATGCATGGAGGGGGCTGCTCTAGCTACCTCCAGTCCCTTTGAGCTCTAAAATTCTCTGCTTCGTGTCTATGTTGATGCAATGCGTGGGCCTTTTCTCTGCTGAACTCTCTGTACCTCTGTACGGTAGAAGGAAGCCAGAGAAACGAGCGAGATCCTTAGAAGTATATAATCTGAATAACCAGAAGGGATGTAATTAAAATCAGGGTTCTGTTCCCACAAACACACCCAAGGATTTGCCCATAAAAAAACATGGTGGTAATTAACGAACCTGCCAACCACACGCCTCTGCCTTCCAGGCCCTGCTGGGCTCAGAGGCGAGCCGGCCTCGGAGTCCGGGCTCCTGGCCTCCTCGCTCAGCCGGCCAGCTTCGCTCCAGCCTGCTGTTTGGGTGTGTTTTTAGCTCACGGCTCTTCGAGAGAGGGGAGCATCTCAAGTCATGTAGGGGCACGAATACATTTCTGGAATTTTCAAAATCATTAAAACGATGAAAGGAGAATCTAAGAGGCTGGCGTGTATCAGGATATGCCCACATCTGTGAGAAAAGCCTCCTCTTTGCTCTGCCTGTAAGAGACCGTCACAGAGAAGGTGCCAATTTGGTTCCTTGCAAACCTGGCTCTGCAGGAGCGCTCCCCTCCCCCAAGCTGCCACCCCCTCCCCAGGGCAGTGTGCACCCCCCGGCCA
>SJXQ01006032.1:94584-113581 GCA_006408695.1 Aepyceros melampus
GTGTGAGCATGTGTGCAGGTGTGCCTGGTGGGGTGGGGGGGGGGCCCTCCCACTACTATCACGGACGGGTGCCCCGCCGGGGCCCTGCCACAAGCAGACGCCCCAGAGCTCCAAGATCAGGACCATCATCTTCACGTGGAAGGCCGAGATGTGTGGGTCAAGGACCCGGCACTCCTTTCAAAAGGAGCCAGGGGCTAAGAATTGGTGCTCCCAAAGCAGGGGGCCTGGGTTCGATCCCTGGAAAGGGAACTAGATTCCACATGCTGCAATGAAGATCCTGCAATGCCTCTAAGACCCGGTAGCCAAATAAATACTCTAAAAAAGAGAGTGAAGTTTATTTTAAAAGAGAAAAAAGAGCCCCACCATGTCCATGGCAGACACCCACCCAAGCTGGACTCAGGGTCCCCCCGCCCCAGCTACTGAGGAGCTAGGAACGCTGAGGCAGAGAGAATGCTCTCAGGAGAGCCTCACCATTCTCTCTGTTTTTGCAGAAGCTCGACTTTACGGCAGAGAGACCTTCCCGCCCCTCTTCCCCTCTTGGGCAGACAAAGTACGGTCCTTCAGACCTATCTGTGACAGAGGGGACCAGTCACTCGCCAAACCGAGTTCTGTGGAAACAATCCTCCCAGGGCCTCCAGGGGGATCAAGTTCTCAAGTTCCCGGTCGCCTGTCCCCAGAAACACAAGGTTTCTTGTTCACACGTGGTCAAGTACGTCTGGGATGACTGAAATACCAACACGGCCATTCCAGACCCAGATCCTTGGCCACAGCGGGGATGGAAAAAGCCCCGATGACAGCTAGGGGTTAGGTTACCCCGCCCAGATCTCCCGGTGAAGAAGTGGTGCTAGGAGAAAATAGCAGCAAATTAGACGCCAGCTAATATTCCAGCGACGGCTCCACAAGTGGCCCGGGCTGACAGCATAGCTCCCATCCAGCTTTGATGTCTTGATGGGTTTTTAACAAATTCTCCTTCAGTTATCCAGCTGCTTAGCTAATCAGATATTATTACCTCCTTTGTGCTGCCTTTCCCTGAGCTTTCTCTCTGTTTATCTGGCCTGCCTTGCTGTAAAAAGAGCTCCATAATGATCGCTATCTAAATATTTCACTTCTAATACAAAGGTCGGTGCTTTGCATTCCGGAGACAGTCTCCAGCTCCCTCATATAAGTAGCACCTCCCCTGCCTCTTTGGGGAAAAAAGAAGCTGATTTTCACTGTACACGACATCAATGGAATTTTCGCGTATGATGTCTCCTTGCCTGCGAGGCTGGTAGGCAGATGGAAGGACGGAGGGCTCGTTCATGTCCACGCGCTCTGAGGACACCTCCGATGGAAGCCGACCGGCAACCACATCCTGCCCATCCCTAGCTTTGTCCTGACATTAGGAAGCCACAAGGGACATCCCGGCAAACCGCAGAATGCCATCAGAAAGCCACAGAGAAACCATCAGAGGGGATATCAGTGAAGCACCTGAGGGGACCTAGGAAACAGTCGTCAGCAGAACCTGACATTCTGTCTCCACGTCCCTTGCCCCTAGGAATGTTCCAGGGCTCTTTCTGTGATTTTTAAGTACAAAGGTCCCAGGAGGAATCACACACCTGCTTATAGGATGTGAACGAAAATGGGCTTGAGCCTCAGCCCGTGGGTGGCGTGCTTATCTGAGCTGCTGTCACTCAGAGCAGAGGCTCCTTGTGGTAGGTTACAACTCGCCTGGATGCACGAACCAAGTGGAGTCACTTGTTGACACGTGTACGCACGTGTGTGCCAGTCACTTCAGTTGTGTCTGACTCTTTGCGGCCCCATGACTGCAGTCCCCCAGGCTCCTCTGTCCATGGGAGTTTACAGGCAAGAATTCTGAAGCGGGTTGCCATTTTCTCCTCCAGGGGATCCTTTCTGACCCAGGATCAAGCCAGCCTCTCTCGAGCCTCCTGCACTGGCAGGCGAGTTCTTTACCACTGCGCCACCCAGAGAGCCAAGGAGCTCTGCCTAATAAGATCTTTAATGACAAGTCTGCCGGATATGCAACACTGTCTCTGTCACCCAGGATGGGTATATCCAAACATACCCATGTCTTGCCCCGATCAAAGCCACCTGACAGCGTCCCCAAGTACTGGGGATGAATTCCGGCCTCCTCGCTGTGGTCCAGCAGGCCACGTGGGGCCTCCCCTTGTGTCCATCTCTGACCCTGCCCCCTTGGCTCACACTGCTGCAGGCCCAGCATCTGCCTCTGCATGGACCCATAGATCCCGATGCATCGAATGCATCAAATCTCTTCACACCTTAGGGCCTTTTCCCTTGGCGTTCCTGCTGTCAAGAACGCCTCTCCTTCCAGGTCTTCCTCTGGTCCCTTCCTTCACTTCCTTCAGTTCTTCAACCGTCATCCCAGAGAATACCTTTCCTTGACCCTTCAAAGAGCCACCCCTCCTGCCTTTGCCATGGTATGTTCCTCCAGGCATATCCACAGTACATACAACTGAGACTGGTACATGGTATTGAAGAAAAAGCTACTGGGTGAATGAATGGAGAGTCACTTCAGGACCCTTCACAAAGGACACCAGTAACCGGCATCATGATTTCCTAATGTTAGTTTGGTCCCCGTTTTTTGCTTCTTTCCCACACTTTCTACAAGCTCTTGCTGAAGTTCCCTGTACCAGATATCCCTTTCTTCCACAGTACTAGGATTTTTGTCTGATGCAGCTGTCCAAAATGAAACTACATTTCCTAGTCTTCCTTGAAGCTGGGAGAGGCTGTGGCAGAATCCTGGAGGCTTCTAGCAACCTGACTTTCAATCCCTGATCTGAGCAGCCTCTTCCTCCTTTGCCCCTTCCCTCTGTACCTGCTGCTTGGAAAGGTCATGTCTGGATGAAGTTCCGTTTTGGGTCGGGCTGTATGGGGCACACAGCAGGAAGACGACCAGGTCCCAGGGTCTCTGAGGAACAGAGCTCTGCCATGCTTACTTCCAACATTTGAAAATTTTTGGCCACACACTGTGGCTTGCAGGATCTTCATTCTCCAATCAGGGATTTAACTAACGCCCTCAGCTATGAAAGCTCAGGGCCCTAACCACTGGGCCATCACGGAATGCCTCTTTCTTTTTTTTTTTTTGCCTCTTACTTTCAAACTTTAACATGGGAAAGATACTTCTATTTCAAGCCACTGTTACTGTGGGCTTCCCTGCTGGCTCAGATGGTAAAGAATCTGCCTGCAATGCAGGAGACTCAGGTTTGATTCCTGAGTCAGGAAGATCCCTGGGAGAAAGAATGGCTACCCACTCCAGTATTCTTGCCTGGAGAATCCTATGGACAGAGGAGCCTGGCCAGCCACAGTCCATGGGGTTGCAGAGAGTTGGACACGACTGAGTGACTAACACTTTCACTGTTATTTTAAGGTCTTGGTCACCTGTATCTGAACCCATTATACCTGCTTTGCTTGCATTTATTATTTCTTAGTGAAAATTTCACCACAGGAAAGAAAAGTCTGGGGAAAGTAGCACAGGCTGAAAAGAGCAGATAGCACGGCTAGGCTATCCGTGGATATAACTGGGCTTCTATAACCCTGCAGACTGCCATGGGGACTGGATCTTCTGTGGCAGAAAAAGGGTAAGTGCCCAGAGGTGGACTCAGAAGGGCTAGTTTCAGTACCAAATATGCGAAGAGAGGTAGAACCTGGCGAGTCACTTTAGCCCTTAGAACCTCACTTGTTCTCATCTGTGAGATGGGAACAATAGTTATAGAAGGTATTAGAAGAATATGTATCCAAGTGCTTTGTAAGTTATCAATTGCTTTTTAAAAAAGTCTAGTTCTATTTGCTGCTGCTGCTAAGGCACTTCAGTCATGTCCGACTCTGTGTGACCCCATAGACGGCAGCCCACCAGGCTCCCCCATCCCTGGGATTCTCAAGGCAAGAACACTGGAATGGGTTGCCATTTCCTTCTCCAATGTGTGAGAGCGAAAAGTGAAAGTGAAGTCGCTCAGTCGTGTCCGACTCTTCGTGACCCCATGGACTATAGCCCACCAGGCTCCTCCATCCATGGGATTTTCCAGGCAAGAGTACTGGAGTGGGGCGCCATTGCTAGTTCTATTTAGCTAACTCAATAATGTTTTTAAAGATATTGATAACAAGCAACTTCCTACAGTTCTACATATGTGGTATCAAAAATCCAAGAGCCACTAGTTTATATCACAGAATTAAGTAGCATTTTAAAAATATCCCATGAAATTAAGGTTAGCAGAAGAGAATCCTTCAAATGTATTTGAATTTTTAAAACTTTATCTACTATTTTTAAAAGCAATCTATTAAAATATTACCAAGTCATGGTAATTTTGTGCCATAATGAAAAAAACTGCAGATGTATGACTGTATTGTGAAAAATGAAATGGCTTTTTTTTTTAAATAAAGGCATTAAGGGTCCCAAAGTGGCTTATATATACCCAAGAAGGGACAGATCAAGGTACAGAAGACCAAAAAGAGTCAGCCAGCTGGATAAGACAGAGGATCCAAAAGACTTCGAAGCTCAGATCTCAGTAGGCATCAGGAAGTCCTGCCAGGCAGAGAAAGCACCGATGGGATATCCAGATGTCTGCTAATGACCAGGAAAGGCCACTGTTGGCAATAATTCCAGAGAGTTACCCACAGACAACAGACTCCTGGCAAGGCTTTGATTTGTGGGTCAAAGGAAAAGGTGTTCTAGCTCCCACTGGGGGTGGGGCAGTCAGGTCGGGGGCAGCAGACACAGTTGGCTGCTTACCCAATCACCATTCCCCTTTCTTCTCTGCCAAGAGAGCCCTAATTGTGGTGTGCGTCCAGCACTAGGGGAGATGGTGATTGCCGAAGCCAGTGAAGCTGATCTCATTCCCCTCTGCGAGGAGGCGAGTGACGCTGCTGCAGCCCGGAGGCCCCCAAAGGAAAACCACTGGGAGTTTCTGGGGAGGTTCAAAAAGAGCAGAAAGAAGTTAGAACCCTCGATTTTTATCTCCTGTCCGGCCTTCCTGTGTGGCATGGTGCCACATGAAGGTGTGACACTATGCTGGAGCCTCAGCAGCCATCTTGCATGTGTGAGGGAAGCTATTCCTGAAGCACTGATATCACAGAGTGGAAAGACCGAAAGGTCCTCTGTGACAACACTGAGCCTCTACAACAGGCGGGTAATGGGAGGTACGTATATATCTTTATTTTTAAAGACATATTTACTGGATTGTTCTGTTACTTGCTGCAGTTAACAGGGCTCAAGTCCTGGCTGGACTAGGGGGCCGACTGGGATGCCAGTAGCTCACCCTATGTCAGCGGGAGAGGACAGGAGATGGCTGTGACACGGTGAGGGTGTGGGCACCTGCTTCCCTCTTGAGCTTCCCCACCTCGGGTCTGACGGCTGGCTGGGAGACTGGGCATGGGGCTCGGAAGGGCCTCTGGAGCCGGGCGTGGTCCCAGCCCGCCCAGAGCTGAGATTCTTCCTGTCAGAGGGGACAGGAGGGGGCCTGAGCTCTGAGGGCGCTGTCCTGGCACTTGGCTGTGAGAAGGTAGAAAAGCCAAGGTGGGCAGGAACCATTACTTGTGGCCACTACCCAAAGCCCCAAAACCACAAAACCACATCCAGTGGTGTGAATGAAAAGTGTTAGTTGCTCAGTTGTGTCCGACTCTATGCGACCCCATGGACTGTACCCACCAGGCTCCTCTGTCCGTGGGATTCTCCAGGCAAGAATATTAGAGTGGGATGTCTTCCCTTCTCCAGGGGATCTCTACAACTCAGGAACTGAATCCGTGTCTCCCATATTGCAGGTGGATTCTTTACCATCTGAGCCACCGGGGACTCAGCCCGCGGGGTGGGGCATCCTAAAAGCATGGGCCCTGCTGCTCTCGTGGTTCCACCACAGACTGTGATAGAGTTATTTCTGAATCTGAGTTCTAAGACACATTGCTTTAAAGGTTTACTTCACACGGCTGGCCTGTTGATCGTCAAGAAGAAAGGCTATGGCTTCATGTGGTAATTTAAAAAGAGAAATGGTGATTTTTCAAGCCATTACCACACACACACACACACACACACACACACACAAATGCCCGATAGGACGGCAGAGCCTAAATATCCTACTGAGAGAAACTACCAAGATGGAAAATAATGCACCACGGATAACACCACGAGAGCGAGCTGCCTGGCAGACGAGATAACTTTCCTACTGTGCTCACCTTTCTTTAACGAACTGGCCTCCGTGGCTGTATTTAAAGCATGAACAGGATTTAGTCTCATTTCTTATGCTGCGTAAGTCTAGAGACTGTTTATCCTGAAATATTTAATACTGTATATTCTTACAAATAAGTAAACAAGATTACCATCCCACAGTTTTTCTTTCCTTGCAGGAACTCTTTAGATATTGCAGAGGAAGGAGAATAAATGTGATGAATACAATTATTTTTTTTTTAAGTAGCCAGTGTATTTACACTCCCATGTGTGCTCTCTGGCTTAGAGCAGATCTAAGATGCTGGGCCAAATTAGAGGGGCCAAATCTTGCCCAACATCTAATTTTGTTAATAAAGTTTTATCGGAACACGACCACACCCACTCACTCATGTATTGTCTCTGCCTGCTTTTGTGTTGTGTTGGGTAGTTGCTAAAAGCCTGCATGGCTCTCGAAGTTCCATAGCCCTTTATTGAAAGAGTTTTCTGACCCTGGTTTAGGATAATGGTTATTCTTTTCCTAAATTGACAGATAATTTTCATTTTGACAAAGCCCCCAAATCTTCAGAGTAGCAAAGCACTACAGTAATTCCACCGTTCCATAATCATTAACAGCGATTTCTAGGTTAATATGGGCTAGGGCACTGAAAAGACAGGCTGTGGATTACATACAATTTCCTGGGTCCTGACTCTAATTCCACCCTTCAAGAAACAGATCACCGTGCACAGCAAAGTCATATTGAAGTATTAACACTGAAAGATGATATTATCATCATTAAAGGATATTACTGAAGGGAAACACTCTTATTTACAGAAAACATTAACTACTTTATAATTTCTAAGCCTAACAATTATAGATAACCAATTATTACAACACATTTATAATTGATTGTAATGCCCCAGCGGGCCCAGCACCATGGTTGAGAGTCACTGACTTAAAAGAAACAAATACAATTGATGATTTCAAGATGGACGTATTTCTTCATCCTTTAGCACTTGAGTACTTAATGGTAACCAATCTTTCGCTAAGCATTTTGGAGCGCAAAGACAACTAAAGACACCAGATATGACCTTGCCTCCCAAAGAGCATGCACTTCAAGAGGACAGGAAATAAAGTCAACGGATTATTGATTACTTGAAGGAAATGAAGAGGATGTGATACCAAGGAGAGAAGTAGCATTTGAATGGGTCTTGAGAAAGGGATAGGATTTTCGTTGGCAATGGTGGGAGGCCACTTGAGGCAGGGAAGTCTGGAGAAATCTGAGAGTCACAGAGGTCCATGTACTTTACCCAAACTCACAAAATTAAGTACTGGAATCAGGATTAGCAGTCAGGTTGCCAATATGAAGCATTTTTCAAAAGCCATTCACCAGGCATTTGAAATATTCTGAGCAGTCAGATTTTCAAGGAGGAAATATAAAAGTGAAGAGAAAATTATTTTTAAACATTTAATTTAAATAATAGAGGAAAGTTATTAGATAAAATACTAAAAGACTGCTTGCTCCTTGGAAGAAAAGCTATGACCAACCTAGACAACCTATTAGAAAGCAAACACATTACTCTACCAACAAAGGTCTAGCCAAAGCATGGTTTTTCCAATAGTCATGTATGGATGTGAGACTTGGACTATAAAGAAAGCTGAGCACTGAAGAATTTATGCTTTTGAACTGTGGTGTTGGAGAAGATTCTTGAGAGTCCCTTGGATTGCAAGGAGATCCAACCAGTCCATCCTAAAGGAAATCCGTCCTGAATACTCATTGGAAGCATTGATGCTGAAGCTAAAACTCCAATACTTTGGCCACCTGATGGGAAGAACTGATTCATTGGAAAAGACCCTGATGCTGGGAAAGATTGAAGGTAGGAGGAGAAGGGGATGACAGAGGATGAGATGGTTGGATGGCATCACCGACTTGATGAACATGAGTTTGAGTAGGCTCCGGGAGTTGGTGATGGACAGGGAAGCCTAGCGTGCTGCAGTCCGTGGGGTCACAGAGAGTCGGACACGACTGAGCTACTGAACTGAACTGATACTAGGAAAAGGAATCTGAGTATCAGGTCAGACAAAAACTAGTCAACCACCAAACCTACCCCCTGCCCCCACCACCACTGTGAAGGGCCAGAAAAGATGTGAATATCCAAGAGTAAACTAGAGCCCACCTTTAGCTTCCAGTCATGAAAATACCACAAACAGCACTGTTCTTTGGGGCTACCCCAATTTTCTATGTCTTGGCTCGTTTTCCTAAAGAGACACACTGGGGTCTTTCTCAGTGCAGTCTTCGAGATTTGCCGAGGCACGTGATCTTTAGCAGAAATGATGATCTAAGACCTTACGTTCAGGAACTCCTTGTACTTGCATGACATCAATCCCCTTTTCTCTGGCTGCCAGGTAAATCCCATTTTAACATCTTAGAAGGTACAACCTGTTTAATTCCACCTCCAAAAACAAAAAAACAGAGAAGGACGATAAGACAGTAGGGGTCTATGCTGTGACAGTTCTGTTTAGCACACTGCAGAGTTGCCAATGACCTTCAGCCTTCACTGCAAAATAGAGGTGGTTCAGGGTATTGGTCACTATCACCCTGTGTTGAATCCTGCTTATTGTAACACTGGAGATATGCTGAAGGCAGTCAACCACCACTCAGTCAATCATAAATACATGGGCCTTGACGCTTTCCCAATATCCGTCTGATCACAGCAGTACACATGGGACCGGGGCCATGTGCAATTATGATGGCATGTGCTATGTATTATGGGATCATAATCGTCTGGCATTGTCTTCAACACTTACAGATACACAGAAACATCCCTTACCTATAAAACGCAGCCTCACAAGTATGGAGAGAATCCATATTCAATATTGGTTTGGGTGTTCTTTAGGTTTATGGGTGTGCTAGTGTTTTCTGAGATCCAGATGGTCAGATCACATTCTGAATTTAGTGAAACATTCCCTTCCCTTATCTCCCACGATCTTGCTATAAATTCTCCCTTCAGCTAAACCAGTATGTAAGAAGCCCCTTCTCACAAAGCCTTGAACTGTCTCTGAGTTTGCTTACACCAAGGCCAGGTGAGCATAAGTGAAGGCCCTGAGTCACACTCCCTTAGGTCTAACTTTACCACATCCTACTGGATGGCCTTGGTATATTAGTTTACCTCTCTCTATCTCACTGGGCTTCCCTGGTGGCTCAGCTGGCAAAGAATCAGCTAACAATGCAGAAACTTGGGTTTGATCCTTGAGTTGGGAAGATCCCCTGGAAAGGAAATGGCAAGCCACTCCATGATCGAAAAAGAGTCAGACACAATTTAGCAACTGAACAACAACTCTATCTCATTATCCTTATACCTAAAGTGGAGACAAGAGAACAGTAAACTCCATTACACAGGGTTTCTGTGAGGATGAAGTGAGTCAAAACACGTAATGTTTAAAATTGTTTTCAAGCAACTATACTCCAATAAAATTTTTTAAAAATATATCAGAAATTAAAAAAACAACTTTATTTTGGAAACAGTTGAGTACTGAACACATATTGTGACTGTTGCCACTGTCATTATAATCATGCTATTTGGACCTCCTCCTCTCTCCTTCCTGAAGTCAGGCCTCAGCCATGCACCCAAAATGATCCCTCCTTCCTTTCCTGATTTGAACCCAGGTCGTCTATCAATCAGCTGGCACTGTCGATTTATCTGTAAGCATCCTGGGGCGGCACAAGTGGTAATGCCAATGCAGGAGATGCAAGAGATGTGGGTTCGATCCCTGGGTGGGGAAGATCCCCCGGAGTAGGGAACGGCACCCCACTCGAGTATTCTTGCCTGGAAAATCCCATGGACAGAGGAGCCTGGTGGGCTCCAGTCCAGGGGGTCGCAGAGAGCCGGACACGACTGAGTGACTGAGCACTATCACGGGCACAGGAGAGTTTTCTCATCGAGACTGAAACTCCTCGGGAACAAGGATCGATTCAAGTAGAATCGATCTGATAGAACTGTGGGTTCACAGTTGAAGACGCTAGACTGGGATATCTGGATGTGCACGTTCTCATTTGTAAACAACATTCTTGGTAGCAGTCGATGAGGTCGTTATTAGGGTAACAGTGTCAGCTGAAATGTGCAATTATTATGTTTGATGTTAAGCACTGGAAAACACAAAATAAAGCCGGACTGAAACTTGAGAGAGAATGAGAGTAAGAATAACAGGAGAAAGATGTTAGTTCTATCTCTGGTGCTAAGCACTTCACATTCTTTGCAGTTCCAAATGGTTCATGCTTACTGATTCCTAATCTACAAAGTGGTAGGTCAACATCAACCATCTTTAAAGGCCCAGGCAGACTCTGTAGTTTGACTGAATGCCAAAGAATTCATGCTTCCGAATTGTGGTGCTAGAGAAGACTCCTGAGAGTCCCTTGAACTGCAATGAGATCAAACCAGTTCACCCTAAAGGAAATCAACACTGAATATTCATTGGAAGTACTGGTGCTGAAGCTCCAATACTTTGGCCACCTGATGCAAAGAGCTGACTCACTGGAAAAGACTCAGATGTTGGGGAAGATTGACGGCAAAAGGAGAAGGGAGTGTCAGAGGATGAGATGGTTAGATAGCATCACCTACTCAATGAATACGAATTTGAGCAAACTCTGGGAGAGAGTGGAGGACAGAGGAACTGGTGGGCTGCAGTCCACAGGGTCATAAACAGTTGGACATAACCTAGCAACTGAACAACAACAACAGGCCCCGTTGATGGCCCCAATCGAAATCCTTTGAGTTCATCAAACCCAGATTTTGCCTGGATTCCATATGGCACTGTGTTCTGGGCAGGTGGTCTTTCCCTGTTACAGGGGCATCAGTCCAACCTTAGGAATCCCATTGGCCTTTGACAGTGACTATGTCAGGAGCAGGAATAGGATTCAATTCTAGCCAATAAGACCGCAGAGGACATTCACTGTGGGGCTTCTGGAAAAGACTTTCTTTCTCATAAAAAGACAAGGATACATAAAGAAGAAAAAACAAAAAAACCTTTGCTCTCTGTGAATGTGGCTTCTTGAAGAAAAGGCAACTGATAACTGTAATGCCGTTTTGAAACTCTGAAGAGAGGCTAAGAGAATGGCAGAGAAGTCAGTGCAGGGTTCCAATGCAGTAAGTCCCCAAGATACGAATGAGTTTTGTTTCAAGAGTGTGTTCCTAAGTCCAATTTGTTTCTAAGCTCAAAGTCAGCCAACTAACACAATCAGCAATGTGGTATGCTTGCATCTTTGAAAGTTAACAACTTGAAGGTTCGTATGTAGAAGATTTGCTGTATATCAGCTGAATTACCCAGGCGATTTTGGGACTAGTATCTCCCCATGTTGTTTAAGCCATTTTTAGTTCCATTACTTATGCCTGAAAGGTTCCTGACTGTCAACATGCTAAGGCACCACACCGAGTGACGTGGTTAAACTACGGGAAATCTGACACACAGATAATCTCCAACAACTCACACAGTCCCCTCGAGGACATTCTTAGATGCGGTACCAGGTGGGCCATGTGTTTCTGGAGACCATTGTTTATGTTTCTATGTGATCAATGTTTATCTATCTCATTTTAACATGGTAGCTTTTTTTGGTAATACACATTATCAGAGATTTAGGACAGGGGGAAAAGGCACCTCCTAATTTCAAAACAGGTCTAAATTCTCTGTTTATCTCAAAGAGGCCTTCTAACCCTTCATCCAGGGGGACTTTTAAAGAATAAACTCATTTCAGCACATATTATTATTGGTCTTTGCAAATGCTCCTTCCATGTCTTTTGACCTCCGAGTCTGTGGGCCATGTTTCTTTTTTGAGATAATTAATCATTTACTGGAGTGTAGCTGCATTACAGTGCTGTGTCAGTGTCTACCGTACAGTAGAGCGAATCAGCTCTACCCACTGTGTACCCAGCTCGAGTGGGTATACACATACCCACTCTTTTTTTGGATTTCTTTCCCATTCAGGTCACCCCAAAGCACTGAACAGAGCTCCCTGTGCTATACGTTAGGTTCCCATTGTGCGGTGCTAAATCACTCCAGTCTCGTGTCTGACTCTGTGACCCCATGGACCGTAGCCTGCCAGGTTCCTCTGTCATGGGATTGTTCAGGGAAGAATACTGGAGTGAGTTGCCATTCCCTTCTCCAGGGGATCTTCCCAACCTAGGATTGAACCCACGTCGCTTACATCTCCTGCATTGCCGGGCGGGTTCTTTACCACTAGACACCTGCATGGTGGTATATATATATCGATCCCAATCTCCCAATTCATCCCACCCCCACATCCTCCCTGGTATCCATATATCCATTCTCTACAGCTAAGTCTCTATTTTTGCCTTGCACGTAAGTTCGTTTGTATCATTTTTCTAGATTCCACATATAAGTGTCATTATATGACATTCATTTTTCTCTTTCTGACTTACTTCATTCTGTATGACAATCTCTTGGTCCATCCATGTCTCTGAAAATTGCACAACTGCGTTCCTTTTTTATGGCTGAGTAATATTCCATTATATATATGTATCACATTTTCTTTAGCCATACTTCTGTGTGTACCATATTTCTAATCTAAACAGTCTACTATGCTTATGCTTAATGATCTGAATATATAAACTCTATTCAAGATCATGGCACTTTCATAGGTAGCATAAACCTGCCAACCAAGCACAGACGCTTCCAGCCAGGTCAGAAAGCACTGAGGCCAGCCCAGCCCCATCCCACCCCTTCACCCCCAACACTGCAGCCAAGGAACCCGAGGTCTGGAGACATGACATGCTTCGGCGAAGGTGGCCCAGCAAGCCCGTGGCAACACAGAATACAGAAAACGGCTCTGGTTTGGTGGGAGTGATTACAAGCGACACTGACTCATATTCAGCCAGCAACAGCATCGCGTTCATCCTGGGCTTAGGCCACAGCAGGGACTCTTCTAGGTTCTCCATGTGTCTCGACTCCTGCAGCTCTCACCAGAGCCCTAGAAGTGGGAGGACTCAGTACTGTCATTATCCCCACATTGGAAACGGGAAGACGGAGACAAAGACAGGTAAGCACTCATCAGGCCAACCACGGCTCAAAGCACACGCAATCGTCATCTAGCACTTCTAGTCCCCTGACATGATGCCAGGCCACAGGTGACATTTCCTGAATGGCCAACAAGGGTGGGTCAGTGGCTTGGATTGTGATGAAACTGGGAAATATGATGGATTTCTCAAATCCTGTTTTTTTGGCACAACACTGTCTGTAGCTGGGGCACACCGCATGGTCTGAGTTCCAGAGGGAGGCCGAGTTTCATTCCACAATGTACTCAGCACAGACTTTCCACCACTGGTTCAGCTGACTGCCCAGCAGGCTGACAACCGGGAGGGCAGAACAGCGGTGGAGATAGCAAATGAGCCTTCCTGGCAGCCGGCAGTCCTTGCCTGCTTCCAAAGTGCAAGTCCCAGGAAACATCCCCCGGAGGACAAGAGACCCAAGATGCTTTAAGTTTGGTGGGAGTTAGGGAGAAGGAATTATGAAGGCCACATCACTTCCAAGGAGCCATCACTGTTTCTTACTGAAAAGCCGCGCTGGCCAAGCTAACCATTTATCTGGGTTTTTGTTGAATTTCACAGCAAACCACTCTTCACAGAGGCTGTGGACCTTGGCCTGGAGAGCTGGCGTGGCCCCCTGAGGTCGTCTCATTCAGGGATGTTCAGTGGGGCAGAGGGAAGGTGAGCAGGCCCAGCGAGTGCTGCTCCCTGGTCCTCCAGCCACACAGCCGTCCAGGGCTCTTGCTGCTTCAGCACAACTTGGAGGGATGAGGGGGCAAGCTCACTGGAGGTGGTCTGGAGGTGGAGGGAGCTTCGGAGGGGGCTGTGACCGGATCTCTTTAAGTTTGGTGGGAGTTAGAGAGAAGGAATTATGAAGGCCACATCATTTCCAAGGAGCCATCTCCTCCAAGCCAAGCTCAGTCGGGTGTGAACATGTCCCCCACATGGAACACAAGACAAATAGTCGGGAAGCCAATCGGCTGCTGAACCAAACCAACCTCTCCCCTGGGTCTTATCTGGCTTCTGCTGGGAGAGGGTCCAAGTCTGAGATCACAGTGCCAGGGCCTGGCTACAGACCTCCGCTCAGCCCGACACTGAGGTGGTGGGATCAGCCCCCAGCCCTTGACGGCTCAGCCTGCCTGGCAGCTCAACACGGGCTCCGGCAGACAGCCCTCGACACAGGGCAAGGGCAGGAACTGGTGAGGCCTCCTCTTCTAAGATTGTCGGGCAGCCTCTGGGCTTGGCTGGCCTGGCCTGGCCCCCGCCCGGACCTGCTGCCCTGAGCCAGGGCCCTCTACTCATGCAGGCCTCGAGCACAGCCTCGCATGGCCTGGATGTCCTGGCGCCGCACCGGAGTCAATCTTGCTGACAAGCTGTCAGCGGCACCGTCTGTCTGATGCCGCATGGATGGCAGTGATTCAGCCACCCGGCGATGCTTCCAGGATTGTGTTCTTGCACATGGAGATAAAAAAAAAAGAGTCCCCTTGTCGGGGGCGTGGGCGGAGTGGTGGTCCACACTGCCAGCAGGCTGGCTCATCCTCACTCAGACACCATCACATGCCTGCCAGGGTGTTTTTTGTTGAAACTTGGCAGTTGATCGGCCCTTGACATCTGACTCAGGATCATCCAGGTGACCGATGAAATGAGACGCACACTCGACGGCTGACCTTAGCGGCTGTGACGGCACAGCTAGCTCACCACAGCCGCTCTAAAATAACACAAATCCTCCTGAGGTTATCCTGGCAAAGAGGGGAAATGGTCCCTTTGGTGAAACCCCGTGGACCCTGCCTTCACCTCGCTGCAGAGGGCCGCTGATGCACAGGCTGGTATTTGCCTGCAATCTTTCCCTGGGAAGTAATTAGTTTCCATTTAGAGGGATGACAAATTGATCAGGCAGGAGTCGCACTGAGCTCTGAATTGAAGCTAAACTGTGATGGCTGTGGCTCGGGCAAGTCAGGTTTGTAGGTCTGTCGATGCATTTTACAGTTTCAAAATTCAATCACCCAACAGCAGGAGAGGCAAGACACTGCTCTGAAAAGAGAACCAAAGCCCCTGCATTTCCTTCTGCAAGTTCATTATCGCCTCGCTAAAGCATGACGGTGGTGTGAAATGGGTTAGACGCACGGATGCCTCTGTTAACGGCCAAAGGAAAAAAAAAGTCGCACATCATTAGGAATGGAATAAACGATACTGAGGCACAGAGCAGAAATGATTTGATTAGTAATTTCCAGTTTTGAAAAGACCTGGAAAAGTACCAAATGACTATACAGAAGGTGTGATGGAGTTCTTAATTGCTATAACTGCTCTGGGAGACTTGATGATTTGTGACATAGAATACAGCGCAGTACGCGAACGCTAATAACCGTTAATTAAATGCAGCCATGATATACTCTCAAAATGCACATACAAGTTACCATAATTTCTAGATTAAAAGCTGCACTGTCAGAAGCCAAAGGCAAAGGAAGGTGGAGGGAGCGAGAGACATCTCTCTTGCCTTCATGAATGGGCCCCACGCTCTCCCCAGAACAGTGCGGCCAGAACACTCGACGGGGGAAAAAACCACACTTTAGCTGGAAAATGTGAAATGGTTCCTGAATGAAGACGGCCCTCGGGAGGGAGAGTTATGAATTCCGAAAGGCTGTTGCTGCATCAGACCATCTGGCGGTGTGTAGAGTGTTCAGGGGCTGGTGTGGCTTCCGGTCGGATTTGCCTTGGCCCCCCGCCCCGCCCTCACCTCCCCATCCCATGACATTTCCCACTCCAACTGTCATCACGCTGGGTCAGAGATGTCTGGAGGGAGAGCGGGGGACGAGAGGAATCTTGGGGGGATTGTGGGGCTCTGTGGAGTTTGAGGTGATTCTCCTTTCCCTGTCCAGCCCCTCATCAATGTGGGGGAGGGAGGTCAGGAGGGCTGACGGAGGGGGGCAGTGAATCGCCTGAAAGCCTCATTTAAATGGAAGATAAAAGAAGTCAATTAATCTCCCTCCCTTTGGGTGAAGAACGCTTGTGAGCCTGAAGGAAGGAAGATGAAGGAAATGCTACTCCTTCCAACTCAATTATCTTGGTAACAGCACACAGAGGACACTGGGCAAACAGACCCAGAGGTGACTGAGACACTCCACTTTAGGCCACGGTCTCCACCTTCTGCTTCTGCTATTACTAAACCCCCAGTGTTTAGGAAACATGAGACCTGCCTCTTGGAGAGGTCAAGGGGCAAGAGAAAGGCTTTTTGCTCATCATTCCACCGAGGTCTCCCCCACCCACCCTCCACCTCCCCTGGGAATACAGAAGTGAGTCAGTTCCAGAGCACAAGGAAGGTGTGTCCCAAGGTTAAAAAGAAATCTTTGGGACAGGGACTTCGCCGGTAGTCCAGTGGTTAAAACTGCACGCTTCTACTGCAAGGGGTGCAGGTTCGATCCCTGGTCGGGGAACTAAGATCCTACGTGTGGCCAGAAGCAAACAAGACTTAAAACAATTCACACAATTCATTAAAATGAATATATATATGTATACTTAAAAAAAGACTCTCTGGGATAAATGTTCCTGGGATGAGGGGGAAGAAGAGACTGTTAAACGGGAAAGAGACTTTTAACTAGGGAAAGCTTCATTGGGGAGATGGTGAGTGAAGCCAGTCCTGAGTAAGTGACATGTTCTGGATATGAAGTCGGCCAGCGGGAAGGGCCTTCTAGGGGGAGAAACGGCACAATATCAAGAGCAGGAAGAGGCAGAAGAGGGACCTAGAGAAGGGTCCAAGGAGAAAGGCAAGTGCGGCTCTGAAGTCCCGGTGACGACAGACAGGGTGGCCCTTGGTTCTGTCAGGGAAAGGATGTGGCTGGGATGGTGTTTTGGGATGAGCGACTGAACGAGCCTGCAGGTCCCTCTGTTCGAGACCCTCCCTTCAGGCACCCCCACCTAATCACCCCTCTTCCATCCCCTCAGCCTCCCTGCTTTTGTCTCAGGGTCTTTCACTCGAGCCATCATACTGTACGTTATTTGGTTCCGTGTCTGCCTTCTCCCCACTTCCTTTCCCGTGAATGACTTAACTCCATTCATTGCTGAATTCCAGCAGGTGGAGAACTGCCTGGCGCTTGGTAACCCCTGCTGACCAAGCCCATGGACGGATGGCTGGGAAACAGACTGAAGCCATGGTCCTCCAAGGGCACCGCTGCCCGACCAGTGGCCTCAGCAGCACCTGGGGGCTGGGTAGGAAGACTCACTCCCAGGCTCTGCTCCAGGTCAACTGAACGAGATCCTCTGGGGTGGTACCTGGGGAACCATGTCTTCGTCAACGCTGCAGGTGACCCTAAGGCACACAAGTCTCAGAACCACCAAACCAGAGGGCAGCAGATATAAGGAGACCAGTTAGGAAGTTACCACCGAGGCTGTTTTGATGGACATAAAGGGACAGGTGGGGCCAACCTTCTGAGAGAGAAGACACACAGAACGTGACAAAGGAAGAAAAACTAAGGATATTTCTAGAAAGGTCACTATAGACAGTTAATGGATAATAAATCAGAAAAAGTTATCTAAAGTGGCTAAAAATAACAAATGACTCCTAGTTTGGCTATACAAAAAACTCCTGCAAATCCACAAGAAGTCTGAAACTCAGGAGAACGGTCAGCTTGCTGTAATACCTTCACACCCTCAAGAGACAACAACAGAAAGATGGATAACAGCAAGTGTTGGCGAGGATACGTGGCGAGATGTATGTGCAGTATCTGCACACAGGTTGTGCAGCTGTGTTCACAGATTCTGAAAAACAATCTGAAGTGTTTACTAAAATTACTGTTACATGTGTCAGGACCCAGCAATAACTCCTGGGCTGTGTCTGAGAGAGATTATTATTGAGATGCTCTAGATCTCAGGGTGTTTTGATCTGGAGCATCATGGGATTTCTGCATCTACTTCCAGTTTCTCTTTGATAGGCATGCCCGTCTCCTGACCTTATTCAGAGTGGTATGTGTGTGTGTATGTTTACTTTCCAGGGTTCCAAATATATCATGAGGATGATCTGGGTGGTAGTGTCTGTCCTGGGGAGGGGGGAGCTGAAGGCACCCTCAGACATCCATAGCACAGGATGTGTACTTTGGCATATCCTGCAGTGCTGAGAAGAAATAAACTGTGTGTATACCTGGCAGCACAGGCAGCTTTTAAAAGCAGAGTGTGGAATGCTAAGATTTATAGCACATCACCACTTAGGTAAGCTAAACACACCCACAGAGGAATAACACCCAGTTGACAAGGTTTGTAACCCAGCATATCAGGCTGAGTGTCTGGGGTGAAGGAGAGTAGACTGAGATAAGGTGAGGAAATGAAGAGAGACCCCACATAGATACAGGATAATGGCATGCTCTGACCTGAGGGGTAAAATTAATTCAACTATCTAGCCCTGAAGCTCGTAATGATGTACTTTTACAAAATGAAAAAAGCAGACTTATGGGAGAGACGCGTTTCAAGTGGGGGGTCTATAAGTTGGTTCCGAGCGGGTGGGGTTCATGTTGCTTCTCGAAGGATGGGGATGCAAGCAGGTGAAAAGAGGATTCTGAGCAGGAAGAGGCCTGAGTGGAGACGGGGAAGAACTGGGTACGACTGGAAACGCTTGAGGAGCCAGCGTGGCAGGAGCCAGCAGCACTGGGAGGTGGGACGGAACTTACAAGAGGGAGGGAGAGACAGCGTCCATCACGTATGACTCTGGATGGGAGGAAAGGTGCGGCCACGCTGGCTGTAGCATGGGAGGGGGAGGCGGGAGGCCAGACGGGAAGCGCCAAGGGCGGGAAGAAGTGATATGCGGCCGGGCGGGCTCCAGCCGTG
>SJXQ01006032.1:113759-151839 GCA_006408695.1 Aepyceros melampus
GGCTCCAGCCGTGGGAGCTGAGCTTGCAGAGCCTGCCTGGGGGCCTCCACAGAATCCTGAGGTTAGCGGTGCTGCAGCCCACATCAGAGCTTACTGATGACTTTCTCCAAAAACAAGCTGTCTTTGTGGCTCTGGAAAAGGGTTCTCCTGTTCGGGGCCCACACTCCCATCCAGGGAGACCAAGCCTTCTTTCAACCACCACCCACAACCACCGCTCCTGTCAGTGAAAGCCTCTCTGTCCCAGTGAGTTGGTCTGTTTGCCACTTCACGCGCGCGCACACAGAGTTCTGTACTATCAGAGAAGTAAATAGTGTTTCAATCTAGAGCAGCACGGGACTTCCGCATCCACTTCCAGTTTCTCTTAGGTAAGCATGCCAGTCCCCTGATCCTATGCAGAGTAAGGGGGTGTGTGTGTGTTTATTTTCCAGGGGTTGCTTCAGTTTATTCTAAATGATTCGAGTGTTGGGGCCTTAACTTTTTCCCTTGAGTGAATTATAACTGCTAGGAAAAATTTCCTGTTTCATCTGAACCTGTCTTCCTACCATCCCGGCCACCATCGACCGTTTATTTTTCTTACGGGTACCAGGAAAAAATGTTTTAAAGTATATTTTCCAAAGAGATGAATGTCATGAGATATATACATCCACCAACTAGTTACACCACAGCCTCCCCAGGAAAGAGACCACAGTATTCCCCAGGCCACCAGAATTCATCCCAAGAGATTCAATCTGCTCTGAGTATAAACATCTCCCCTTGCTCAACCCCCTCCCCCACCCATTTTTTCCCCTGCCCGACAACCCTAATCCCTTTATAAAAAAGGCTCAGCTGTCATTTCAAAAGCAGACATACTGTAATATTTTCAAGTTTTTCTCTAAAACAGAAGAAAACCAACCAGAATAGCATAAGGAAAATTCTACAACGACTGCCAAATACAATGGCATAGACACTACAGAGCTTCATCTGGCAGTCCCCTCCGAAACACAAAGGCAGAGTTTCTTTCCTTCCTGGGTCCAATGGGGAAACGGAGGCAGGTACTCAGGCCATCACCAAGGTCGCTAAGACTGACCCAATAGCCAGCAGGCAAACCATCCCACCTGGGGACGACAGGTTCCGCATTCCTGTCTGAGCTGGTCTCAGAGGGAGAGAGAGGTGGGGAAAATTCTCCTGGGGTCAGCTCATTTGCTCCAAACTCACCAGCAACTATGTAGTTTCTTATTGAGGAGATGATATTTCATTTGGTTTTTTATCTGAAAACCAGATTTTTTATTTTCTTTCCCCCGGTGAAAGGCTATAAAAGAAACAAGAATTTTGGTGTGGTTGGTGGTGGCGGCAGCAGGGAGTGGTGTTTGGGGGGAGATGCAGGAAAAATTATACTCTGACATATATTATGCGCTTAATCTTTTGTGGCAACTTTTTTACATTTGTAAGAGTTATGGATTTTAAAAGTCAGGGCTAAGATGGCTTAATGAGCATTCACCCCCCTGGAAGGAGAAGTGGGGCTGATGTGTGTTAGTCAGCTGTTAGCTTTATTGCCTCTCTTCTGTACTAAAAGTGACAAGTTGAACACATTATAGAGAGCTCAGATGTGTTATGCAGATGAAGCCCGCAGCAATATCTGCCTGCTCTCTATTATTTATGATGTCTATATAATACAATGGACTGAGATTTAAGCCATTGTGATGCAGTTTGTTTTCCAGGGTGGTAAAGTACAGCACATTTTACAGAGAATTGCATCTCTGTTACATATTAATCAAATCCATCTTACATGCAGCTCTTACACTGTAAACTAAAGGGAAAAAAAGATTAAAGCGCTTGGCTTTTCCTCAGCTGTCAAGGACTGGCAATAAAATAATAATAAGGGCTTCTAAATAACGTGTGTGTGACAGGCCTGGGCTCGCTCGCACAGTCCTTTATGGAGGTTAACTACAAAATAAGTTCCAGTGAGTGATCGGGAACAGGCCTGGGTGTAATACTGTAATGCCAACGACGGCATAATTCTTGAAAAGTTCATTTGCAGGAAATTCTCAGACTTGATGAGGCAAAGTTTGGCCTCCTGAATCATTCTGCCGTGGTGTGCGGCAGGCGCAGAGTTCTTCCGGAGTTTACAGGCCTCGCACTTTTGAACTTGCTTCAGCTGCGGCCCATTAAGAAATGGCGAGCTCTGTTCCCGGGTCCCCGAGCAGGGGCTGGCTGGCAGGGAAGTCACGGGAAAGTGGTTTTGTGCCGAGATGCACGCACGGGCTGCAGGGTTTTGTGGAGGGGCCCGGGTGGGGGGATTTTGTTTCATGACGTGAAGGTGATCAAGGCTCAGTAGTCTGGGTGCTGGGAGGAAGATGGAGAATTTTTTTTAATGTTCGTTCATGTGACTGCATTGGGTCTTAGTTGCATCATGCACACATCTTTCATCAAGGGGCCTGGACTCTCTAGTTGTGGTAGGCTCCACGGCATGTGGGATCTTAGTTCTCTGACTAGGGATCGAACTCACGCCCCCTGCATTGCAGGGCAGATTCTTTAACCACAGGACCACCAGGGAAGTCCCAGGAAGACAGAGAACCTTGGTGTGGAAAGTCTGGGTCTCTGGAAGCTCTCCAGGTGACTCCCCACAAACCCTTTCTCCAGGAAAGCACTACCTGGCGACCAGGAGACTTTGGTGACTTTAGCTTGAATTCTACAGACCCGAGAAGACAGAACACAGGTGACAAGAGGCATGGCTGCTGCATTCTTCCCCTTCAGGATGGAAAATGCCTGCCTACCAACCCGGGTCGACTCACCTCTCAGCTCCAAGTACTTTCTAGAGAAAGGAGGGAAGAGAAATTGCACCTGGAAGCGCTTGCTCAGTTGCCTGAGAGTTAATGAAGGGCCCGAGTCTGCTCCTTTGCTGTAATCGGCAGCAACACAATGGTTTCAGAATCTGCCTTTTTACCCAAAAGCTCAAAATTCACGTCGTTAACTCCCTGAAAGTGTTAGGCACTCACTCATGTCCTTCTCTTTGTAATGCCGTGGACTGTAGCCCACCAGGCTCCTCTGTCCATGGGATGCTTCAGGCAAGAATACTGGACAGAAGAATATTAGCCAATTCCTTCTCCAGGGGACCTTCTTGACCCCAGGATTGAACCCAGGTCTCTTACATTGCAGGCAGATTATTTACTGTCTGAGCCACAATGGAAGTCCGTTATCCCTTGCCCATCATCTATATACACCAACTCCCAGACATCCCTACTTAGGGAAGTCGCTCAGCCTGCCTGGGGTCTGCTTTTCTCCCTCTAACGTAGGGAGAACACCCCCTACCTCTTCTCATGTCTGAAGAACTCCACCAGGAGGGTGCTGGAATTCGGATAACATTGTATTCCTCCAGTTTCCTGTAATTTTCAACTTTTCTAAAATGAACACCTGTTATCTGAATTACGAAAATTACAGCAAGGGCTACTTTTAAAATATATAATTAAATGCATAGGTTGGATAAGCATTTATTGAGTGCCCATGATTTGCCAAAGCTCATGTCACTTTCTTACATCTTAAGTGTCTCTGAAATTTCAGAGACTATCCTAAGCTCAGTATTTTTGAAAGCTCTGCAGGCGTTGGTAGGGCCAGGGTTGGGAACCTATGTGAGGCTTAATTAGTTGTTAAGAACACAGCCTCCAGGGACTTCCCTGCTGGGCCAGTGAATAAGAATCCGTCTTGCAATTCAAGGGATGTGGGTTCAATCCCTGGTTGGGGATCTAAGATCCCACATTATCATGGAGCAACAAAGCCCAAGCGTTGCAACTGCTGAGCCCATACCACAACTAGAGGACCCACGTGCCACAACGAGAGATCTCACATGTCACAACTAAGACCCAACATAGCCAAGTAAATAAATATTAAAAGCAGAAACAAAAACACACAGCCTCCCAGTGAAACTTCAAAGCCAGTATGGAATCAAGCTGAACTGGGTTCAATGCCCTGCTCTGCCAAGTTACTTAAACTCTCAGCTTTCTCTAGTAGTAAACTGGGATAGTAAAATAATGCATAATAGCATGGCGATCACTCCCAGCTGTCTGCAAAATGGTAGGTGCTAGGTAAAGGTGAGCTATCATCTTTCTGAAACGAAAACAAGGAGCCCACCTTCTGTATGGAACACTGTAGGTTAACAAAGTACGGTGGCAGGTGTCAATTTCACTTCATTCCCATGAAAACCACAAAGAGGCGGCATGACTATGTCCATTTTATAGACAAAGAAATTGGCCCCAAAGAAGTCTGTGCATTTCCAAGGCTCTGCTTGAGGTTCATAGAAGAGGAGGACTTGAACCCAGGTTTCCTGAGGCCAACAGCCTCCACCTCACCTGGCTGGCAGGATGCACCTGGCCACTGGTGGCGTGCGGCATCTCCATCACCATCACAGAAATACTGCTTCAAGCCATGGGTCTCATGACGCAGCAGCCTGGTCTGCAGGGCACATGAAAACCAGATTCCTGGGCCCCCGCCCACCGTGTCTGACTCAGCAGGCCTGGGGCGGAGGCCTGGGAATCTGCATCGGAGCAAGTTCCCAGGTGAAGTCCCTGCTGCTGGCATGGGACCACTCTGACCACACACCGCCTCAGAGTACGTGGGGGGAGGCGGGGCTGCCCTCCTGTTCCCTACCGGCCGCCTCCTGAGCCAGGGCCTCAATCCCTCCCCTCCAGGACTCCGCTGACCGCCAGCCAGGACACAGCTCAGCGCCTGGGCTCTCTCTCCAGAGCCTGAGGCCCCGCAGGGACATAACCGACCTAAGTCTGCTGGGCCAAGTCACTCCTTCCTGCTGGCAGCTGCCAGGGCCCCAGTGCCATTCCCACAGGGAGCAGCCAGCCGGACTCCAGTCCAGGGGCAAACACCCGCACGGAGCCAGTTCGGCCTTTCCCGCTCTGCTGCCTGGAAGGCGTCCCCAGACTAATTGGCTGAAAAGCGCCTGGGTGCTCTGCCCTTCTGTCCACTCAGGTCTCTCCTGGGGTCCCTCTTGGGCCTGGAGCCACCTGGGAGTTGGACAAGCTCTTTTGTCCTTAAGTCATTTCAGGCAGGAAAATTACAACCAACTCTGAAAGAGCCTAAGTCACCCTTTCCAGACGATTCAGAAATATTTGCCAATCAGAGTCCTCCAAGAGCACCTCAAAGGAGGACAGCGCTCCTCCCATCCTCCTCCCCCAAGCACACAGAGGGCTCACCCTGTCCCTTCTCCTGCATCCAGGCCCCAGCTCAGGATGCTCCAAGGAGAAAAGCCCTGGCTTGGAGCTTCTAAGGCCAGTTTCATGTCCCTCCCTGTGTGTGCCTTGCCAACGTGCCCCAGGAGGGCTTTGGGAGAGCACAGGCCTTCTAAGATGAAATGCTCTGAAGGCTGCTGACACCGGCTGGGGTAGGAGCTGGCTGGTCCCTCCCCGTGGCCCTCGGGTGTGCAGAGCTAACCCATCTCCTCTGAAAACAGCACATTTCTTAAGAAGCTCGATCCCCATGAAACCCTCTGCCTTCCTGGTGCTCAGAAGGCCTCATCAGCAGCTGAGAAGTCAGCCACAGGTCGGATGGACACAGGAGAGGCGCATCAGAACTGCCACGATCTTGGAAAGGGCCATGTTCTTGAGGTCGCACAGCCTCCTGGTCCACAGTATCTGGTGAGCACCAGCAGAAGCCAACCTCTCACACGGCAGGAAAGCTGCCAGGGCACTGCCCACGTCTCTGGGAAGTGGAATTCGTAAGGTGCCTGATACTCTCCATGTTGGGGTTGCATTCTTAGAGCTGGGTGAGACTGCAGAGGCCACACCCTGCTAACCCCACCTCTCTGTAGACATGGAGGGAAGGGTGTGAAGTTCAGTGACCCATCTGAGGGTGTGGCGACACACAGAAGGAGAGTGGCCACCGCCCGCCACGCCGGCTGACCGGAGCCACGGCGCCAAGCTGCCCCGAGAGCTGGGTAGTCTAGGGAGCAAACCGCGCTTCTGTGACATCCGGGTCACCACCTGCCTGCACACACGCTGATCTCATGATCCTCCTGACCACTTGGGGAAGAACCTGTACTTACCCCCGTTTCACAGATGAAGATGACTGAGGCTCGGGAAAGCCCAGTGACTGGCTAAGATCATGAAGCTGAATGAGATGGGGTGATGGGCCCAAACCCACATGGTCTTACTCCTGGCCTGGTGCCCCTCCCCTTCACCGCGGTTACCCCACTGGATGCGGCAGCAGGAATGACCGTGTGTGTGGACCGAATGGCACACTGGATGGAGAGGCTGCCGGGGTCAGGCCATCAGCTGGCTCTGAAACGCTGACTCCACAGATCACAGGACTGCCACAGACCTGGCCTTACACCCTCAGCACACAGCAAGGAGGTGTGGGGGCGGGGCTGTGGGAAACGGGGTTCACAGGACACTCCACACTGCACCAAATACCCACTCGTGGCTGAGTGGGCAGACAGTGACCTCAGGACCGTGGTGTCAGCTGTCCCTCTGCCTGGCGCACATGTCCCCTCCTCAGGGGGTCTACTCAGACCTCCTAGTGAAAAGAGCACCCTCCCCACCAGGGCCCCCATCTCCCCTTCCCATCTCTGACCATGCTACCCTGCAGACAGGGCTCCCTGTCTCTCCCACCGAGAAGGTGGCTTTAGGAGGACAGGACGCCATGCCTGTTTGGGGCACTGACGATACACGTGGTACCCAGAATAACCCTGGCATCTAGCAGATGCTTTGTAAATGTTTTTCCCATATATTTTCCTTTGAAAAAAATTTCACAGTCTACACAGAACTAGTAAAACTATAGTGAACATTCATCAACCTTCAGCTAGATTCAATCTTCATTAACACTTTGCCACATTTTATTTCTCCATGTGTGTGTATTTGTGTGTGTGCCTATGTGTGTGTTAGTCATTCAGTTGTGTCTGACTCTTTGCAACCCCATGGATGATACCCACAAGGCTCCTCTCTCTGTCCATGGGATTCTCCAGGCAAGAATACTGGGTGGGATTGCCATTCCCTTCTCCAGGGGGTCTTCCTGACCCAGGGATCGAACCCGGGTCTCCTGCATTGCAGGCAGACTCTTTACCGCCTGAGCCACCAGGGAAGCCCGCGTGTGTGTGTGTGCACACGTGTGTAATATATATGTGTGTGTGTGTGTACGTGTTTTTATGTAGTATGTGCAATATATACGTGTATTTAAATATGTGTGTGTATATATCTATTTGTGAGTGCATATACATATATATACACACTATATAACTACACAAACACACATATATTTCGTTTTGGTAAACCAATTTTAAATTAAAGGAAAAAAGTATTGCCTAATAATAAGAACTGTAAAAACTGAGGCTTAATGAACAGAAGAATTGATGCTTTTGAACTGTGGTGTTGGGGAAGACTCTTGAGAGTCCCTTGGACTGCAAGGAAATCAAACCAGTCAATCCTAAAGGAAATCAACCCTGATATTCCTTGGAAGAACTGATGCTGAAGCTCCAATACTTTGGCCACCTGATGTGAAAAACTGACTCATTAAGAAAAGATCCTGATGCTGGGAAAGACTGAAGGCCGAAGGAGAAGGGGACAACAGAGGATGAGATGGCTGGATGGCATCACCGACTCAATAGATATGAGTTTGAGTGAGGTTCAGGAGTTGGTGATGGACAAGGAAGCCTGGAGTCCATGGGGTATGGCAAAGAGAAGGACACGACTGAGTGACTAAATTGAACTGAAGAGTAAGAACAGTGCCACACCAGAAATTTCAACTAATACATTATCTATATACATGGTCCGCATTCAAATCTCCTCAGATGTCCTCAAAATATCCTTTATAGCAAGCCCTTAAACATTGTAGGCTGAGGGCCCATCATGGATCAGGTATAGCCTCTGTTCTCACATGTCTTTGGCCTCCCTTGACCTCAAGCAGCTTAGTCAACACCTGCAGAAGGAATGGGTGGGTGGGAGAGTCAGGCTGGGAAAGTCTTCCAGAGCAGCCAGCAGGGGAGCTGGGGGACCCTCACCCAGAGTTTCCTCTATGCTATCTCTTCTGCATCAAATCCCTCAGCACCTCCACACGGGATGTGTCTCACTGTCCGCCCCCCACCCAGGTTCCTGGACTACTGTTTTCTCACCACTCACCCCTGGAGGAGGGAGGCTGTCCCTAAAGCCCTCACCCCACGCGAGTTTCCATTATCCTCCAATACCGATTCTTCTCTCTCAAGACACAGGGCTTTCTCTACTGCCCTTGGCTCACATCATAAAACATAAACGCAGAAAGCTGAACATGTGGCCTGGCTCATGGCAAAGCTGTTGGCAGAGGCAGGGGGACATTTCTGCTCGAAGGAGGTGTGTCTGGGGTCACCGACAGGGCCGTACGTCCTTGGTAGCCCAGAAGGCTGCTTGCTCCATAAAAGCCAATTGTGGCTATTATGAAGCTATTACTGGTGTGAGCCATGAGATGCTCAAAACACAGGAAAACTGCTCTGGGGAGGGCAGGAGGAAGAACCCAAGAGAGACATAAAAAGGCAATAGGATTTAGAGAGCACTCTTAGGAGAGAAGAGGGATGATGGATGGAATGGGAAGGGGATGAAGGGAGGAGGAGACAAGCCAGGAGGGAGGGGAACATGCTGGATGTGGGAAGAGGGCAGGAGAGAGTCAGAACCTCAGATCGAGGGGGACCAGTGCGCTTGACTTTGCTCAGTGGTAGGCAGACGTGCCAGACAACAGCAGTCCCAGAGCAAGCCTGGGGGAGAGGGCGGGAAGGGTCTGAAGAGGGCAGAGAGCAGGCTCAGCAAGCTGGGAAGCACACCTCCACTGGGCAGCACGAATGGACGCAGGCCCAGGGGCTGATTAGAAACCAGCAGACTTCCCTTGTCTCTCTTTTGTGAAATCTCGGCCCATCCTGTGGACCAAGAGGAAACAAAATCCCGTGGCTGCCCCACACTGGGACCCCCTGCCGGTCCCCGTTCCCCTGCGGGTGCCCACCCTGAGGACTTCCGACAGTGGGTCTCTTGACGGTGGCCAAGTATGACGAGACGGTATGAATCACATTTGCCTAGACTCCCACCACCCCCTCCTTTCCAGTATCACTGGAGCCCGGAGTTGGTGATAGCCCCCACTGTGGACACCGACCATCTAATTTCCGCGTCTCCTGGGGGCTCTAAATCCAGCCCCCTCTGACCTGCCGGCGGGAGAGATGACCTCCCATTTGTCCTGCTTATCACTGGTAATAACCATTAGGGACAATGGCAGGCACGCGCACCTGCTGCCCTCTAGGACGGCAGATCGGGTCTCCGCAGGAGGCCAGGGATGCGGATCTCCTTGTCCTTTTCATCACCGCCTCACTCCCCGGCACTCACTCGCATGGACGCCCCCGAACCAGGGGGTGCGGGGGACCTGAGCCAGGGAGATGGAGCGCCCCGCCCCCGGGCGAGTTAGCCGCCCCAGGCACAGGGGTTGAGCAGATGCTGTCAGGCAGCGGTTGTCAGGCTGATGAAAAGACACGGTGCGCTGAACCCTCGCTGCGGCCCCGCCCTGCGTGCAGAGGCTGAGGCTCGGGACACCGGATAAAGAAGCAGGGGTGAGATCTTTCTGCGTGAGCCCTTCTTTATGGGGAGGGTTTTTACAGCCGCCCTTGTGGTCCCCGAGACAGTCCCCAGTGGACATCAGGGACAGAACCCGTGGCACTGAGGGCAGGGCTGGCACGGCGCTCTGCATCCCACATCCCAAGTTTGCGCCATCCCCTCTCCCAGGGTCCCCCCACCGAGGGCCTCCAAGTGCCCTGATCCGAGGGTCCCTGCAGGGGCTGGGCCTCCCTGGGGCTGTGGGAGGCGGAGGGCGCTCCCGAGGCCGGGCCGCCAGCAGCCAGCAGCCAGCCGACCCAGCCCTGCTGTAAAGTATTAACTCATACTGAACACAGTTTGTCTCCGAGGACCCTCTTGGCCCCTTCGTCATCCTGTGCTGACATTTTAATCGTGCTTTTGTGGGAGCCGGCTGGCAGTTTGTCATCAGGAATGGCGCGGCGAGGGGCCAGAGCGCGTTGCTGGCTGTGGCTGCTGCTGAGGGAAGCAGCCCATTCTGACAGACTGAGCAATAATCTGAAGTTACTGCGCCGAGCCTGTGGGACACCAGCCGGGCCGCTTTATCTTCTTCATTAAAGTGCGCTCAAAAAAAAAATCCATTTTCCTTTAAAGTCTCAGGAACAGATGGAGTAAAATTAATTGCGCCATTAAGTCCCGATAGACAATACCAGAGTGGTTTTCTTTCAACTGTGCATGTGTGTTACAAAGTGCTCTTCGTAAAAGGCAATTACTGCAACATTTGCCATAAAATAAAGGTTGCTTTAATGGGCAATAAACACAGGCTTCAAATTTTGTATGAAATGGGTCTCCAAAGGGCGCTGTTAGAGGCGGCTCAAAGGCAAGGCTGACTTCAGGATTTCGGCTCCGGCTCTGGCTCAGCCCGTTCCGAGAACAATGCCTCCCCGCCCTTGGATGTATTCTGATAGAATGATGGATGTGACGTGCTCGCGCATGGGCCTCTCCAGCCAGATTTTTCTGGTCAGCAAATGGCAGGCGGGAGAGAGCAGGAGAGAAAGAGAGACACAGTGGGGAGAGAGAGAGAGGTGTTCACCAGGGTGTCCTCAGGGCGGCACCCACTGGCTGAGGAAGGAGCCAGTTAAAGGGATAGGCCCGGTTTGCAGGGATGGAGTCGGGCATTACTCCTCTTCCACCTCACAGGTCTGGTTGAGGGTTTCCAGTGGATTCCTGGAAGGAGGGCGTAGTGAGAAATCTGTATTTCTGTATATTCAGGGCCCTTTAGGACCAAGATTTGGCAAAGAGGGGAAGAGGCTGTGCTTTACAACTGAGATGAAGATGGAGCTGCGGGCCGCTCAGCAGACTGATGACCAGGCACCCGGCCAGAGCCCAGCTCACCGCCCCTCTGAGGACAGCGGCCGGGGCTCTTTAAGGGACCCCAGAGCACGCGCACAGCACAGATCTCCACACCAAGCGCGTGGGGCTGGCTTTTCTCAGTCCCCTGCCCCGTTGAACTGCACCCCCCACCCCCACTGCTGCTTCATATCAATCCTTCCTGTTCACGGATCCAAGATCTTCAGGCATGGTTGGATGGGGGGCAGGAATGCCAAGAAGACCAGAAACTCATTTCAATCCTCTATATTTCTACATTTCAGTAATTACAAAGTTAGCATGACACAGAAATGATCCATTAATTGAAATATGGACTACACCAACTCCAATATTTATGGGATAAATCCATATTTCATTAAACAAATCCAATAAGCAAATATATCAAGGAGAACATGAGAGCATTTTTATTTAAGTACGAGAGCAGGGGCTAAAGGACCATTTCCTATCCAAAGGACAGACCTAGAGCTTAAGGAACAAATAAACTAAAGAACCCTTAGCCGATGTGGAATTTGACGGGGCTGATGAGACCGAGAAGTGGATGCTGATGAAAATTAGCTTCAAGGGAATCGGGGGTCAGTTCCTAGGTCAGGGCTCGGGGGGGCCAGGGAGCCCCAGCAGCCACCAGCGCCACGATGCACGAGGTGCTGCTTCTGCTCAGGCTGTGGAGGGGATGGCGAGAGGCCACATGGGCGCTTTGGCTGCTCCGAGGAAGGCAGGGCGGGCTTTTAGCTGTGTTTTAAGAGACGTGGCTTTCGCACTGAGCCGTGCACCCTGCAGCCCCACCTCTTCTTCGAGGTGTTTCCTTCTCTGACGCTGACAGCGGGTGACGTCTATGGGAGCCCAGCCAGCTCGACTCCCTCAGCACAGCTGTGAGCTGCCACTGGAACCTGGGCTCTCAGAGAAGCGCCTGCTTCCTCTAGGCTCTCCTGCTGGCATTCCCTGGCATCCAAATGGCATCACCGCCCACCGCCCACCGCCCAACACCTGCCTCCTTGTGCACCCCAGGCAATCTTTGGGGCTGTGCACCCCAGGCAATCTTTGGGCCTAGACCCTTCCTCTGCCTTCATCCCTGCCGCCCATCCTGAAGGTCCTTGTGTCCACCTTCTTTGCCACATCTTAGCTCAGACCCCATCACCTCACCTGGCTGTCACGGCTTCTTAACCCGTCTCCTGCTCCAGCCTGACCTCTGCTAACTGCTTCTCAAGGTGACTGAGTGGGCTGAGATGAGAGTTTCCATATACTCGTTTTTGCCTGGGAAAATTCTAGTGAATGAATTATCTCCTGGGTGGGGAGGAGGAGATGGGGATAACTAGGAATAGTATACTCTTTCACAGTGTCCCAGTGCGGAGATAATAATCCCAGTTAAAACTCATGGCAGCCCGCTGCATCCACAAGTCCTGTATGTATCAGGAAAATCCTAAGTTCCTTAAGCTTCAGGTCCAGTTTTGCAGGGCTCCAAGCTTATATGATTGGAGAAGGCAATGACAATCCCCTCCAGTACTCTTGCCGGGAAACTCCCATGGACGGAGGAGCCTGGTAGGCTACAGTCCATGGGGTCACTAAGAGTTGGACATGACTGAGCAACTTCACTTTCACGCATTGGAGAAGGAAATGGCAACCCACTCTAGTGTTCTTGCCTGGAGAATCCAGGGATGGCAGAGCCTGATTGGCTGCTGTCTATGGGGTTGCACAGAGTTGGACACGACTGAAGCAACTTAGCGGCAGCAGCAAGCTTATATAATATGGGGTGCCCAGATCAGATACAAATTTAATGCTAGATATAAAATTATTATAAAGATTTACCATATACGAAGAATTGATGCTTTTGAACTGTAGTGTTGGAGAAGACTCTTGAGAGTCCCTTGGACTGCAAGGAGATCCAACCAGTCCATCCTAAAGGAGATTGGTCCTGGGTGTTCATTGGAAGGACTAATGCTAAAGCTGAAACTCTAATACTTTGGCTAGCTCATGCAAAGAGTTGACTCACTGGAAAAGACCCTAATGCTGGGAGGGATTGGGGGCAGGAGGAGAAGGGGACGACAGAGGATAAGATGGCTGGATGGCATCACTGACTCGATGGACATGAGTCTGAGTGAACTCCGGGAGTTGGTGATGGACAGGGAGGCCTGGCGTGCTGCGATTCACAGGGTTGCAAAGAGTCGGGTACAACTGAGCGACTGAACTGAACTGATATATAGGAACAAAAAGTAACAAAGCCACACGAAGACACTGCTGGAGGCCCGGCAGGGGCTCAGAAGGGGCCTGGACAGTGACAGGTCCTCCAGCTTGAGCTTCCACAGCCTCTTGGTCAATCTGCCCTGACCCGGAACACAAGGAGAGTGTGTGTGACCTGGCCTCAGCCTAACTCTTCCGACTTCCTCTTGATGCTGCCCGCCCAACCTGCAACTCCCAGTGTACGGCTCCCCACGCCCCAGCGCCATGACCACGCATGCCTAGGTCAGCCTGCTGCCTTCTCCCGCTTCCACCCTATGCCCTCCTCTCTTCCTGTGGCCAGGCGAAGAGCCAGGGGGAAAGCACCCTGGCAAATGTCTCTGCAAATCTTCAGAACTCAGCTCTACCATCATTTCCTCCAGAGAGCCTCTTCTGATGACATCAGGCAGGACTTGGGACCCTTCCTCAGAAGCTCCCATAACATCCTGACTGTTCTTCCCCACCCTGACTGCACAGCTCAGAAATGAGCTGTCTTTTCTTCCACTGAGTACAGAGTAGATGCTACATACATATCTAATGACTGGATAGGCATGCCTGAGACGAAAGCAACCTTTCTTTCCCAGTGCCAAGGCTAGGCACTGAGGCCACACGCTGTGCTTGGAATGGGATGGGGAGGCGGTAGAACAGGAGCTAATGCTACACCATAAGGCGCCAACTCCACTCTCTCTGAACCAGGGCAGTTACCAAAGCACACTGCGATTGGCTGTTGGCAGGGATGGAATAATGAGCCAGGACTGACTCATACCCAAAGCCTAGGTCAGTAGTTCTCAACTAGCTTTGCACATTAAAACATATCAGAAATGGGACTTCCCTGGTGCTTCAGGGGTTCAGAATCCACTGTGCAATACAGGAGACGTGGATTCAATTCCTGCAGGGAACTAACATCTCATATGCCATGGAGCAACTAAACCCACTCGCCACAACTAGAGAAGCCCGCATGCCACAGTGAAGATGCCATGTGTTGCAACCAAGATCTGATGCAGCCAAATAAAGAAATATTTAAAATAAAAATAAAATGGGTTTAAAAATTTTGAAGTATTTTTAAAAAAATGTATTTCGTTGCTGCTTGGTACCGAGTCCCAGAGATTATTTTTTACTTGGTGGAATCCAGTCATCAATGGACTTCCTCCCAGGTGGCACCAGTGGTGAAGAACCCACCTGCCAATGCAGGAGACGTAAGAAACGTGGGTTTGATCCCTGGGTTGGAAAGATCCCCTGGAGAAAGGAATGGCAAGCCACTCCAGTATTCTTGCCTTGGAGAATCAAATGGACAGAGGGGTCCACGGGATCAGACAGAGTCATCAATACCTTTAAGAAGCTCTCCAGATGATTTTAGAGTTGAAAAATAATGACCTAACCAATCCTATATTAATCTAAAACTCCCATTTAAAATATATTTTTACACACAAATTTGGATCTGCTCATGGTTACCTGCCTATCTTCAGTCAATACTGTACACGCCTCTCTGCGTCCCTTTCTCAGCATGAGTGAGCCCCCGCTGTTGAGTGTCTGGGCAGAGGGCCGTGGTGACTTTGCACCTCACCCCCCACCATCTCACCAGTTCAGTCCGCAAATGCTCTGTGAGTGTTTGATACAAAACACTCACAGGAAATACATAAGAGTAAGACTTAGTCCTTATCCTTGAGGAGCTTGCAATATTTTAGATCAAACCACAATGAAACTTGACAGCAAAAGAACATTCACCAGCCTGTTATCTAAGTACCAGTGACAAGTGCTCTGTGTAAGGCTGTCCCTCCATGGCAGATCTGCGATGGCCAAGCAGTCTTTGAAACTCAAGATGTTGGATTGGTGGAGGAAAGAGCAACACTAACAGCTGTAAGTCAGGAAGTAGCTCTCAAGCCACACTGGATACTCATTCATTCGTTCCTTCTATCTATTGATATACGTATGTTTCAAACACGTATGAGGTGTAACAAACGATGGTTGAGTTCCACAGATACGGGATGCAGGAGCTGGAGATGACCCCCTGGCCTGATGGAACACAGGACATAAAAGAGGCTCTAATGCATCATGCATTGAAGTTCCCAACTGCCACTGTGGTTAAGGCTATCAAGGGAAAGTCCAGGGTCCTCGGATGTGAAAGAAACTTAAAAGTCAAGGGCCACAGAGATCTATGTTCCAAGGGCATAGCCGGTCATGTGCTTAACTTTAGTGGTAAATTCTTTCACATGGAGGGTCAGAAACAGCCTTGGAAGGAAGCCGGTGAGCAGAGGAGAGCTGAGGCTTAGCTTATCCTCCCTGCTGGACCACATTCTCTCTCACTGGCAGAGAAATAACCTGCAGGGACTTGCACAGTGCCATGTGCAGATGGGGTTTAATGAATGTGGTGATGATAATGATGATAATTATTCAAATTCCTCCCTATCTCTACACCCCAGGGAGGCCAGTGCTGCCTTTTGTCATCTGACTGAATCTGAGAGGTGACCCTCCTTCCTTGGCTTTTCGTGTGGTGTCTTCCCAACCTGGCAGTGTTCCTCTGCTCCACGGCGTCACTCGCGTCAGTACGTGCTCAGCAGCGTGCTACACGGAAAAGCGAGAGTGTGACACGGAGGACGGGGCTGGGCTGGCACAGGGAGCATCTTAAAGCCAGAAATACCAAGTGTGAGGACCAGGTGAGAGAATCTGCATTCATCTATTTCCACTCCACCTCCCTCAGGAAAGAGTTTAGGGAGAATTAAAATGAACAGACACACATAAAAGGTACTAAAATTGAAACAAAGTCAAAATCTGATTAAGGAAGAGAAATCAAAACCTATTTGCAGGGCAGGAACAGAAATGCAGACGGAGAGAGCAGACACTGTGGATGCGGCGTGTGGGGAGGGGAGGGTAGCATCGACATACATACGTTTCCGAGTGTAAAACCGAGAACTAGTGGGAAGCTGCTGTGCAGCGCAGGGAGCTCTGCTTGCTGCTCTGTGATGACCCAGAAGCGTGGGATGGGGGTGGGAGGGAGGCTCAGGAGGGAGGGGATATATGTATACATATAGCTGATTCACACTGTAGGGCAGAAACTAACACAGCGTTGTTAAGCAATTATGAAGGGCAAGTGTTAGGCACTCAGTCCTGTCTGGACTCTTGGCTCCTCTTGTCCATGGAATTCTCCAGGTCAGTATACTGGAGTGGGTTGCCACTCCTCTTATACTCCAATTTTTAAAAAGACTAAAAAAACCCCAAAAAAACAAAAAAACACAGAACCATGAGACCAAGCACGGAATTTAACTCTGGCCTTTCCAGAAGATGGGGCAGAAGGGAAAGACAGGATCAGGTAACCTGCACTCCCCAGTGGGAGAGACGTCCACGGTTCTCCCAGGGAAGACACTAACATCCTGACTGGTCCACAGCACCTTGCACGGATGGCCCCTGTCTTCATAGCAGACATATGTTATCACCACCTTGGCTTTTGAAAATTATCAGTAAGTCCAAGGGATAAACATTAAAGTAGGATCTATCAAAGATAATTCAACCAAGGAAGATAAGCCACTGCCTCTAAGCCTGTGCTTTCCTGGGGATCACCTCGGGGAGGGCGTAGAGCCCTCTGCTGACCTGCCACGAACAGAGCTTCTCTCCCACCGACTTCAGGAAGCGCTGGCGAGAACCCCTTGGACAGTGCCCAGATGCTGCTGACCCTCATGCTCCAGACGCCCAGGACAGATGACGTCCTGAGTAGAGGCAACGCTGAAAGCCCGGCCAGCCCTCCTCCTTCTCCCCATGGAGACCAGTGATGAAGGTCCTTCATGAAAGCCTCCAGGTGCCTCTGTGAATGGCTTTGGGTCCACTGACCCCCACACAGTTGACATGCTGAGACTTTAGAATGCTGATGGTCAAAAGAATTACCCGTTGATGATGAAAATGGTCCCAGGTGGCACAGTGGATAAGAATCCACCACCAAGGCAGGAGACACGGGTTTGATTCCTGGTCCGGGAAGATTCCACATGTAGAGCAACTGAGCCTGCAAGCGGTAACTACTGAGCCCCCGTGCTGCAACTACTGAAGCCTGCAAATCTCGAGTCTGTGCTCCGCAACAAGAGAAACCCCGGCAATGAGAAGCCCACACACCGCAAAGAAGAGTGGCCCCTGCTTGCTGCACCTAGAGAGAGCCTGTGCAAAGCCACGGAGGCGCAGTGCAGCCAAAAACAAAGAACAGCCCCTGTCTGCACTGTCTGATAGAGCAGCCGCCAGTCACATGTGGCTATCAGGATGTACGCCACTGAGTAACTGATGTTTTATTTAACGTTCTTTCCTGTAATCATGTACGGATGTGAGAGTTGGACTATAAAGAAAGCTGAGCGCCAAAGAATTGAAGCTTTTAAACTGTGGTGATGGAAAAGATTCTTGAGAGTCCCTTGGACAGCAAGAAGATCCAACCAGTCCATCCTAAAGGAAATCAGTCCTGAATATTCATTGGAAGGACTGATGCTGAAGCTGAAACTCCAATACTTTGGCCACCTGATGTGAAGAACTAACTCACTGTAAAAGACCCTGATGCTGGGAAAGACTGAAGGCAGAGGAGAAGGGGACGACAGAGGATGAGGTAGGTGGTTGGATGGCAACATCGACTTGATGGACAAGAGTTTGAACAAGCTCTGGGAGTTGATGATGAACAGGCAAGCCTGGCGGGCTACAGTCCATGGGGTCACAAAGAGTCGGACGTGACCGAGTGACTGAACTGAACTATTTATTTAATGTTAATTAATTTAACTTAAATAGCCACACATGACTAGTGGCCACGGACTAGACTGAGCGTCCCTGAAGATCCACATCTCAGAACTGGTTTGCACAGTTTCCTAACAGGCATTGCTCATACCCCACTATGGCCATGGATAAATCTCAGGGATGCTCTTGAGGGCCTCATAGGAGAAGTCAGAAACCAAAGCCTTCTCCCGGGCACTTGAGTAAACTGGTCTGCTCAATGTAACTATTTAGTACTGACCAAACACACTCTGGAGAACGTGTGCCAAACACAACAGTTGAGGTTTTGACAAACCGGAGGTTGGGCCATTCTGGTATTGGGTAACTATGGGGCCCAAATGCCTCCCCAAAGTCACTCCTAACTCCCATATAATCCCCAGTCGTAAAGCCCCGCCAGGCACACAAGCTCTCTTCCTAATTGCTGAGGCAGGAGGGCACCAGAGAGTTCACCCGCCTGTGGTAATTAGCTCCCACCTTAGTGGTCAAGAATAAAACACATCTCTGTTTTCAACACTCGCGATTAAGATCTGCCATGTCTGGAGGTCATTTTGGCCTCCCCCTGACTCTTGGAGTGCTAATAAAACTCAGCCTTCGCAAGAGTATCCGTGGCCAATGATTCTGGTGAAGTTTGGCCATTAGCTGACTTCAGTCTGCAAAGAGAAAGGCCAAAGAAAGACGCGTGAAAGCTGCCAACGGCTCTGGATCCATTTCTCCGTATGTTGAAAGAGCACAACCGCTACACAAAATGTTTAGAAATGTGAGTTAAGTTTTGTCATAATGCATTAAAGCTGATTTCAGGGGGAAAAACATTATAAACCTTTTTCTAGTCTCATATATATAACCAATATGACTCTGGATTACTGAAGAACATTCTTGGCAAGAGTGAACGAAGGGATTACAGAAGAGAAGCCGGGTGACTGAACTGGAGGGAGCTGTGATTCCAAGGAAGGCTGGGAGTTAGCGGGAGGGCAGGCGGATCTGGGCCTGAGCTGTAGCCGTGGGGACGACGAGCATTACGGGATCTGGCGGAACACCATGTTCTGCTTGGCAAGAATGTGCTGCCCAACAAACACCCAGGGCACGAACCCAAAGAAGCCCAGGTCCCGTGGTGGGCTGGGGTGAGAATTCAGCAACAGAAGCCTATGGCAGCCCTTTGAGGCCCGGGGCAATACAGGCCAAAGATGAACTTAACAAGAACTCAGAGAAAAGGGATTTTGTGAGAGACCACAGAGAAATGAAGCTGCCTGGACGCCTCTACTCCAAGGTTAGCCTGAAGAACTCAGTCTGAACACGTCTTTAAAAAGCCTACGCTCGAGGTAGCTCAAACAGAAAAGAATATCTGCCTGCAATGCAGGAGAACTGGGTTCGATCCCTGGGTTGGAAAGATCCCCTGAAGAAGGGAATGGCTACCCATTCCACTCTTCTTGCTGGAGAATCCCATGGACAGAGAAGCCTGGTGGGCTACGGCACATGGGATCACAAAGAGTCGGCCACGACTGAGTGACTAACACTTTCCAGTCAGCCTCAGCATCATGCAACACCTAGCAAATCTCTGAAGCCGTCTGCTATGTCTGCCATGGTGTGTGCTAGACCTGCGTCAGTAATCTCTGCTTTTGCTCTGATCTAGTTGAGACATCAGCATCTGTCTAAACAGAATCGCAGCTAAACATTTTTGTCAGACTAGGTTTCTCAGCCTAATAACATCCCTCCATGAGGAGTGGTCCCTTGTCCCTCTTTTCTGAAAACCAAATCTGATGCAAGACAAAAAACTCAGAAAAACTAACGGGACTATAATTTTTGAGGAAGGCAAGGGCTGTCCTTTGGGTTACACTTTGGGTTAATCTGGAGAAACCTGCAAAGACGAGAAAATTGATGGGTATAACTTGGAAAGAACTGGGCTCAGTTTTCACAGGAGTTAACAATGGGGCAGGTGGCAAGTCACCTCCCCTGTGAGATGACCGTTCTGCGGTGACCAAACGCTTGAGACAAGGGAGAAAGGAGAACTCCCAGCCGTCAGGCACCTGGGCACTGCAGAGGCCACCCTGCGGGCAAGCCTTCACCCTTTCCCTCACTGCCTCTTTGCCCAGTGCTGGAAAGGATGTGCAGCAAAGAACAAAAACAACAGAGGCCGCGAAGCAGTGCTAGCCAGCAAGCATGAGGCAACGGAGCCCAGTGGAGTTCTTCTCCCTAAAGGGAAATTAGCGACAGATGTGCTATCAGAAGGCTCCTAGAAGCTGTGCCTGGAGCTGAAATGGAATGAATGAAAAGGTTGGAAAAGCCTTGTGAAGTCATGGCACACTGACTTGGGGGCCTCTAGGGTCAAGATTCAGGACCATCACAGGGAAGCAGTCAAGGCATGTCCAGTCCTGCAGGAGCCCAGGGCCTTGACCACAGAAAGCGTGTCTCAGGCAACGGGCTTCCGGAGCAGGGGAGTCAGGGGTGGGGCTGTGCGATGTGGAAGGACGTCTCACTTTGTAGGACTGTGAGCCCAGGTTCCCAGACTAGTTAGTAGAGAGGTATCATTATGCTTTTGGCTTCACTTTGACCAACTCTAAACCATAAAGAAGGCTGAGGGCTTAGGAATTGATGGTTTTGAACTGCAGTGCTGGAGAAGACCCTCGAGAGGCCCTTGGACTACAAGGAGATCAAATCAGTCAATCCTAAAGGAAATCAACCTTGAATATTCATTGAAAGGACTGATGCTGACCTCAAAGGTCCAATCCTTTGGCCACCTGATGTGAAGAGCTGACTCACTGGTAAAGACCCTGATGCTGGGAAAGATTGAGGGCAGGAGGAGGAAGGGGGCGACAGAGGCTGAGATGGTTGGATGGCATCACTGACTCGATGGACATGAGTCTGAACAAACTCCAAGAGACAGCGAAGACAGGGAAGCCTGGTGTGCTGCAGTCCATGGGGTTGCAAAGAGTCAGACACGGCTCCGCGACTGAACAACAAAGAGTGTGCGTCTATGGACACAGGACTCCATCTGTCAGCAGCTCTGTTCTCAGGCCACTTCCCAGGAGTGTCACTTCCGTAAACTGAGGCACACCAGAGCCATGTGCTCAGGAGAGAAAGAGCTCAGAGGAAGTCACGTTCCTGCCCTTGGCCCAGGTGCCCCCGTCCACGAGAGCAGGTGACGGGGCCCCTGTCGAGAGGCTGGCCGGGCGTGGGGCGCTGGGTGGGGATGGCGCTGGGCGGCGGCCTCTGCCACTGTCTTCAGTGTCCCTTCTGCCTCCCAGCTCTGCAGCTGGAACCCAAGCACCCCACAGGGTCAGTGGGCCCTGGGGGCGAGCCCACCTCTAAGGAAGCACCAGAGACGCCTCCATGAGCAGCATGAGTTGGGGAAGGGGAGAAAGTCATAAAACAGGACATCAGCGAATTCCCTCTTCTACTTGCTCGGGGTCATTTTCTCCAAACAGGAGGGCCCCTCGCCAACTACCTGCCTGCCTCTGCTCAAAGGCTAATGATTCCATAAGGGTCAAACAGCAGCCAGGACAATAGCCTCTTAAACACAAAATGCCAGAGTTACACATTATTATTTTTATTTTCCCCCTCTTGGCTGCTGCTTTTTTTTTTTTTCCTTTACCTTGACCAGCACTTCTAATTATTTTAGAGGGAAGAGGGAAGATAGGAAATCAAAAGATCTGGTTCAAAACACAGCTCTCTCCCCCTCCTCCTGGGGTGAGCTCATCTCCTGTGAGATAATAAGCATGAAGTGGATGCCAGGCTGCATGCACTCCCCAGACAATGGCTGGGGAGAAAAAGGCAGCAGTGCGCACACGGGAGGCTGGCAACCCGCTGTCCGCGAAGGGTTAAAGCCCACAGCGTCCTCCGGCCGTTCCAGAAAGAACACAAAGCTCAGTGGGGCCGAGAGGAAACTCCCACAGGGTCCCTATTAAAACGATCAAGTCACACATGTCGATATCCCCATTTCATAGATGCTGTAATTTGTTTGACAGGAGTGAATCCCGCTGATCCAAGTCAGGGCAAGGGAGGGGGAAAAAAAAAAGTCTGCTAGAAAGAGAGACTCATAGAGAGCCTGGTGTTTTCTGCATCTGGCCTTTAGAAGAAAGCCTCAGGTCCACTGGATCAGCCGTGCTTTGGAAACAGGGCGGGTCCCAAATAGAAGACTGTCCTTAGGCACACACACACACACACACACACGCACGCACGGTGTGTACGCACACACAGGGCGCATTGTTCTGATCTTAACTGTGAGATGTTAGAAACGTACAATAAAGCCTTGTCGGTTCCCAGCGGAGAACAGGATCAAACCCCGCTCTCCCTCTGGTGATCCTGATAAAGGCAGTGCCGGTGTTCTAACAAAACACGCTGCGGTTCCCGCGCCTTCCTTCCACTCTCGTTCGTCTTTTGTGTTTTTCTTTCTTTCTTTTTTTTCCCCTTGCTCTCTCTCTCCCTGTCTTCCCCTCTCTCTTCCTGTCTCTGTCCCTTGCCAAAGGCATTAAAAATGAGAATTAAAGATGAGACCCCCTCCACCGAGCATGGAGCGGGGGGTAGATACTAATCCACTGGCCCTGCTTTGCTGGGAAAGCAGGTTTTGAATAAGGCCCCTGACACAGATGAAATGAGTTTAGTGATCACAGTTTAATTCTGAATAGGGCACAGCATGCTCTGAGGACAAGAAACAGACAATATGAGGCAAACAGGCCTTTTTGGAATTGGTTTCTCCTCTTGGTTAATGAGGGTCAGGGGAGAATGAACGAACAAACCAAGATGCTTGGTACAACCCAGGAGGCTGACACCTCGAGGGAGATGCTGCTGGAGTGGGACCAGGGCCAGCTCTGCCGTCCCTCAGGGCCTCTGAAATCACAGAAGGTTAGAAAGGAAGTCAGGAGCTGAGAGGGTCCTCTGAGACCTGCCAGCCCTACTCCCTCTACAGCTCCCTCGAGGCAAGGCGACTTGCCAGAGAGACAGAAAAACCTGGGCAACTGCCTGGCTTCTCCTGAGGCCTCCTGGGCCCATTCTTGGTCCCTGCTAGACTAGTTAATGCCTTGTTCTCTCAGCCTGTAAGGATGGAATTGGAACCAGTAATTGGAGTGTTGGTAGGTGCTCAAAGGCTGCTTTGAGAGGCAGGAAAGGATGCCCACTTGCTTGTCTCAGAGCTTCCTTTGAAGGTTCTTCATAACCCTTACATGGAGTTATTTTGGCTTTGGTTTGTTTGCCCATTTTCCAAGTTGTCGGAATAAATTTCCCAGAGATCTCAAGCAGAAAGACAAGCATTTAAAATGGAGATATTGGACATAAATAGCCGCTTTTACATGAAAAGTAAATCCTCTGTTATGTATAATAGTTAAATTTCCTCTGGTGGTGGGTGTGGAGGCAGGAGAAAGCAAAGAACAGTACATAAATTTCTGCAAAAGTCGATTTCACAACAAGAGAGATCAAAGAAGAAGTTGGCAGGGATGCTCCTCCTTTGCAGATTAAAAAAAACAGTAACAAAGACTCTTCCTTGAATGCAGAGGTAACGCCAGGAGTTGCAACAGCCAGAGTGAAGCCATGAGGGAAAGGCTGAGAAAGTCTTGCAGGTGTCGGTCCGAAGGCTGAGCCATGGGACCAACGTCAGCGCTAGCCTATCTGTAGGTTCTTTTGTGTTTTTTTACAAGGTGAGAAAAAGAAATCCTAAGTTGTTTCAGATGCTGCTGGTCAAGCTCCCTATTACTCGCAGCTAAATGCACTTCTACACAGCACAAAGGCCAGGACTACTGACTGGATCCTTCTTTCTCCTTTTCACCTCTGGTCTCTAAGGAGCAAGTGTCCTCCTTCTGCTACTAAAAATTCTCCTCTGTTCTTAATTCTGTCCCTTAAGACTTCCTTGGGGACCTTGTTCCATCAGCAATCCCTTATTCCCTCTCCAATAATTCTGACTCAACCTAAAAACACAATCAAGTTTCTCCAATCTCAAAAAAAAAAAAAAATTCATTTTACCCCTTCTGTGAGGAAAATATCTTTGGGTTCAGCGAGCACGTTTACTTAAAGACTTGTGACTTTAACCTTGACCACTTGCTCGTTCACTTTTTCGCGTGGTAACGATGCGCTGAGCAGACCAACGTGCAGGGCCCCGTGCGAGACCCAGGGGCCTGGCTCCGCGGGATGCGGGAGCAGACCTGGGCTGGCCTCTGAGGAGCCCCGGGTGGTCAGCTCATCACACCACAGATGCAAGATGAGAGCTGCCGTCCTTCTCACCTCCACTGAGCCCACACGGAGCCCAGGCAGCCGCGAGGCCCCACAGTTATCAGAGCCAAACAGAACCTCACAGCCATGGGCAAGAGCGGCCTTCCGGCTGGCACCTGAGTTAGGCCCTGGCTCCTCTGCCAGGTAGTTGCGCGATGCTGAGAAGACTCTGAGCCAAGGGTCCTCGCCTGCCTGGGGCTGAGGCTGTTCCCTCCAAGCCTGCCCTCAGACGGCACGAGACACGGCGTCAGGAGCTGGGCACAGCGACTGGCACGGAGCGCGCGCCTGCTGAAGGGCAGCCGTGAGCACGGCTGCTGTTCACACTTCTTCTCAGTGGACTCAGGTGAGCAGACGGGGAAAAGCTTGAAGGTGGACAGAAGCCATTTCACTCAGGTCTTTTTTCTTTCTGAGTTTAATGATCCTTTCATTAAATACCTCCTGGTAAAATGAAACTTGAAGGACAGAACAAACACACTGCCTGTAGGCCTTGTCCGCAGTCTTATCAAGACAGGCTGTATACCTGGTTAAAACAGCCTAGCCGACCTCTGCCTACGCCCCCTGGGGCACACAGTGTCTGAAAGGCTTCTAAATAGACCAGATGCTTTTTGCATGATCCTCCTAAAAAGGCCACAAACCTTGCAGGGCACGCTTTTGGTAGGCTAGGCAGGGAAATCCTAACAACTCCTAAGCCGTATCAATGAGAAAACTCTAGAATCTCTGGCACTTTAGTGAGCGGGGCAGTGCCTGAAGGAACTGCTTCCCCGAGGGGGCCCTCAGATCCTGGCTCTCTAGCTGTGGGTGCACGTGAGGGAATTCTAACTTCAACCAAAGTTAGATCTGGCAGTGACTGTGCTGGGAAGGTGTGCCTGGGTAGGAAAGCCATCAAGTGTGAGATCCAAAGAGGTTTTTGCCCATTTATTTTTTTCTCTCCAGGTGTTTATTTTCTAGGGGCCTTCCTGGGTGGCCCAGAGGTAAAGAATCCACCTGCCAATGCAGAAGACACAGGAGATGTGAGTTCCATCTCTGGGCCAGGAAGATCCCCCAGAGAAGGAAATGGCAGCCCACTCCAGTATTCTTGCCTGGAAAATCCCATGGACAGAGGAGCCTGGCGGGCTACAGTCCATGAGGGTTGCAAAGAGTCAGACGTGACTGAGTGAGCACACACATTTTCTAACATGTACACACGTCCACACTCCCTCATCCCTGCTGCCCACCCTGTCATCCAAGGTGGGGGATACAACTTTCCAGCTACAGGGGGCTGAACTCACAAGGACATCTCCTTGTGTCACCGACCTGGAGCTTGGGAAAAGCAAGGGTTCTAGAGGACTCCCCTGTGCATCCGGCCAGCCAGTGGTTCCACATCCAGCACTCATGTTTTTAATTTCTCGAGAGCCACGCAGGCGGCCTGGAAAGGCTCAGGCAGATGGGCTGCCATGTCTGGGCTGTGAGTTCAGCCAGTAGCCAGCCTGCAAGGCGGCACTCAAGTGCATGTGATCCGGGGCTGGGTGGCCTGGGGTGCCGGTGCGGGCCGGCCCTGCAGCCGGCTGGCCTCTGGGCCCCTGCCAGGCTGCCGGGCTGCCAGGGGAAGTGAGAGTGCTCAGCATGAGATGCCAGCTGGCCGGGCTTGCTCCCCAGGGGGAGGCTGTAAGCACAGATTACCAGGGACTTTGTTCAGTTCTGCTGCCGGCTCCCCGAGGAGAGGAACATCACAGCCCAGCGTCGGTACTAATAGGCCCGGATGCGCCAGACCCGGCTAAGGAGGCCAGCGCCGGAGGGGGGGTGCGTGGCAGAAGGGAGGAAAAGGCCATACCTTCCAAGCCAACAAGCTGGCTTGGAACCTGACAAGGCAGTGCTGTCTGCAGCCTAGCCGAATCCCTGCCTGGAGCCTCAGGGGATGCTTCCTTCCTGCCCATCCCCATCTCTGCTGTCTACACCCAAAGAAGCCCCCAGCCCTCCACTGAGCTCCATTGTGGGAGCCCGTGGGGTCCACTAATGACAGAGCAGAAACTCAAACTTTCCTCTGCTTCATTTCAAGGACCTGTGACTGTGACGTTGACACGAGCCACCACCGCTCGGGAGTTGTCATGGAGACCGTGGTGGTGGCAGAACTGATGCTGGTCTCCACTTTCATGGAAAAAAAAAGTAATTTAAATTTTTATGTATAAGACCAGATCATTAGACTGAGAAATTAAATTGACAATTTCTTACTATTTTTTCTCCTAGAGGGATTTCTGAGGAGTGCTGGAGAAAGCATCCATTGGCCAGGAAAGATGTGCAGGCCTTTCGGGCTGGTCGTGTCTCCGACCCCGAAATGGTTTACTTCAAGATCAAAGGTAGCACTGGCTGGTTTCACTTCCACGGTCCCAGTTCGCATGTTCAACTTGCCACCCAACACCCTTGCCATCATGTTAGGTATTTAACATAACATCGCTCATTTGGAGCCTGGGCAAAATGCCTCCGAGGAAATTTTTGTCACCTGTTGGCGCCGCGTGAATCCCAACCTGAAGCGAGCACATCCCTGGATGTGAATGCACAGGACAGGACTGCTCCGAGGAGCCAGAGAGCGTGCCCCTTGAGGTCAATCTTCCTCCCTGCACGGACGCGTCTCTGCCTTGCTCCCCCCGCCCTTCCTCTCCTGTCTGGGGGCCTGCGGGTGCCGGCCTCTCTGGGACTGACACCCAGCCACTCCATCCTCTGGACTCAGCAAAGAGCCACCTCTCAGCTGACCCCTCCGTTCCACCCCTGGGGTCACCACTGTCACAACGGGACTTACCGAGGCCAACCACCCCCGGCGGCCCTCCCCTCTGCTCTCCCATGGCCCCCTCTGAAGTCCCCAGCCTGGGAGGAGGGAGACTTAATGAGTTCTCACCAGGGTCAGTCTCTCACAAAACACACCTACCACAATACCCTCCTCATCTCCTTTCATAATATGTAGGCAAGCTGTCATCAGAATCTACTGTGACACTCCCAAAAATCTAATATTACTTGCAAAAGAGCATTCTATATTCTCGGTGGAAGTATCTCTACAGCCTTGATTTCAGTGGTTCAGTCTGGAAAGAGATGACGCACGTTTAAGGCAGGAAAAAAAAAATACATGCACACGCATATACATCCATCCATCTATATGTATATATGTGCCTCTCCAACCTCTCTTTCTCTTGCTATTCTGAGGCTTGTCTTTAATGAGCAGCTCCAAATGACAGCTTTAATCACTGCCTCTGGCCACTGAAAGAGGCCGCTAATGATAGGAAAGAACATAGGGCCATTTGCATCAATCAGCTCCAGTCTAAATCACTTTTTATGATAATGCACCCAAGCGAAGAAGAAAGTCTCTGATGTCGCCTGCATGATGATGTACCACTGTGCCGGCTCCCCAGCTCAGACCTCCACATAAATCTCTTAAAGAGGCATGCACCCCACCCAGCACTGCCTAACACGGCCCTCATTTTCTACACCATTAATGATCCACCACCAGGGCAGAGTCATGAGGGGCTGAGCAATCTGTTCCTTTCGTTTTCAGTCTGGGGGATATACTCTCTGCTACCAAATAAAAACAACAAGGTAAGGGAGAAGAAATACATCCTGACCCACTTATGACACCATTTCATCTTTTTTTTTTTTTTTAAGCACTCAAACAAAAAAGAAGGTGGGTACATTGCCAAACGTGATGATTTGCTAGTCCTGGAGATGGAAGGCCGGGCTGTATGATGACAAGGACAACAGGCGGGGAGCTCTGAGGTCTGAGCTCCAGGTCGGGCTGCCCTAGGCCCGTGTGACCTGGGGAAGGTCCTATCAGATCGCCTGGGCCTGAGTTTCCTCAACTTCAAGGGCCAAGACCAGATCCGTCCACGAGTTACAGCCAATGGTAAAATGCTCTGACTTGAAGACTGTTAGCAGAGCTGATTTTTCCATTCAGAACCCCATTCTGCTGGGGAGAAGGCTGACCTGCCTCTTCTTGGACCATGGGTCTGAGCAACCATGGCTTACACGTCAGATGCAGCAGCCAGCCTTTTTAGATAGATAGATAGATAGATAGATAGATAGGTGTGGATCATTCTTAAAGCCTTTATTGAATTTGTTGCAACATTGCTTTTGTTTTATGTTTTGGTTTTGGGGCTGTGAGGCATGTGGGATCTCAGCTCCCCGACCAGGGATCGAGCCCACACCTCTGCACTGGAAGGCGGGGTCTTAACTCCTGGACCATGACAGAGGTCCCAGCAGCTCTCTTCACAGTGGCTCCTTGGAGGAACATTTCGTATCAACTGAAAAAATAATTAAACAACAGCATGGTCGATTATGATGTGGAGATGTTTCAAACACAGGGATCCTCTTATTCTGTACTCGGTGCAGAATTAAGAAGCCTGGGTGCTTTTTCCATTCCCCCCAAAGTACAAATGTCTGTTAGGGGCTAATAGCCTGGGGTCATCTGTCCCCTTGTAACAGGACAGACCTCTCTTGCTCCTTTAAGCATAACAGCCAATACATACATACATACGTATACACATATACACATACGTATCTCCTCCAGAGAGCTCACAATTTATTAATATTATCTGTATACTTGGGGAAATGCTGAAAGAAAGCCCATTTCTAAGGGTCCCTTTGAGGGAAACACTACTGCTTCAATGAATGTGATGCTTAGGACAGCCCAGAAGTGACTATGCGAGTATGGTTTGACTGCCCACGTGACAGACTAATTAATAGTGATTATTTTATTATGCCCAAGGCTGTGAGCAGCATTTTGGTAAATGCTGTTTGAGAGCACATTCTAGCCAGTGAGTCTGAGATTTTATTCCTCTGTCTTCTAGAACCTTTCCACACTCCAGTTATCCACTGTGATGGTGTAACTGTAACAAAAAGGCTGGTATAAGAAATGACTTCCAAGGGCTAGAAACTTAGGATGGGCAATGATGGCTCTCTTTAAAGTCATTTGCTTGCTATGTCAGTTAGGATTCACTTTGGTGGCAAGTGACAGACAAAATAAGTGGTTTAAACAAGAGTTTGCTCTCTCAAAGTACAAGTCCCAAGACAGGCAGCCTAGAGCTGGAATGGCACTCTCTAATGTCAGGGACGTCGGGTCTTCCTACATATGTGGATGTATCTGCCTTTATTGCCTTCTGTTTCCCAAAAACACATCATCGCCCAGGACCATGACTGCGGCCCCACAGTTGCGGCCACATTCTAGATAGGCCTGCTCCTGGCCCTTTAAGGACACTCTCTACAAGCAGCGCTTCACCAATTCATTAATACCCATTAGCCAGAACTGAGTTCTAGGACAGCATCTTGCTGCAAGGCAGGCCATTGAAGGTTAGTCTTTATTCTATTTAGTTGGCCCATTTGTCCAATTAAAAATCAATAGTTTTTATTACAGAGGAAGAAGGGGAGGATGCAAATTAGAAGGCGACTAGCATTCTTTGCCACTAACAATGTACCAGGGAACTGTCTAGGAGTTATCATGAGGACCCACACCTCAGTTCCCCAAGCCCCCTCACAACCTGTGGTGTGGGGCAGGGACTCCTTGAGATGCTTCTTCCTTTCCCCACGGTATCCCTTGTGGGGGCTGCTTCTTGTTGACCTGTAATTTTCCCAAGGGGGTCCCTTCTGAAAAAGTCAGCCTAGTAAGGAACTAGAAAATGGGAGTGTATTCTTTCAGAAAGACACCATAGATTCAGAGTATCATTTCCATGCTGTGGGAGGCAGCATTTTACAGCCTCCCAGAGAAAACAAGAGGACAGCAGTTTCTGTACATCAAACAGCCACAGAATAACTAACACAAGACAGAGAGAGCTCAGAGTCGCCAAGGAAGGTTCAGCAAGTGAGGCAGCCTTGTAAGCTGTGCTGGGGGTGCAAGCAGTCTTACTCAAGTCTTCAGGGAAAGTCATGTAACATTTGTAAACATAAAGGTGTTCCTGTCTATAGAATGGATAAACAACAAGGTCCTACTATAGCATGGAAAACTGTATTCAATATCCTACGACAAAGCGTAATGAAAAGAATATTTTAAAAAGAACGTTAAAAAAAAGGTTTTTCATTTCTTAGCATAGCACACCGACCACCAACATGTCACATGTGGAATTCCTTCCTGAAAGTAATTAGCCAACTTTAAGTGAGCACAGACAGAAGACCTCCTACAAATTTCTTTCTACAACACGTAAGCAGCTTTACTTTAGACACTTTCTTTTCCCCCCAAATGTAAACATCTGGTGAAGGAATTAACAGGTCTTGGGAAAGAACAGTTGTGTACATCCTCACATAAGCTCGATGTGTGTGCTTGCAGGCCAAGTCTCTTCAACCATGTGCGACTCTTTGCCACCCCATGGACGGTACCCCATCAGGCTCCTCTGTCCATGGCATTCTCCAGGCAAGAATACTGTAGTGGGTTGCCTCGACCTCCTCTGGGGGATCTTCCTGACCCAGGGATCGAATCCCCATCTCTTGCGTCTCCTGCACTGGCAAAGGGGTTCTTTACCACCACCCAGGAAGCCCCACATAAACTTGACACCAGGTGTCAAGCCCACCTCCATCTCACTGGCAGGGCAGAACATCACTGCTGCGTCTCCAGACTGCAGGAGAGGTCCGGAGGAGACGGCCCGGGGCTGGCACAGTGCCAAGGAAGCCAGGTGACTGTGCTCTCAGACGTTCCCCACTTCCTGGGCGTCATCCCCACAGTGTCGCAGGCTCTTCCCTTCACATCGCCTCTGCCTGGAGCTGTCTCGCGTCTTGTCTAGATGTGGCTTTTCCAGTGCCTGGCACCTCACTGCTTTTTACTTCACTGCTCCATGGCCTCCACACCAGACACCTCCACCAGGTCTGTTTCCTCCACAGGCTCCCATTAGTGGATTTTTGCCCAAAGGATTCAACTGATCATACTCCCAGAGAGAAAGAGAGACCTATTTTTAAAAGGTGGCATCGATCATCATTGAAGACTCAGTGACTACACTCCACAGTCTTCTGACACGTGGCAAATGCCACGCAGACCCTAAGGGACTCTTGATCCCAGCAGCCCCTTCCCTGTCTCTCGACAGAGCACTGCTGAGGGCAGCACTTCCCTGCTTTAAGGAGCAGGCCAGGGACTTCCGTGGTGTCCCGTAGTTAGGACTCAGTGTTTTCACTGCGTGGTCCCAGGTTCAGTCCCCGGTTGGGGATTAAGAGCCCTGCTCGTTGGAAAAGACCCTGATGCTGGGAAAGACTGAGAGCAGGAGGACAAGGGGCTGAGAGAGGATTGAGGGCAGGGACAACGACAGGATAAGACGGCCAGAAGGCATCACTGACTCCATGGACACGAGTCTGAGCAAACTCCGGGAGACAGTGAAGGACAGGGAAGCCCGGCGTGCTGCGGTCCATGGGGTTGCAAAGAGTTGAACACGACTGAGCAACTGAACAACATACAACAAAGCCATTAGGTGCAGCAAAACACACACACACACAGTAGATCAACTATAGACGGGCCCTGGACCTCACCAAGAATGACAAATACATATGCACCAAAGATACCTCAATGTCGGGCTGCCCAGCAGAGACTGTGAAAATAACTGAAGAGCTGAAAACCGATTTTGCCGGTGCTGGGTCTTTACTGGGGAGCACAGGCTTCTGTGGTTGTGGTTCATGGGCTTAGTTGCTCTGTGGCATGTGGGATCTTATTTCTCTGACCAGGGATTAAACCCACGTCCCTACCACCAGGGAAGTCCCGTAACTGAAGATTTTGAAAAGCTTTTGTATGTTGCACCACAGAACAGAAGCTTCTTGAGGGTTGAGGCAGTATCTGTTTCCTTCACCAGTTCCTAACATCTGGCCTGCAGGTAGAAAGTGCTCAGTAAGTGTTTGCTGACTGAACACATGAATGAAGCTTCAAACCTAAGAACCACACATGTCACAAGCATGAACACTCACAGGCTACAAGTAATCTTTCTTTCAAGAATCAGAGATGACTGAGTGGCAGGAACACTCCTAAATTCAGTTAATCCCATAGACTTCAAGTAGAATACTACCTTAATAGCTCTCAGATCTAGATGAGACTCACTTTTGAAGACCTGGAGGTGGTATAATTACCTCAACTGATAATCTTATCTAGTGCCTGAAAAGCTTTTATGAGAAAGCTTACCTTAGACAAACTAACTTTCTACTACCTAGTAGAAATGTTCCAGATATGGTATTCGAAGTAAATTTCAGAGTTTATTTAAGGAAAGAAAAGAAAAATAAAAGGAAGGAAGAAAAAAGAAATGAAGGACAGAAGGAAAAAAAAACAAATCTCCACACACACCAAGAACGATCTGCTCCTCCCAGCTCCCAAGGCCAGAGGCATCTGGAAGCGAATACGAGGGATTACAAGGGTCGTGCTATCAGAAGCCTGTCCTGTGTAAGATGTCTTTTCTGGTACCTGCTGGCTTACTCGGCCTGTGAACATCAATTCCACACTATCCCAGTTCTCAGGTCATTATTTCAATTCATCTCATTCAGCAATAGGTGGTTGGCCAATGTCAAAAACCATGAACAGCCAACGATTCCCCAGTATGTCCGAGGGATGTACAGTAAGATGCGACACGGTGCAAGGACGAGCGCTGGTTTATGGTGTTTCAAAGTGGATACGTCACTGTCTGTAAGCTGAGCCTTGGTGAAAAATGGAAAACGTTCTGCCGAATCTTCACATTCTTTGAAAATGAAGACTCAAGGAGCAGGAGGAGCCCTTATGAGACGTTACCTGGATCATTTACCTGCTTCACAGAACTGCCCCCAAATATTGCCCCTCCCCCCCAAAAAAAGCTTCCAGGTACACAAAGCAGAAGCTCCACCAGCATCTCGGTCACCAGTCCACACATGGCGGAGCCAGCCATTGCTCCGGTGCCACCCCAGCTCATTACCAGCCCGGGGCAGAGTAGGAAGCCAGACTAAGTGACATTCATAACATGTTTTATCCTGCACAAGTCTGAGAGGGTAAGGCTAAATGTCATTCCGTGGAACACATCACTCAAAAAGACCACGCAAAGGAACAAAATTGCCCCAAGAGGTTCAACGAGTAAAGTGACATACTTAGTGGTTGGTAAGGGCTTCAGTTAGAGCTTCCTGGTGGCCCAGTGGTAAAGAATCGGCCTGCCAATGCCAAGAGACGCAGGTTCGATCCCTGCCTCAGCAAGATCCCCGGAGAAGGAAAGGGCTATCTACTCCAGTATTCTTGTCTGGGAAATCCCATGGACCTAGGAGCCTGGCAGGCTATAGTCATGGAGTCACAAAAGCGTCAGATGTAGCTGAGCGACTAAATGACAACAACAAAGGCTTTGGTGAATTCTAGGACACACACCTTCACCTCTAACAGAAGTTGCAATCGTGTGGCAGGCACATTTGAAACCACTGCGCCAGGAGGCCCAGGTTCAAACCTGGACACAATAACCCTGCCAGGCTTCTGTGTCATCATACGGGCCTGTCCCACAGGGTTTTTGTGGGAGACTGTACTAGAGTGCTGAAGCACCTGCTGCTAGTCCTCGATAAATATTGGATATTATGATCTCCGCTTCAGAGGCCCCGGGGGAGGGCTGAGGATCATTGAGTCCGTATTTCTTCATTAAGAGAAGAAAGCAGCCATTTAACTATTGGCAAAATCATCTTCCTAACAGTAAACTGTTCTCTCTCTTGCTCTTTTTCTTTCATTGGCAGGAGAGCTAACGCTGGCAGATTCCTCCTATGGGACCGGGGCCTGGTCTGTGTGTTATCTGGAAGGCTCTGGTGGGGACTGCCAAATGCTTTTTCATGATGACAGCGGTTTTCCCTTCTGGGGCACCTGCCCCCAATCAATGATGGGGCATTTCTAAGTCCAGGGAGGAGGCCACAGGAAGGCACATCTCAAAGGTCAAGCACCCAACCCTACAGACTCTGCACGAGCAAGCCGGAGGGCCGTGTCTAGACTGAAGCCCTTCCTCTGGTGTGTGGACTGGCTGATCAGCCTCTTCAAAGCTTCGGCTCTGTCCACAGTGTAATCAATCACTCCATCAACCAAAGGTGACTGGGGATCTGTCTGGCACGCTGACACTGGAAAGAGTGCTGGTGAAGACACTGTCCCTGTAAAACTCTTCTGGTTTTATATATACCGGGAAGTTTGCAGATCTGACCGCTCCTGCCCGCTTTGCATTACGAGAAAAGGAAAGAAAATGGGAAAACAGGGCAAAATGCCACTTTCGCCCGCACTTCTACTCTAATGTGTGTCTATGATTCCAAAGAGCTTCTACATGTTCTGTTCTTTAAAAACGAAAGAAACAAAGAACAGAGAAGTGTGTAGAATGAGTCTATACAGTTCATGGAATCCTCCAGGCCAGAACACTGGAGTGAGTAGCCTTTCCCTTCTCCAGGGGATCTTCCCAACCCAGAGATCGAACCCAGGTCTCTGGCATTGTGGGTGGATTCTTTACCAGCTGAGCCACAAGGGAAGCCCAAGAATACTGGAGTGGGTAGCCTGTCCCTTCTCCAGCAGATCTTCCCAACCCAGGAATTGAACCAGGGTGTCCTGCACTGCAGGCAGGTTCTTTACCAACTGAGCTATGAGGGAAGCCCTCTATACAGATATAACCCGCTTTAAATAAATAAGAATGTAAAATTTCTGAGGGACAGGTGAATGCCTAGAGGTGGAATAATCAGCTTCATAACATACTTCTTCACTTTATCAGAGGACTCACTGTTTCTGAGCGTGCACCCCTTGTGAATTTACACTAGGGTCCAAACGACTGACACCTGCGTGACATCCTACTTTTTCAGACACACCCTTATCTAAAGCAAGGCAGATCTGGACTTCCCTGGTAGGTCAGTGGTCAAGAATCTGCCTGCCAATGCAGGGAACATGGGTTCGGTCCCTGGTCTGGGAAGATTCCACGTTGACTCCAGGAAACTAAGCCGCTGTGCCTCAACTACTGAAGCCTCCACACCCTAGAGCCTGTGCTCTGCAACAAGGGAGGTCACCGCAATGAGAAGCCCATGCACCGAAACTAGGGTGTAGCCCCCACTTGTGCCACTAGGAAAAGCCCATGCGAAGCAGCGGAGACCCAGCACAGCCAAAAATAACTGAATAGACAGGGGCTTCCCCGGTGGCTCAGTGGGGAAGAGTCCACCTGCAGGAGAAGCGGCTTCTATTCCTGGAGGAGGAAGACTCCTGGAGGAGGAAACGGCAACCCACCCCAGTATTCTTGCCTGGGAAATCTCATGGACGGAGGAAGGAGCCTTGCAGGCTATAGTCCATAAGGTCACAAAGAGTCAGACACAACCCAGTGACTGAATAATAAGAATAACTACACAAAATAAGGCACATCTGAGAGTGCTCAGCTGGGACAACACCGGAAGCTGGGATGCTGCGTGTGGGCTAGCCACGGAACACAAACATTCTGACCCGCTCAACACCCAGTGCCAGGCAGGGTTTTGCTGCTCGCTGTGTTCGAGCAACAGTGACTCATCCTCTAATCACCACCCGGCCACCTGAAGGGCTCCTGGGGAAAAGCGAGAATTGAAGTGCACTCAGGAAATACCCTAATGCTCCAATCCCTCTGCTCTCTTCTGAAACTTTCCTCCATGAGCCCAAGGGTGACCCCAGAGCTTTCGGAATATTTTACTACAAAGGGACATACACGGTGCCAACACCAAACAAACACGAACGCGTGGTGTCGTGGGGCCCTGGCCCTCCTGGGAGACGATCCACTTACAGAACAAAAACCAAAACATCCCATCATTAATCCTTAGCAACCTGTAAAGTCAAGCTCTCAGATACTAACACAGGGCCTGGTGTCAACGGACCAAGGGTCACACTCTGCTTGTGCCATCATCTGATCTACGGTGCTAACCAAGTTGGGACTTGGAGCTTGGGTTTCCTGCCCTGCAAGTCTGAGCGGGCACCTGGCAAGTTGGATAGCCTGGCACAAGGGTAAGGTCGCTGGGCTTGTCACCATAGGTGCAGAGGCCCTTGCTGGGTGAGAGCAGGACCAGACTGGGTTTTGCTTTCAACACCTCTGCTCTGAAATTCTCTTGCTGCCATATTCCATACATAAGCAGGTTGTGAAGGCAGGGAGAAGCTGCCTGGAAACCCTGAGGACTCGCCCTGTCGTCTCAGGTGCCCTGGGAGAAGTCCTGCCCCAGGAGGCTAGGAGCCACAGGATTTGCTAATGGGGAATGAGAGGCTCTTTAGGGACACCTGCAAACCTTCTGCTCACCTGTGGCCGAGACCGAATCACTCTCCAAGCACCCAGGGAGTTTCACCACCGCCTTGACAACCGCGGACAGAGAGCTGAGGCAGGTGCTATTTTTGCAGATGAGGAAATGGAAGGATTACTTTGCCTTCTGGGGCTGGGAGGGGGCACACTCTTGAAAGACATCCCAGGCCTCTTAGATCTCTTCTTACAGGGATGGGTAACCCATAAAACAAGAGTGTGGGGGAATGTCCCCTGAGGACTTCCTCTCTCCTTTCCACCTCCCTTGTCCCCTCAACACTTCCCACCTTCCCAGCAGCTGCTGAGCTCCACAATGCTTTTCCACAACCTTGACTCACACACAGTCTCAGCAATCCACACAACAGCTTTCTGGAACATGAGCTGTGAAAGAATGCGAGTCCTTCAGGTGGGCCCTTAACAGTGGGCCCTCCTGTCCTCTACTTTCACTGTCCCACATGTGATGGGGACTTTCTCATGGTTAAAGGCCATGGCCATGGCTTTCTTTTATAAATCCTAAAGCAACTGCTGAGGTCGAGATGCATAGCAGACATCCTGAGGGTCCCTCAAGGAGTACAAGCTGCTCCTACAAAGGATCTCGATAGAGGTTTCCTCAAAACAGATAGGAAGATGGCCAATGAGCACATGCAAAGATACTCAACATCATCAGTCACTGGGAAATGCAAATCAAAGCCATGCGGAGACACCACTTCATGACCACTAGAAAAGTTGGAATAAAAAGACAGACAGTAACAAGTGTTGGAGAGGTTATGGAGAAACTGGGACTCTGCTGGTGGTAACGCAAAATGGTGGAGCTGCTTTGGAAAACAGCTGGGAAGTTCCTCAAAAAGCTGAACACAGATTTACATGACAAGCCAGCAATTCTACTCCTGGTTATTTCCCTAAAGAGAATTGCAAAAGTATGTCCATACAGGAACTTGTACAAGAATGTTCACCATAGCTTTATTTTTAACAGCCAAAAAGGACACAACGCAAATGTTCGTAAAACGTGGTATATCCATACAATGCAACCTTATTTATCTACTTAAGGAGATGAAGTACTGACACATGCTACAACATGAATCAATCTCAAAAACCTTATGCCAAGTGAAGACAGACCGACCCAAGAGGTGACACTGTGCACTTCCATTTCTATGAAATGTCCAGAACAGGCCTCTCCACAGAGACAGAATACAGGTGAGTGGCCATCAGCCCTGGGAGAGGGGTGTGGAGAGCGACTGCTAATGGGTAAGGGGGTTTTTTCCTGGTGAGATGAAACTGGACATGAAACTGGTTCTGGAATTTTTGGTGATAGTTGTACAAAACCTTGTGAATACACAAGTCAGAAATGACTGACTTGTACACTTGGAAATTGAGTTTTATTATTGAGATAGAATGTGAACCTTCTCTCCTTAGAATTGTTATTTAAAAAAAAAAAAAAGGCTGCCTTGGAGGGGGTGGTTCTCAAACTTGAGCATGCAGCTGTGTGCGGAGAACTGGTTTAAACACAAGCAAGCCGGGCGCCACCCCTACAGCGTCTGCCTCTGCAGGTCTAGGGCGGGCCTCAGGACTCTGCGTCTCTGACCAGTCCAGGAAGGTCTCGCTGGTCTGGAGGCACATTCTGAGAACCCCAGCCTAGAGCGGTGCCTCTCCCCACTCCCGTGTGCCTGCTGGGCACTATCCAGTGAAGGAATGGCTAGCCAGCTGCTAGGAGGGCTGGCAGCAGGGCTGCCCAACAAGGGGTAGAGAAGGCGGATCCTGCTCTGAAGCCGCCCACGTGGTCAGGGAAGCCGGTCCCCAGGCGTCGACCCTGGCTTGACCTCTCCTTCCACCCACCCTTCCCACCCTGCTGCTTCCCTCCCACACATGCTGACCCTCCCTTGGAAATAA
>SJXQ01006032.1:155883-176592 GCA_006408695.1 Aepyceros melampus
TGTTTAGACGTTACATCCTCTACCTGAGTCTTTCGTTGACAATGGGCGCACACTGTTTACAGCCGGAAAATTCAGGTTCTGAATTGACTCCAATCAACTGCACGGTTCACAGGAGGACACCAAAAATGAAAGGATGGAGTGGCTCCTGAAGGTGAGTGGGTGGAGAAGCCAGCCGGGCCTCAGGGCTCCTCCCCTCTAGGATTTTCAAAGAGCACATGAGCTACCCTGGTGGTCGCCTTCCTTGCACAGCCCTAACCTCAGGGACGCTTCCAGGAAGTCACAGCACAACACTGAATGATGCAGTTAGGTCCACCCCACAACCTAGCAGGTTGGCAGATCAAAGAATATTATCTCCATCTTATGTATTAAGAAACTGAGGCTTGGAACGGTTGAAACCTCCTTGCCCCTGAGCTAGTGTCAGAGCAGGCAGGCAAATCCAAGCTTCCAGTTCGAGTTTCCACCACAACACTTCAATGCTCCTTAACCAAAAAGGTGTGTTGAAGAGAGAATTCCCAGAGGGAATAGTCAAAAACAAGTGGCCAAAGACACTCCTACAAATAGCATCGACCCCCTAAAAGGCCTGGCTTCAATGTCAGCTTCGCAACTCTGCCCACAAAGCCACTAGCAATCATTCTTACTCTCTGCATCATTTGGCTGGTACTGGATGTGTTTGCCTGCCTGTGTATGCTCAGTGGTGTCCGACTGTTTGTGACCCTATGGACTGTAGCCCATCAGCCCCCTCTGCCATGGAATTTTCCAGGCAAGAATACTGGAGTTGGGCTGCTATTTCCTCCTCCAGGGGATCTTCCTAGCCCAAGGATCGAACTCACGTCTATTGCATCTCCTGCACTGCAGGCGGAGTCTTTACCACTGAGCCATCAGGGAAGCCTCCCTGGACATGTTTGATGGTGGTGGTTTAGTTGCTAAGTCGTGTCTGACTCTTGCAACTCCATGGACTGTAGCCTTACAGTCTGTCCATGTAAGGCATTACAGTCTTAACCTCTCCATCCACGGGGTTCTCCAGGCAAGAATAATGGAGTGGGTTACCACCTCCTTCTCCAGGGGATCTTCTCAACCCAGGAATTGAACCCGGGTCTCTGCACTGCAGGCAGATTCTTTACCAACTGAACTATGTTTGCTGCTGCTGCTGCTGCTAAGTCACTTCAGTCGTGTCCAACTCTGGGTGACCCATAGACAGCAGCCCTCACCAAAGTCGGTGCACTCACCCACTCCTTCACCCATTCTGCTCACTGTTTCTAGTCCGCCCTTTGCAACCTCCATCCATAGAAGCAGCAGCTGGAGAGAGCTTTCCTGGCCCAGGACTGGAAAGCTACTGTACCTCTCTGTGGCCCTAATGCACAGTCAAGAAGCATTCCTGCCTAGGTGCCTTGTGTTTGGAACTTGACTTTGCAGCGCTCAGCATCTGAGCTATCCTGTCACGTTCCCAAGCAGGGAGCAAGGGCTGCGAACCAGGCTGTCAAAGGACAGGTTCTCAAAGCCTGGTCCCTGGAGCATCGTCCAGGGCCCTCTCAGATCTGTAGAGATTCTTGGGCTGAGCCCCAGATCTACTGAGTCAGAAACCCCATGGGTGGGACTACCAGCAGTCTGTGTTCCTACAGGCCCTCCTGGTGATTCTGGTGCACGCTCAAGTTTGAGAACCACTGCCAGAAAGAGCTGCTTCCTGTGGTCATGTGAGAGAGGACAAGAGCGGAGGCTATGGTCAAGGAGGCGCGGTCAGCATTGAGCATGAAGAAGCGCCTGCCCTCCCCTCGGCCATAGTCACAGCCCCTCGAGGGAGGATTCTGGAAGGAGAGGAGCAGAGCTGCGGCCTGGGGGGCACTTTTCCGCTTCTAACTCTAAGGATCACCAGTCTCACCCCATCCTCCTCCTTTCATTTTGACACAGGAGGTCACAGCACTGAGGGCGGCCTGGGCTGCCATGTTCTGAGACGTTGTTAGAGTGGGTAGTCAGTCCCTTCTCCAGGGGATCTTCCTGACTCAGGGATCGAACCTGAGTATCCTGCATTGCAGGCAGATTCTTTACCATCTGAGCCACCAGGGAAGCCCAATTTATAGATGAGAAAGTGGAATTATAAACATGTCAAAACCCCTGTCCAAGGTCACAGAGCTTGCAAGGGGTAGAGCTGGATTCAAACCCAGGCAGTTTGGCTCCAGAACCCAAGCCCCTAAACCTAACGCTACTGCCCATGCCAAAATGTTAAGGGAAACAGGAAGGGTCTGCCCTTTCTCTGGAATTTCATACGAACAAGCAACGCAAATGTGAGAAAAGTTATCAGTGGCACATGTGAGTATTTTGTCATACTATATCACATTTGAAACACATAATTTTTAATTGTCATTATTTTCACAGACTGCAGTTTCTGTTGAGGACTCAGCCATAAGGGGATGCGTGAACTCCCAGGAGACCTACAGGTTCGTTTCTTTGTGCTTGGTCGCTGCAGTTGCTGAGAGCCGTGCCAACGGCAGCAGCAGCCAGCTGAGGGGTGGGGGACTACCTGCTCACAGCCAGGTCCGCGTGAGAGAAGTGTGTGGACTGGGAAGCATGCGGCAGGCGGGGGAGTGTGCATGAGGCCTGGGGCACCTGAAGGCGTGTAATCCTGTTGCCAGGAACAAAGGCGTCCTTTCAAAGGTGAGCTGGTGTGGAGCTCAGCTCTATTCCACCCCCAGGAAGGGGCCACACCATGTCCTGTGAGCCCAGAGGCAAGTGGGGGACTTCCCTCGTGGTCCAGTGGTTAAGACTCCATGTCCACTGCAGGGGGTATGGGTTCTAACCCTGGTTGGGGAAGATCCCGCATGCCACGCAGATTAGCCAAAAAAACCCCAAACCCAAAAAACCCATAAATAAAATGGTTATTTCTTAAAAAAAAAACTCTTAGGTGGACACAAGTAAATTAGGTCTCTCATACATACCTGGTAAGCCCTGGCACCAGGCTACACTCAGCTGCACCCAACCTTCCTAATTTGCCTTGGAACTCCTACCAATCCACCAAGGGGGGAGGGTGTGGGAAGGGCAGGTGGTCTCACTCTTGTTTTCTGAGGTTTCTGGAAGCCAAGACACCTGCTCAAGTCATAGCTGGGGGCAGGCCAAGACGAGAGGGCTTCTCAGGCGGCGCTAGTGGTGAAGAACCCACCTGCTAGTGCAGCAGCCATAAGAGACGCGAGTTCGGTCTGGGGGTGGAAGATCCCCTGGAGGAGGGCATGGCAACCTACTCCAGTATTCTTGCTGGGATGATCCTATGGACAGAGAAGCCCGGCAGGCTATAGTCCATTGGGCGGCAAAGAGTCAGACGCTACTGAAGTGATTTAGCACACACAGGACTAGAACTCACAGCTCCCAAGTCTTAGTTCAGTGTTGGCTTGCCACTGACCCTATGTTGCCTATCCAGGTACATTTGTAAATCTGGATGCTGAAACATTAACTACAGTTCCCTTTAACTGTGGTGTAAGTTACAGAGAAACAATTTAGCAGACACTCTACTTATTCAAAGTGTTATAATTTCTATACAATGAAACTAAACTTAAGAGTTCTTGTAGAAAAGCTACAGTCAAGGAGGAAAGCTACATTTTACAAACTACCTTTTGCTTAACAGCAGAGTTTTACAGCCTCTGCTACATGTGTGTTTGTTACAACTGGGAAATCTGTTATGTTTGGCTGACAACTCAAGAGCTGATTTCTACATTCTTGCCACATTGTAGGACATTCCCACACCTAAGGAGAGAACTCTTTCTTGTGTTTAGTTACAAGGCCTTCACAAAAATTTCTTTTCAGTCATAAAATATAAAAGTATGATGAATGGCTCAAAGGTCTGGGGCGACGAGCGTAGGGACAAGGAAGTTACTTTCCTGGTGACTCAGATGATAAACAATCTGCCTGCAATGCAGGAGACCCGGGTTCAATCTCTGGGTAGGGAATATCCCCTGGAGAAGGGAATGGCTACCCACTCCAGTAATCTTGCCTGGAGAATTCTATGGACAGAGAAGCCTGGTGGGCTATAGTCCATGGGTTACAAAGAGTAGGACATGACTGAGAGACTAACACTTTTACTTTCTCATTTCACTCCAACAATGCTGCCTTGCTCTTCAGAGCAAGTCTGCACAGCAGCCGCCATCGATCGGTATGCCCCCAAGAAGTTCAGATGCCTCAGGAAGGCGGGAGAGGGTAGGATCAAGGAATTCAGACCCAGAAAGATCTACGTTCTGAGGCCCACTCAGCCACCAGCCCAGCAAACTTGGCCATCACTTCGGTCTCCCTGGCCATCCTGTCCTGTGATAGATGAGAGCCTCATGTCCACCTGTAGGCCTTGGGAGAGGCAGCGTGGCCAGCACCCCAAAGCACGGCTCTTGGGCCAGAGGGGCCTGTCAGTACTTCTTTGGGCCTGCTATTCCCTTGTTTTGGGGACTCTTCAGATACACAGATAGAAAACATGCTCCTGGTCACTGTTCTGTGAGGTCACTGTTGACCTGAGAACAGCGATTCAGAAGCAAGTTCAGTGCAAGGTTTGAACACATCAGTGGCGGGCCTGGGCCTTGCCTCTGCAGGCTGCTCCCCGTCCCTGCCAAGAGGGAAAGCAGTGTCTAGGCTCTGTGTCAGGATGCTTTTATGACAGGTTTTGTCACTAGGCCTGAAAACAACTCAGGTTGTCCCTCCCCGCCCCCAGGCTCCCAGCAGCTTGGGGGGATGAGCTAAGTAACAGAAACTGAACAGAAACCACTGGTGATATCCCCATGACTTAGGTCACTATTTTTCAATTGGGTTTTCATACAGTGGGCTGGTTTCTGCCTCCTCTCCTCATAAGCCCAGGCAACCCCTTGGTTCCCCACCACGGTCTATCCATGCAGCCCCACTTCTCCCTGCTGGGCAAGCCTGGGCTATTAGTGCCCACATGGGAGGAGGGGCGGGAGGCTATCCAGCCCCCAGACCCACCCTGCATGCTAGTGGAGGCTCAGCTCACGTCCAGCAGTGCACGCTGCAAAGGCCACGGCTCCACGACCAGTGGGGGGCTGGGGCCCAAGAAAGAGGCCCCCCCACTGGGTGAGTGCCTGCCTCTTTATGCCTTTTAAAGGTAGCCGCCTCGGTAGGAAATGCTCTGAAGGGATTTTGGAGGACATGGGGTATCTGACAAACGTTTCAAAGTCGATGCTTCACTTTCAGTGAACATCAGCTTTGTAACCCCTGACATAGAGACTGGAGTCTGAATATGCTTAGATCTCAGAATGGAAGGGTTTCTAAAGAAAAACTCCAGAAATACCCGAATTCAGATGTTTTTTTTTTTTTTTTTTTTAAATGTGTGTGAGAATCAAGAACAAAGCCAGTGAAAGCAGAGGGAGTGAATAACCTTTCATTTCAAGCCGGTTTCCCCACTAGAGACAGTCATGATCTGCGCAGGACTATTTGATGCAAATGCCTCTCAGAAAAGAGCCAGTGGATAATAGATAAAAAGATTATCTGTGACATTATGAAAAATGAAAGTTTAAAAATGGCTACAAGTCCCATAAAAAAAAAAATCCTAAACTTTGTTCAGTCTTGTTGAAAGGCAATATGGAACTGTTTGATTCAGCCCCTGGGGTCTCTGCCTCTTCCGCCATTGTTCTAATGCCTTCTACCAGCTCATCAGTTTTCAAAAATCTTTCCTGCTGTTTCCTCTTTGCTGGAAACATAAGGTCCAAGAAGCTATCAGAGCCCCTGTTTCCTTTTCCTAACTTGACTCTGATGCTGGAAATTCAAGTGCTGCAGCCCCTGCCCCGCTCTCTTCCCTTCCCTGCAGTCCCCCTCTGTGCTAAACCACCGGCTGTACACTTGATTTAACAGATGAATTACAGATTCAAGGCATGGGCTTCCAGGGCAGGAAAGAGTCTGATTTTTGTCCAGGTCTCTCTTGATTGGCTCAGCATGGAAGTCTTTCATTTAATGGGCCAGGTCCTGCTGAGAACACCTCTGCTGGCACCACACCGATTTCTTTCTTTGCCGGAGAGAGGAGCAGAGATCCTAAAGAGAGATTTTCCATCTTCCGGATTTCTGGTGTGCTCGCTAGGTATCATACTTTTTAAATAGAGCATCATGGGCGTAACCCAGGACTCCAGGAAACATGGGATTCATCTGACCGGCCATCTTTGATCTCAGAGTTGTCCGCAGTGTGGAAGAACTGACGTGAACACCTAGGCTACAGAAACATGCCTTTGTCTCCCACCCAGGGAGGAGGCAGCCTGGTGCTGCCATTCCGCAGGAGGGTCGAGAGATGGACTACCTGCTTCAGATTCCAGATCCAGTGCCTGCTGACTTAGAGTATGTTTCAGTGCCTGAACTCCTCCATTTGAAAAACAAATATTAAAGATTATTAGGCAGAAAGACATATGACACTGCTGGTATTTGACTGTTTGGGGAATACCAAGCCTGGCGTGCTGCAGTCCATGGGGTCGCAAAGAGTCGGATACGACTGAGCGACTGAACTGAAGATGATTAGGTTGTGCCACATAAAACTGCTGATATTATGTGCCACGAAAATTTGCCAACATGGTGGTTTTTCTCTTTTCAGAATAAAAAATGGCAATTTCATGTGACTCACCTAACACCTCCTTGGGAGGAATAAGAGCAAACAGCCAGATGAAGCGCGTGGCCCACATGCCTGGCACGCAGTGTTCCATAAAGGTTGGCTCCCGCTGCCACAGTCAAGAGGCTCAGACCAATCCCTCACTGAACTGCTGGGCGCTGTACCAGGCATCCAGAAGCAAAACACCCAAGTCCGCCACCTGCTTGCCCAGGACCACCTGCCCACGCGAAAGAGTGCTTTGCTGTTCAGTCACTAAGTCGGGGCCGACTCTTTGTGACCCCATGAACTGCAGCACGCCAGGCTTCTCTGTCCTTCACTATCTTTTTGAGTTTGCTCAAGCTCACGTCCATCAAGTCGGTGATGCCATCCAACCACCTCATCCTTTGTCGTTCCCTTCTCCTCCTGCCTTCAATCTTTCCCAGCATCAGGGTCTTTTCCAGTGAATCAGTTCTTCACATCAGGTGGCTAAAGTACTGGAGCTTCATCTTCAGCATCAGCCCCTCCAATGAATATTCAAGGTTGGTTTCCTTTAGGATGGACTGGTTTGACCTTGCAGTCCAAGAGACTCTCAAGTGTCTTGTCGAGCACCACAGTTCGAAAGCTTAAATTCTTCGGGGAAGTGCTTTGAGTACAGTAAAATACTATGGAAATCCACAGAACCCCACTGAAAACCTCAACACCCTTCCAACTTCAGTCAGTCTAGCTGTTTCCACAGCAGCATCAGGACCACCAAGAGTTGACCTGTCAGCGCTCTCCACTGCTGTTCCATGCAGCATCTTAATTACCCTGCCCTGAGCTCACTGGTAATCAGGTTTTCTTTCTACTCTCCACTGGTGATTGGTGCACCCCTCAGATGTGAAATAGTGCTCAACTGGGCATTTGCTCAGTAAGTAAATTGGAGCCAAAAAAAGTATCAGAGGAGTTAGTGATTGTGGCTTCCCTATGAAGAAGAAAAACATGGACCCTGAGCTTATCCAATGCCTTGAGAAGCCCAGTGTGGACTTGCAGTGAGAACCTACACGCCTCTCGGGGTGGGTGGGCCAGCCCTCTGTCCTGTGAAATGACAGCAGAGCCCAGGAGACAGGGAAACCCACAGTCACCACCACAACGCCCACCTGGCCATGGTGCTCCCAAACCTGGGCGTGGGACCCGGCGTTTGAGAGGTGCTCTGGGCTGGCGCTAACAGACTTCCTGCTTCTGTCCTCCTCCGAGGCTGGCTCTGGTGTGCTGTCTGCTTTGGCTGCAGGCTCAGCCTGCACCCCCTGGCCGGCCCCACCCAGAGGCCTCCTTATTCTGGCTCTGTGTCTTGGCATTAAGATGCATAGCCATCTTATCAAGGGCTCTCTTCCCCTCCCAAATTGCATTTGACCAGTTTCATTTCTGCCTGAAATTAAAACACAGAAGTTATCAATCCCAGGCTGTCACAGCATGAATGAAACCCTAGAAATAAATCCAGTCTAATGACAGAGTGATCTGGAGACCTCAGTAGGGAAACAAGATACTTTGTTTAATAATTATCAGCCTCTTTCAGGGCCTGTCTGCCAAAGCAGTGGTGTCAGAAGCAGCAGAGAGAATTTTTTTTTTTCCACAGATTTCATCCTGAGAAAGACTGAAGCCATTTCCAACCAGACTGGACGCTTTTGATTTACATTTCTGATATTAAATGCAGAGCGGCTGTCTGCATTTATGCTACAAGGCATTACTTCAGTGCGAAGAACCGGGGTGGTGGCAGGACTCCAGTTTACTAATGAACAAGCTTATCTGGAGGAAAACAGCTTTTCACACCGTAACAAACAATGCACACCTCTCAGATAACAAATTCAATGGCAAAAAAATACAGCATTGTACGTGTCACAGTCCCATAATTTAATGGAGGCACTTGCAGCATTCGTGGTTTACATTAATTTTTAAAATTAATTTTGTTTGGCCTGCAGGGAAAATATTTTCCTTTTTGTGTCTGATATCCCGCAGCTCATTAACACTGCTTACTGCGGCTCTACGAGACTATCCATAATCGTCCACTTGGTAGCCAGAGGCCATTTTTAAAACAAAAAAGCTGAAGAGGGGCGGAGAGCAGGCTTTTCTGCTTCCTTCTACAAAGACCCCTCTTCCAGCTTGACGCAGCGCTTGGCGTCCATGGAAGCAGGGGCCTCTGCAAGCCTTCTGGGCTGGGAGGCTCCAGGTGTCAGCACTCATGGGGGCCACTGGTGCCTCTGGCTGAGTCAAGAGGCTCTTTACGCTGGTCACCATCACTCCCCGAAGAGCAATACATCCAGACCTCACGATGCTCAGGATTACCTGGGCAGCTTCTGCGGAGATATAGATGACTAGTTGTGTTTGACTACTGTGTTTGACTATCCCTGACACCCAGGAATCCTTTCCTGTTGCCTCTCCTCCCTTCCCATGAAGGGGTTAACCACTGGCTACCAGGAAAACAAGCCCCCGCCCCCCTCTGCCTGGGGCACGGAGACAGGGAATTCACTGCTAATCACTTCGGTTGTGATTTCTGATTTCAACTGGCAGCAAAGAGAATTGAACCAGAGTCCCCTGAGAGCAGCCAGCTCCATGAGGCAGACCTTGAGCTTGTTAAGCTGTGGTGCTGCCATGCGATTATCAATTTTAAATTAATCTCCCCAGTCTCTTTAAAGTGGTTGCTAAAAATATAATCTCTGGGATATCTTACTGTAAGACTTAACTAAAGGGAAAAATTTGGATAATAATTAAGCGCTTCCCTCCATCTAAGCTTTCCGTAAAACACTTCTGGAGACCTGGCTAAGCTGCTGGCAGTAGGAAGGCCAGCCAGGGGCAGGGGCAAGGTCTGAGTGAGCTGTTTTATAAGTTACCCCACTCTCTCTAAATAAAACTTATTTGGACAAAAGGTGAAAGATACAATGCAACACTGTTTTAAAACAAATCCTTCCCTATTTTTTAACCCAAAGAGCTTCGGGAGGGAGGGCCAGAAAAAATTGTCTAGACACACTTTTGCTAAGCTCATGAGGGAGTTATGAATGGACTTTTTAGGGACATAATCTAGGTTATATATATACAACACTTTTTTTTAAAAGCGGCAACATGGTGAAGGAGTTCTTATGTGTAAGATAGGGGTTCTCCGCGGAACATCTCTGGCCCTACAGAAGGCTCCAGTTAAGTGCAGACACAGGGACTTCCCTGGTGGTGCAGTGGTTAAGAATCTGCCTTCCAATGCAGGGAACATGGGATCAATCCCTGGTTGGGGAACTAAGATCTCACAAGCTGAGGGGCAGCTAAGCCTGTGTGCCACAACTACTGAGCCTGGGAGCCTCAACTAGAGAGAATCCCGAGTGCCACAGTGAAGATTCTGCCTGCTGCAACCAAGACCCAATGCAGCGAATAAATAAATATTAAAAAAAAAAAAAAAGAACCGACACAGTTTCTGGCCTGGACGGGAAGGGAGTCTGGGGGAGAATGGATTCGTGTGTATGTGTGGCTGAGTCCCTCTGCTGTGCACCTGGAGCTATCACGACACTTAATCGGCTATATTCCAGGATGAAATATAAAGTCAAAAACAATTATAGGAACATTAAAAAAAAAAAAAGAGCAGACACAGTTTCTAAAAGTCACTAAGAATGATGAGGAAGAAAAAAGACAAGAATTCATTAACAAACCCTGAGCTAGTGGTAAAGAACCTGCCTGCCAATGCAGGAGACGCAAGAGACACAGATTCAATTCCTGAGTCAGGAAGATCCTCTGGAGGAGGAAATGGCAACCCACTCCAGTACTGTTGCCTGGAGAATCTCCATGGACAGAGGAGCCTGGTGGGCTGCTCTCTGTGGCGCAGCAGAGTTGGACACGACTGAGCGCTGAACAACAACTGCAGCTTTTTGCCAGGAGAAAAGATGCTTCTAGACCTGGAAGCAAGTCTCAAATTTCCCCATGGTGGGTGAGGAGGGATACTTCGAGCTAGTTTTCCTCTCCCTGTCTCCTGACCTTCCTATGATTGGGCAGTGGACAAACACGTGCACTTTCCATGAGTGACCACACGCGTTTGAGAGCACAGCCCCTAGAGGGCCCAGGAGGAAGGCCTCGGCAGGGCCCAGCCAAAGGCACTTTGTGAGCCGGTGTGTAAGGATGAAGAGGGTGGGGCAGGGAGAATGGCAAGAAGGGGATTCAGGAAAGGATGTGTGTGTGCCTGCTTAGTCACTCGGTTGTGTTTGACTCTGCAACCCATGGACTGTAGCCCGCCAAGTTCCTTTGTCCATGGAATCTTCCCGGCAAGAATACTGGAGTGGGTTGCCATTTCCTATTCCAGGAGATCCTTCTGACCTAGGGGTCGAACCTATGTCTCTTGAGGCTCCTGCACTGGCAGGTGGATTCTTTCCCATTGAGCCAGCTGGTTACAGATCTGAAAAAGGCCAAGAAGAAAGACTTTCACCCAGCCACTCTGTGTCTTCTGTTAATGATAACCATAAAGAAAACTCTGAAATTTGTAAAACCCTATTAATTCTGTAACTTCCTTTCTTCAGTAAGAACAAAGGATAAAGTAACTCACTACCTGTACTACCAACGAGATGTGTGGCCTTGAGAAAGCAGCCTAACATCTGCAGGCTTCCATGGTGAAAGGAAGGGACTAGCCAAGACAAGCTTTACAATTCTCATTTTCGTTATTTTGGGCAAAAACAAACGTTGCTGTATACAAGCCAAAGCTCAATTTTGGTGCCACCTTTGACCAAGTGATAAAAAATCAGAATGGAGAAACTTTAAAATAGACACATACAGCATGAGCAATGTAAAATATAAGGGCTTGAAGAAAAAGCAACTACACCACACTGGAGAGCTGCCTGAAGAAAAGTGGAGTAAGTGATTAGAAAGTGTTTTTTACAGAAGTGGAAGTTTCCTGAAACCACTGCTGAGGGAAAATGTGGTCCTTTGGCACTCAGGGTCCACCGCTGTCTGTTAAGGCTCTGGCTGGGTAGGGAGTCAGGAAGGTGAAAGAATCTGGTAACAGAGTGCCTCTTAAGAAACGGCTTGGGCATGTGCAGTCTTTGTCAGAGAAGTGCATCTGGACTCCTGCTGTTGTTACAGATCTACTCAAAAATCTGATGAGAAGATATGGACCTTCTTCGGAGGCAAATGTACAAGTGCACAATGAACAAAACTTGAAATCCACTTCTGATTCTTGGGCTCCTTGAAGCTTAGCCACAGACCCCATGGTGCTAAGTCGCTTCAGTCGTGTCTGATTGTGCAACCCCATAGATGGCAGCCCACCAGGCGCCCCCGTCCCTGGGATTCTCCAGGCAAGAACACTGGAGTGGGTTGCCATTTCCTTCCCCAGTGCAGGAAAGTGAAAAGTGAAAGTGAAGTTGCCCAGTCGTGTCCGACTCTTAGCGACCCCATGGACTGCAGCCCACCAGGCTCCTCCGTCCATGGGATTCTCCAGGCAAGAGTACTGGAGTGGGGTGCCAGTGCCTTCTCCGACAGACTCCATAGTGATGGATTAATTACAGATCAAGGTCCCTGTCTTAGGCCTAGACTCTGGAACATCTATTAACTCTCCCATTTGCCTGGAAGGTCTTAGTGTTCCCATTTTCTCAAGAAGAAATTTATTTTTCAATTAAAAAGTAACCTGATTCTCCCCCCACACACCAGCAATTCTACAGGGAGTCTGGCGTGTTTGGCTGGAGGGCAAGGGCGACAAACAAGACCCGCAGTTGCAGCCCTGAGGGCCAAGCAGCTTCGGGGGTGGGGCTTATATCCTAAGGCTTAATTTGGAACCGTTTTCCCACAAGAGACAATTCCTCCCGGCAGATATGCAGGCGGTCCCCACCCCACTAGAGACTGCCTTCTTTCTGACCTACTTCACCCACCTCTCTGACCTGCTCTCCTTCCTGAAGAACTAAGAGGCCATGTGGCACCCAGTGAGGGGAGGGCGGACAGGAAGCAGCCTCCTGGACTGCGATGGGGCTGGGCAGCCCACCCACCCCACTCCCGTTCAGCCGGCAGCCCAGAGGCTGCCCAGCGCACATCTGCACGGCCGAAGGTCAGTGTGAAAGCAGCCTGGCTCCCAACGCTGAAGCTCCGCTCTTCTCCGGGTTCCAAGAGTGAACCTGCCAAGTATGTTCCCTCTAACTGGCACTGGGCTGCTGGCAGCTACAAGACAGAAATGTGCTTGAGGCCTGATACACTTTAGAGAAGATGGTTCCACCAAGCCAGTGCTGGTTATTTTCGAAGGCCCTATCATGTGAATACCTAGGTCACTAAAATCCTTGATCCTGGTGTGGAAGGCATCTCGGAGTCCATTGTGCGGATTCCATGACACTGAAGAGCTTGACTCATGTCAGGAGAGAGCAGTCTACAGACCACTGGAAGAAGAGCTTGAAAAAATGATGTAGGAATTGCACTTATTCTGCCCTATGGGCTTCCCTGGTGGCTCAGTGGTAAAGAACTTGCCTGCCAATTTAGGACACACAAGTTCGGTCCCTGGTCTGGGAAGACCCCTGGAGAAGGAAATGGCAACCTACTCTAGTATTCTTGCCTAGAAAATCCCACAGACAGAGAAGCCTGGTGGGCTACAGTCCATGGGGTCGTAACCAGTTGGACACAACTTAGTGACTGAACAATAGCAACATTCTGCCCTGTCCCTGGACACCTGAACCTCACGTCTCCAGTGCTTATGAAGATGTGATGGGATGCACCATCAGCACATATGCAAGCGAGACTGCTGACTTGATTTCTAATGAACTAAGGCAAAGAAGAAGAAACAAGACCACACTGATTTGCATTCAGAAACTACCCAGGGAAAAAAATTCTGTTGTCGCAAGAAAAAAAAAATCCTTAAGAGCCAAGCTGTTCATCTCAATTGCATCTGGATTATTATTTGAAAAGATTAATATCTCCTAACATGACATCTGGGCTTCCCAGGTGGCACTAGTGGTAAAGAACCTGCCTGCCAATGCAGGAGACATAAAAGATGTGGGTTCGATCCCTGGGTTGGGAAGATCCCCTGGAGGAGGGCATGGCAACCCACTCCAGTATTCTTGCCTGGAGAATCCCATGGACAGAGGAGCCTGGTGGGCTACAGTCCATAGGGTCACAAAGAGTATGACAAAACTGAAGCGACTTAGCGCACACACACAATGTGACTTTTATCAGGATTGTATACGAAGATAGCAAACTTTCCAAATTTGATTTTCTAAGATGTTCCTTAAAAAAAGAAAAGAGAATATACTGCAGGAGTCTTAAATGTGTTGGTCTGGCATTGACTAACAACATCCTTGACCAAATAAGTACCTTGGGGAAAAATACTGGGCTGTCCAAAAAGTTCATTAGGTTGCAACATCTTAAAGAAAAACCTGAGTGAACTTTTTGACCAACCCAGTAACTTACCTGGAGGGTATGTCTCAAAAAAGCAGGCTTTATTTTTAAAAACTTGAATAAAAATAACACAATTAACCGTAGATAAGAACAATTTGGTAAGTCTGACTATGGAACAGTTTTATTTCTTGATTCAGAAACAGGGAAAAGGAATGAAGAAGAGGGTTCTTTTTTTTTTCCAACTTTATAATTAACTCAATGGGAAATCTAGAGGAAGCAACCTTTTTACCAGTGCTCTGGTTACCTAACTATGGTTGGAAGAAAAAGAACTACTACAGCAAGATGGAGTAAAAAGTGTCTGGACTCCAAGTAAGGACACTTGATCTCCAGTGTCGCCCCATCTCAGGGGACTCCATCTGTCAAAGGAGGGGAACATACGAGGCTCATACTTCGTCCCCTTCGAGCCACACCTCTGGCAGACATCACTAATCGATCCAGCCCTTTATTCCTTCTTGGTTCAGAGTCCTCAAGACACTCTAAGCTGCTACCTGATAGTTGAGAGACAGCACGACAGCTGAAATTTATCCATTAGCCCTACACAGGATGAGCTTTAAGGCTCTGCTGCTGCTGCTGCTGCTAAGTTGCTTCAGTCGTCTCTGACTGTGCGACCCCATAGACAGCAGCCCACCCAGGCTCCCCAGTCCCTGGGATTCTCCAGGCAAGAACACTGGAGTGAGGTGCCATTGCCTTCTCCGTTTAAGGCTCTAATTAGCTTCAAATTTCTATATCATCTGTAAATAATTTTTATATTCTACTAGAAGTCCACTGAGGACAACAGTGTTCTATGAGCTTGCCACAGAGGGGGAAAAGGTATGTTCTTAAACTAAGTAATGCTCACCAAGCTGAGGCCGTACATCAATTGTGTATCAACCCAACTGGTAAACCCAAAGTGCCGATAGTCTCAGACAAGTCAGTATCAGTTTTCAGTTAGGCAGCCAGACTGGTCTAAGTGTAGTGTATCACTTACCCTGCCTTGGACCATAACAGGATTTAAGGTAGCTTTGAAAGACAATGGGAAAAAAACATTTAAAAAATCATTGGTAGATGAGAAGGAAAAAAGAAGCAAGGTAGTATGCATAGTAAAGGTAAGAATGAGTTTTGCCGGTAGCTTATTTACAACAGGTGGGCCACAAAGCTAACTCAAGGCTTCTAGCAGCAAATGTGAAGAGGGCAATCGGCTCAGCCACATGGTTCACAGGGCCACCAGATAAAGAGAAAGAAGCTGTTCAGAAGAAGTTCAACTCCTCCTGACTCTACAGCCAGAGTGCTATTTCTCTGACGAGATCTACATGAAGAAAACATGCGAAGTGTTAGCAGCCAGTAGCTCACTGGGGTCCCACTCTCTGTGACCCCGTGGACTGTAGCCCACCAGGCTCCTCTATCCATGGAATCCTCCAGGCAAGAATGCTGGAGTGGGTTCTCTTCTCCAGGGCATCTTGCTGATCTAGGGATCGAGCCCGAGTGTCTCGCCTTATAGGCGGGCTCTTTACCGTCTGAGCCACCAGGGAAGCCCAAAAACAGCAAACCACATACTAAATATGTTTCCACTCATTCGTTTAAAAGTCCCAGCAATGAGTGCCACACACCGCCGGGTGCTCCTGCGGGGTTTCTGGGAGGAGAATGCAGGGAAGGAGAATGCTGTGGCTCTCCAGAGGATCTGGAGAAATATTTCCCAACTATAGCCCGTGGGACCCATGAAATGGTAGTAGGTGTTCCATGGTCAACCCTGTTTGGTAAACACAGCCCTAAATTTGCTTACCGTGATCTCACCCAATAATTCTCAGCAAACTCCTTTATTTCAGGGACACATTAATTACTTCAAGGCACGTAGATGGGGATAAAATGGAAACAGTTATTTTCTTAGCTCCAAAATCACTGTGGATGGTGACTGCAGCCATGAAATTAAAAGAAGCTGGCTCCTTGGAAGAAAAGCTATGACAAGCCTAGACAGCATATTAAAAAGCAGAAATATCACTTTGCTGACAAGGGTCCCTGTAGTCAAAGCTAAGGTTTTTCCAATAGTCATGTATGGACATGAGAGTTGGACCATAAAGAAGGCTGAGTGCTGAAGAATTGATGCTTTTGAGCTGCGGTGTTGGAAAAGACTCTTGAGAGTCCCTTGGACTGCAAAGAGATCAAACCAGTCAATTCTAAAGGATCAACCCTAAATATTCATTAGAAGGACTGATGCTGAAGCTCCAATTTTTTGGCCACCTGATGCAAAGAACTGACTCACTAGAAAAGACCCTGATGCTGGCAAAGATTGAGGGCAGAAGTGAGAGAAAGAGGATGAGATGGTTGGATGGCATCACTCACTCAATGGACATGAGTTTGAGCAAGCTCAAAAAGATAGTGAAGGACACGGAAGCCTGGTGTGCTGCAGTCCACAGGGTTGCAAAAAGCTGGAGACGACTGAGTGACTGAACAACAACAATAACACTTATTAATATCTTATGGGAAGAGTATTCCAGGGAACATTTCAGAAAGTGCCAATCTAGAGGGAAAAGACTGAATATCTTTTTGAGATCCTTTTAAAATGTAGCTTCTCTCCATGAGGTTTAGAGAGCTGCAGGCAATGAGTCTGATAGGCATTTCTTGGTGACTCCCTGAAAGAAAGTGAAAGTCACTTAGTCATGTGCAACTCTTTGCGACCCCATGGACTGTAGCCCACCAGCTCCTCTGTCCATGGGATTCTCCAGGCAAGAGTACTGGAGTGGGTTGCCATTTCCTTCTCCAGGGGCTCTTCCTGACCCAGGGATTGAGCCCAGGGTCTCCCGAGTTGCAGACCGATTCTTTACCATCTGAGCCACCAGGGAAGCCCCTGGTGAGTCCCTGGGAGGCGTCAGTCCTCAGTCTCCACTGCGTGCCTGACAGTGCATGAATGGCACAGATTGAGATTCTAAAGGAAGTGCGTGCAACCTGCAACTGTTCACGTTTCACAACATCCATCCTTCCTCCCCCAGCATAGAAGTGCCGATATGGGCCAAGGGCAAAATGGAGCCTTCAAGATCAAAGGGATTACTATGTAAGAATGAAACATGTGTGTGTCGGGGGGTGGTGGTGAGGATGACAGAGCTGAGCCTGGCGGCCCCTACCCCACCCCACTCAGCTCTCATGGGTTACCTCTTCGACCCACTTCTTTGTAGCTCAGAGGGTTCAGAGGAGAGTGGGCCATGGAGGCAAGCTCTAGCCCAAGCCTTGTACTTTGGGGCAAGAGGGGCCACTGTGGTTGACTCAGTCTAGTAGGAGATCAGGCTGCAATTTGTTAATAGAATCTGTACGTCATCTGCCTAGAGCCCCCCTTGCAAACCCAGGATGCTAATTAGGGATCTGGATCCCAAGACACAACTCCTCCTGGAAACCCAGCTAACTGGAGTCCTGTCAATCCACGAAGCACTGACCACATATATGAAGAGCAGCAACCAACCAAGTAACTGGGGACGCCTCTGCTGCCCTTCTCCAAAAGGAATGACTACTCGCAATCTGAAATTTAGAAATATACCATGTACCCAATCGCAATAAACTGAAGTCATAATGAGAGGGCCGGCTGACTGGGTGGTATGTTGGCGGGCATGGAGCCGCCTGGCAGTATATTACAGCAGGTTATTTCTTGAGTTCCCACGATGCGCTCCTAATGGGTATAAGGATGTGCTGACTTCCAAAGTGGGACTGACAGGCCCGCAGTTAACTGTCATTTCCATCACAGACTTAATAGCTTTGCCAGGCATCCTCCCAGCCAACGAAGAGAAGAAAGGTCTTGCTATATGACAGCATTCAAAAAGAATGCATGTGAATGCCATTATGGTATTGAAAGTGTCAGGTGCCAGCAGAAGGGCCCTGATCAGACAGACAAGCATCGGGCTGCATGCTTTAAGGTTATTCGAAGCCTGTCATTTCCATTAGCTGTATGGCTGGTGGAGGGAGGGGTGCACGCAGGCCACGATGCCCCATGTGCCTGCTCATTAGTGGCTGGCAGGGAAGCACAGAAACGAGTGGACATTGGCACGGGGCTGGCTTTCTGTTCTTGGAGAAGGCCAAAAATAATCTCAGTAGATTTAATTAAAACTGCAGTGAACAGATGGGGAAGATGGAAAGAACTCCAACTGGAGACCACTCATCTGTCTAGGTCTCTGCGAGCGTTTTAATGAAGCCTTCGCTGTCTGCGGGTCCCACTACTGACACATCCCTTTCTGGTTATGCAATGGAGCGGAACGATTACCCAGCAACTCCTCTTAAAGGGGCAGGAGCCTGGTTCCCAAAGAGAAGTATGACCTGACCTAATCCAACGACTCCCACAGTAAAGCAACAAGCATGTAAGCAAAAGGCCTCTCATCTCTATCTTGAGCTCATCCCAAAGGGAGAAAGGCAATCAGGCAGATTTCTCCTCCTACAGAGGGTGGGTGGCCGTGGTGGTGATGCGGGTGGGAGCAGTCGAGATTTAAATCTCCAGGTCCGGCTAAAACAAAGCAGCTCTGTCCAAGTGTGGCCAGTAGGTTTGTCCTGGTTAATGACTCCTTTTGTGGTTTTCTATTGTGTGTTGAGCCAATAGAGAATGGCAGGAGGCAGTCCCAATTTATCAGGAAAGTTAAAACCCAGCATTGCGTGTGTGCTTAAGGCCCAAATTTCTGCTGCTGACAGTGAAACGGGTTCAGAAGTTGCCTGCGTTTATCAGGGCTAAGTACAGAGAAGGAAGAATCTGCTTGTAAATAAACTTGGCACAAGGCAGACATCTTCTGAAGCCAGAGAGAGTTTGCAATCATCAAGGGCAAGGAGATTGTTAAGAAAAAGCCTCTGGGGCAGGAACTCCCAGGGATTCTATTAAAAGTATCACTGGCACATGGAGCCTGGAGCATTCCCTGTAGGGACATTCTGGGTGTCCTCCAAACACTCAAAACCTTTTAAAAAACATCTCTTTTCAGATGTTAGCAGAGATTGGTACTGCTGGTCTCCTATCAATTTTTTTTTTTAAGTATATACTCCTGGGAAAGGAAGAGCAAGACGCCTCCTTACATAACCCCTTAGGAATGTCTGTTGGTGAAGAATCTGTTGGTGATTCCCAAACTGCCTTAGGGGCAGGGGGACAGGACTGGATCTCGGCAGCTCACGGCTAAACAGATTTTACAGGACATGGAACGTGTCAGTAAGAGCCATGGTCTCAACCCTAGGCCTCCCGACTCTACAACCAACTCATATTCATACATCTTCATGGAGAAAGAGGCTTATTACAGTGCTTCGAGAGAAACTCATTGTCACCTAAGCAGCCCCACCCTCCGAAGTTCAAGGAGATCCTCATGATGGAAGAGATGTTTATCTACCAAAGAAGACTAGGAGCATAGAGAAACACAAAACATTATGGATTTTTTGGAAAGAACTGGTGGCATTTTTTCAACCAAGTTTCCCTTGAAACTAGTTATGCAATGGTGTTAAAAGAAAAAAAAAAAGAGAGAGCTTTTTGCTCAGCTAAGTTTCCTACTATATTAATCTCATTATCCTTTGAACCGTTTAACTGGCAATGCCAAATGCAATTTGTATTCTGCAGCAAAGCGAATGCTCTAAAATGATTATCCCAATATGAACCGTGGCAATGCTTGATATTGTTGGGTCTGAAAGGCCGTCTAACCACTGAATACTGTTCCCATATGCCTTCTGAGTTTCATGACACAATGTTGCGTCTGCTTTGCAAGGGATAAATTAAGCGTGTGAAAGTCTTAGCAAAGCCCTCATTTTCCAGTTAATCAAATCTCCCCTAATCAAATTAGCACACATAATCCTCTGGATGCATGGCACAAAAAGTGCATTATCCCCTTCTTTGGAGTTGAAAGGGAGCAAACAGCATGGTGCCTTTCTCCCTTGCTTGAGTGGGTCTAGATAGAGGAGTTCTTCAGAAAGACAGGTCGAGGTAAACTTTGGCAGCATTGACGTTCCCAGCTCATTAAATCCACTGCGGCTGTGGCCACCTCCGGGGACCAGTGAAGCATTCTGTAATGAGATACTTGTTTAATTTTCCTTCAAAGGCCGGACATCTGTGACAAACCTCCCCATTCCAACCCCACACAGGCAAATCTATCAATAGGCCTAAGGCCTCTATCCAGTTTGATGGAGTGTTTTCCATTGAATAAACTAGATAATAAATTTTGAGGAGAAAGGAACAATTGCCATTAACTCGCGTTCTCTCCGAAGAGTCGAAGTCCATCATGAAAATTCAATAGCGGCTGAGCTAAATGGATAAATGTTCACAGTCAACCTTTTTTAATTGATTTCCCTTCATGAAATGATCTAGTCTCTGAAGCTACCGTCCCAGAGCCCCTCTTTAACCTTTCTTTTCATTCCAAATACATTTAGAAGCACTGAACAAAAAGGAATAGCTAAAATATTAATCTCCCTTGAGAGCAAAGGCCTGCAACAGACCAGATTTTCAGATCAATCCCCAGCAGTGCCCGTGGCCTACAAAAGAATGAGACACACTTTTAGCTCTATTCAGCATGGCACCGAGTCTGACCTTTATTGAAAACCGACCGCCACATCCCGACACCGGCAGGGACTAGAAAGCCTGCCTTACATAATAGGAATTCAGTGCAGATACTGTCGGGTCTCGGCTGCAGTCACTCCTGCTTATTCCATAATGAGGCCTGGAACATGCATAATGAGAGCTGTCTCAACAATATTTTCACTTTAATGCTTTATTATGTCTAGGAATATATTTTAAGTAGTAATATTTCACTTTCTCCCCCCTTTTCCCTGCCTCCCCACCCCCAACCCCCTTTCCAACCCTGTCTTTTCTTCAACTCGAT
>SJXQ01006032.1:176754-230862 GCA_006408695.1 Aepyceros melampus
CTCGATTTGCTGGAACCCTTCAAAGGCACATAAAACAAGCTATTATGATTGTGGCCATTTCCACAGCATGGAAGGAACTCAGGAGAAGCACATTTCAGGACCTCCCTATTTTCCACCCACAAAGGTGACCCTGTATCTCCCCTCCTGAAACACGAGTGGCCCTCCCACGCCTCCCTCCCAGGCGGCCTCGTGGGCACGTGCTTGGGATCACGCCATACACCTGGCGGCGGGGAGCCCATCATGGGCGTCACGCACCCTGGGCAGTGCTGCTGCCGCTAGGCCAAGTGACTCCCGCGCCCCAGAACTCATGACAGAAGATTCGTGAAATCGCCATGACTCCCTCACCCCCATCACGTGCCGGAATTACTTCTGAATTTGACAAATACACAAGCTGCCTGCAAATGTTCTCTAGTATGTGTGAGTGTGTGTGTGTGTGTGTGTGTGAGAGTGAGTATGCTCAGTCATGTCCAACTCTGCGACCCCATGGACAGTAGCCCGCCAGGCTCCTCTATCCATAGCATTTCACAGGAAAGAATACTGGAGTGGGTTGCCATTTACTCCTCCAGGGGATCTTCTCAACCTAGGGATTGAACCTTTGTCTTTTTTGCCTCCTGCATTGGCAGGCAGATTCTTTACTGCTGCACCGCCTGGGAAGCTCCCTCATCTCATGTTTTACTGCAAATAAATGAAATGGACACGCTTCCCCTGTGGAACAACACGGCATCATTAATATTCCAAAGCTGCTCTGCATGGGACCCAGGTCCTCTCCCTCAGTCCTGAAAGGGTCAGATTCCTTCCAAATCCCACCTCAAGATGGCTGCTTTGCCCTGGAGCAGGCGTGACCACCCTGTTGACTGGAGCAGAGGCCCGTGGAGTTTCCAGGGCTGGCATGCTCTCCCTTGCACACATCCCACTGTAGCCGGGCTGAGATTTCCCCAAGGCTCCTCTCTTCAGGCTCAAGTTACCAGCTCCAGTGTGAAGCAGAGAAGTGGAAGCCTGGTTTCCACATTGATTCCCTGAGCAGGAAGCTGAGAACGTGAGAGTGAGTCACCTTTGTGGGCCTAAGTCTGGTTAAATATCCCCTTGTTTATTATAGTAAAAAGCCAGGAAACCATGAGGGTTTACCTAACTCCCAGCCTTGTTTCTGTCACCAAAGAGTCCTGCCTGTAGCTTTCCGAGGATAAATGGGAATGAATTCCACAGAACACTGACAAGTAAAGGAGCTGCATGCCACAGCGGAGTAGTTAACATCCATGAGGTTCCTTCCATCGGCCAGGTCCGGCCTCGGCATTTTCCCCCTTTTATCTTCTAAAGAATCATTGAGGGCTTCCCTGGTGGTCCGGTGGTTAAGAATCTGCCTTGCAATGCAAAAGACACTGGTTCAATCCCTGGTCTGGGAAGATCCCACATGCTGCAGGGCAACTAAGCCCAGGCACCACAACTAATGTGCCCAAGCTCTGGAGTCTGTTTGCTGCAACTACTGAAGCCCATGTGCACAATAGCCCGTGCTCCGCAATAAGAGAAGCCAGCACACCGAGAAGCCCATGAACCACAACTAGAGAGCAGCCCTTGCTCGCCGCAACCAGAGAACGTCCGAGGGCACCAGTGAAGATCCAGTGCAGACAAAAGTAAAAATAAAACAATCTTTGAAGCTGCTATCATTCAGCTCATTTTATAGATGAGACATTCGGTTACTCTCAGAGAGTTATCTGCCCCACTCCATAGTTCTAGGGCGCCTTCAATCTCAAGTTTGTTTGTGGTCAAACCTAACCTCCTTCCCCGAATCCTGTAGTTCAGAGGATTTGACCATGCTGATAACAATGTCAAACATTTGACTTGTATTTATGCCCTCATTCTACAAACATTTATTGAGGATGTACACTGAGTTTACTAGCTGTCCTAAGACTTGTCATTCGAAAGGTTCTCCAGGGGAAGAGGAGAGGAGACAAAAATAGCAAAATAAAAAAAAGGCAAAAACAGCAAAAAAGCTTGACTGTGCTGGATTCGCTCAGGAAAGGGGTGCATGGCCTTAGGGAAGGACAGACGGAGGGAGCCGGCAGACTGAGACTTACTGTCAAGGGCTCAGCAAGTCCTTGAGCCCTGGGGAAACCAAACTTGGTCGTTAAGTCAATAAAGTATATAGAGAGAAAGAGATCAGAGGGGAGATGGGAACATGACAAGTTCACAGCAGAGAGGGAAGGCAACGTGGAGGAAGGCAGAAGAGAGCAAAACCTTGGAAAAGAATGGGCGCTCTGGCTGTGTCCCTGGAGGAGAATAGAGAGGTTGTGGGGGAAAGAGGCAGGTGAGGGGGTGGGTGGAGGTCATGAAGGGAACTGGAGGCTTGGTGGAGATGGAGGAGCCGGAGGGAAGACAGCCGACAGGAGGGGGTTGGGGTGGAGCAGATTTGGTAGACGGATAAAGATAAGATTCTGGGTGAGATAAAGATTCAAGGTTCGCTAGATATGAAGTCAATGGATCACCTTGTGATGAGAGGCTTCTCAGGGTCCAAGTTCTCCTCTGGCAAGTCTGATGTGAAGCATGTGGAACAAAGTCAGGCTCCAAGCAAGGTGCTGGGTGAGGGATGACCCTGGAGAACGGAGTCCCTGTAGATGAGGCCCCTTCACTTGAGCCAACAGTGAAGACCGGCCGTTGCAGGTAGGACTGGGCAGGGATTTCAATCAACCCTGTGTGAGCTGTGACTCAGCTCTCTACAGGCCAGATCTGCCTAACCCACTCTCATGGACAGGTCAAACTTTTTCTAGGATCCCTGGGCTGAGCTCTCCAAATGCTCTGGTTCAAACAAGGAGTGGGCATGGCTCACACAGCTGTCTGCACTGCAGGGCGTGAAAGCGTTTCTGAGAAAGACCGCACCCTTCTCAGATCTCAATCAGCTCACCGTCTTCAGTAACTCTGACAGAAAGTTTTAGCAAGTTTCTTTAGTTTTGTTTTGAGAGAGAGGAAAAAAAAAAAAAAAGGCAAGGAAGAGAGACATGTACCAAAATAACCAGTTTAACAAATGGCTACTGGTTTAAAAATAGTGCAGGGTTTTGAGTTTTTGCCTTTATCTCAGTGGTTGACCTTGCTAATACAGTATGTAGATCTCTTGCCAACTAATCGGCCGACTGTAAAGCACGGCTTCAAGCTGTGGTCAATGATCTGTAACGGGAATGAATGAGAGGGTTTTAGCAGCCAGGATCTGTAGCCTACTATCTGTATCTGACAGCTGTCACCCTCTCTGCAGAGGCCAAGGCCTAGACCTTCATTTAAAAGCAGCATGGCTGATCAGATTACTGGGACAGTGTGTCAAAACTGACTGCGCTGAACTAGGGAGACAGAAAGTAAATCTATAAATAGTAGTCTTGCTGCCTCCATGAAGCACTGAAGGGTAACCAGTATTGAGCAGCAAATGCAATGTTTAGTCTTTGCAGCCAGTGGGACACTACCGCAGCCAGATCAGAAGCCCTGCTCTATGATATCATGTCATGGAAAGATCGGCTTTATGGGCAAGAATTTAAAAGAGTTACATTCTTGGCAATGGGAATGGTCGCACAGCAATAATTGGTTTGAACCAACTTTATGAGCTAACAAGGTTCCCCAGCACTTAATAATGTCCTCGGGGCACCCGGATTCAGCAAGTCACCTTTCCCATAACGTGCCGGCTGCCTGCTTCCGACAGTCCACGGGGACCGCCGGTGTTGAAACACAGAGAGTGATAAAATAAGAGGCTCTCCGTTTGATATCTATTATAGATGTCAGCTGGGTCTGCACCAGGACAGCTGCACAAAGTGCTCCGGGAGCCTGGAGCATCGTGAGGGTGAGTTATCTATAGACCATGCTGATAGCACGGCTTGGACACTGGACATGGCCGGTTATAAATGAGCCAGCTGACATTTTAGAGTGTGTACCGACTCTTCCAAGAACCATTTGTCACTCTTCAAGGTTTCCGCTGATAAAACCTGGGATGTCTAAAAATTTGTCAACAACCGCAGAAAGTAACCCTGAGGTCATGGCAGGGGGTGACGAAGAATGTCTTACTTGATATTCTCCAAACACACAGATGGAACGCTGGTGGTGACAGGGTTCCCAAGGCCTCCCCAGGCTGTGGAGTTCCCAACCGGCTGTGGTGTGGCTGCCCACAGTGTGGACCTCGCCATGCTGGGCTCCTAACCAGGCCAACAGGGACCTGGCCTGAGTGAGGAAGGCCCCGGACCATTGGCTCTGCCCTCCCCAGACCACTCCTCATTGGGGTGGAGATGGTGGGCATTAAGCAAGTGTTTCCCTGGCCCCCACTCCCAAGAGAAAAAAAAAGGGCAGTTGGTTTGTCCTTGGCTCTTTTTTTCCCTTAAAGTTCAAATTAAATAATAATTTAAAAAAAAAAAACCAGTGTTAATAACATTGACAGGCACAGCTCTAGAGCTTTATGCTAGAGCTGAATTTAAATCTCGTAACCTGCTGAAACAGGTACTTATATGATGTCCATTTCACAGATGAAAAACAGACACGGAGAGGTTACATGAAGTGCTCAAGGCCACACAGTCAGAGGAGGGTCAGGATTAGACGTGACAGGCCAGCTTCAGGGCTACCCTGGAAATGATCGCCTCCAAAAGACACTGCGTGAGAAAGTGAGCATGCGGAAAGAGAAGACCAAAGCTGCTCGTTTGGAACTGGGTGGGAATGAAAACATAAAAGAAGGCGAACAAAAGGCCATCTCTTGTCTTCCTGGCTGACTCTGAATGAATTCGTTCTGCAATGATTATGCGACAAGAGTTTTCCAAGCACGTCTGTCCCTAGGCACTGGGCAAGGCAGCACAAGAGTGGAGCAGAAACCCCCATGAGAAAGCCAGGCTGGTGTTTTTGCTCATTTGCGGGCCTCTTCCCTGGAATGCCATGCCGCTTCAGCCTCTTCAGACACTAGAAGACACCTTCTAGCTAAGGAATCCGGAGAGTGGAGGGGGCACACATTGCGGGGCAGTGGCGGCGAGGGGGCACAGGCTGACGGGAAACGGCACAAGGAAGTGCTGTGAACGCAAACGAGCTGATGCGCCTTTGGGCGACGTTGAGGTCACTTTGCCCGATCGCTGCTGGCCATTTGGGGGCTCCTGCTGGCACTCTGTGCTGCCCGGAAGATAGGAGAATAAGCCTAATTAAAAAGTCCCATGTGCTCCCATGGCTTTAAAAGTGTCACACTGGCTGTCTGTCACTACCGCTTGGAATCGTGATGCAAGAGCTGAGAGGAATAACTAGAGATCATTTAATGCAACCTCCTGGACTCAACTTCAATGAATGAAAAAGTGGGGCCCCCTCAAAGGCTAAGTGGCTTGCCCAACAACAAAAAGACAGAGACAGACGGAACCAGGAGGGGACCCAGGCCTGGGAGCTCCCGACGGAAAGACTTTTCTACCATTTCATAGCAGGGTCCATGAAATGAGTGCATTGCTATGGAATCAGCAAATTCAATCGAGTCAAATGTGTGTTCTGAAAAAAATAAAAAAATCAAGAATGAAGAAATAGAGTTTGAAGAACATTCAACATGCATGAGGTGGGCCCACCTCCGGTCACTGGAGACGTTTCTCTGGTGCAAAGGTTTTCTTAATAAAGGGTTTCATTGGCCAGTTGGATCGAGACATGCACGCACTGATATTTCGCTCCTGGCAATACCTTAAAACCCCCAGTTAGGCGAGAGTAAAAAACGGCGATGGCCTTGAGAGCACAGCATGGTTTATACATGGCGTACTCATCTTTGAGGGTTTGGAGAAATCTACGAGGGATCCGATGCTTTTCCACCTATTGACATTTACAAAGCAGTTTAAATCATGCATGAGAGGCCTCAGGCACACGCAGTTCACAAAACATAACTCTGAGCTCCCAGGGAATTTAAGCTGACCAACACTCTTTATTAGAACCGACAGTGAAAGACAGCTATTGCGAAATTCGTACCAGAAATGCTATACCAAGATGACAGCTTTAATGCCAGTGGATATATTATGTAGATTACCTGACTCAAATCTTTCTTGTTAAATAAGTTTCATGCATTCTCTCTTTTTTCTTCCTCCTCAAGAAAATCCTTCTGGCTTACTGGGGGAGTACTTCTTAAATTCCTTGCTCATTCATCTGGTTTTCAATATTTTGGACATGCTAGGCTAGCATGAAAGATCAGATAGAGATATTTAAACAGTGGGAAACAGTTAAACCTTTAAATGAACAACAGAACTGAACCATGATTTAAGTGTTTCAATGTTATTTTTTATGTAATGTCCCAATAATTAATAATTTTGAAAAAAGAAACACCTTCCTCAGGCTGATTCATTCTAGATATTTGATTTCCATGTAATCTGAGATTTTAAATCTATATAATTATAAATTAAGGGTAATTTCACCTGCTTGCTTTTATAGGCCAAGAATTTCGAGGAAGTAAGGTCCCACCAAAAGCTGGCCAGAGACATCAGACAGTGAGACTGCTCGCTAATCCTTACAGAAATCGAAATACAGTGTAGATGTTTTCAATCTGCTTGAGGAGGAGACAGAAGGCACAGGTCAAGATGACTGAGGTCAGAAAAGGAGATCCTGGGTATTTTTGGCCTTGGTGACAGTTGGCCAAGAGCAAGCTTGACGGAGCCTGAATTAGGATAAGGCTGCTATTACTTGCAGGCCCCTGATGCTCTGAACGGATCAGATTCTTTGCTTCCTGTGCTAGACTTTCCAGCCTGCCTCAGCCCTACACGCTCTGTTCCATGTTCTCATTGCTCGAGCACAGCCTCCTCCACAGGGCACTGCCTTTTCTAAGCAGCACAGGAACAGTGTGCTCATGAAGTAACACGCATGCTTCAGCAATCAAGGTTCATGCTGCTTGGAATGCACTCTGTGGTTGTGTTCACACTATGTATCGAGCTGCCTTGAACTTGCTTCTCTATTCTGCTCTAATGGTTAGAGCAAAGGGGTTACAGAATCCAGGAACACCAAGCTCTGTTTCTACGCTCCATAAATCACATGCCACTTTCACGTAATGATTGGTATTTTTCAAACATATAGATGCTTCGGTGATTATAAAAATACATTTTCCTTTTATAAGCACAGCTAAATTCACAGTCACCCTATATCCTGTCGTATTTTTTTTTTTGAAATGGATGTGATTTTCAAACACATATAAAAGTGTTTATACAATAAATGCCCATCTACCATCACCCAGTTTCAACAATAATCAACTCACAGCCAACCTTGTTTCATCTCCATCCTACCCATTCCAGCTGCTTCCATCTTTTTAGATAATTTTAAAACAAACCCCAGATATTACATCATTTCATCCACATGTACTTCAGTAAATGCATTTTATATGTTTCAAATTTCGAGATGGCAAAAGCTACAACTATTACTCTGTAAGGCTTTCTTATTTTTAACATGGAAAAATTATCCTCATATTCAAAATACAAACTAAAGAACCAATTTTCCAAGTGATTCCAAGGACCTCCATCATATATTCAAGTTCAAGAGAGGACAATATGTAATTTCTTGATAACTACTAGGGAAAGATGTATCTATCTATCGTTTAAGGAATAATTTTCAAATGATTTTCTGAATGATACCCATCAACTATGCAAACATAAATTCACGGCATTGTAATCAAAGCCCAAAGAGTGAATATATTAATAGAATGAGCTTGAAATGAAACTCCTGGAAAGGGTTACTGTTAGCGTTAATAAGAGATATATCACGCATCTTGTTACCTAAGTAGTAAACACAATTGCATATCCCACAAGCAAGCCATAGTTTTCCAAAAGATGATAATGAAGAAAGATGTATCTATCTATCGTTTAAGGAATAATTTTCAAATGATTTTCTGAATGATACCCATCAACTATGCAAACATAAATTCACGGCATTGTAATCAAAGCCCAAAGAGTGAATATATTAATAGAATGAGCTTGAAATGAAACTCCTGGAAAGGGTTACTGTTAGCGTTAATAAGAGATATATCACGCATCTTGTTACCTAAGTAGTAAACACAATTGCATATCCCACAAGCAAGCCATAGTTTTCCAAAAGATGATAATGAAGAAGCTGCAGATATATTTTTATGTGCTGGGTATAAAAATACAGGCATGAATCACCACTTGACAATCCAGATCATATACAATCCTTACGTGACCCTCCAGACACTGAGCATGGAGAAGACTGAGGCAGCCTGATACCCTACCATCATCCAAATAAACTTCAAAAAAACATTGCCTTCTGTGCTTACAGTCATGTTGTAAAAATCACAGCATTGAATGAATTACATTATATTAATAGAACTGACAGCTGATGAAATAATGCAAGAAAAATAATCTACTAGTGACCTCAAATGAAACCACAAAGACATTAGGCTAATGGAAGTAAAATCGCTCATTGTACAGTGATTTTACTTTTCAAATTTTATACTCAAATAAAAAAAGTCAACCTAAACCTTCCCCAGGATATTACATATTGAAACTAACCACAAAATACTTCCAGAAAGGAGGCTTATTTCAGAAAATCTATATGCATTTTGATTTTTTCAAGCGCGAGCAAGCTTTCTATATCATAGGGTGGTTAACCGTGGAAGAAAATACCACAGTGATATGAAATAAGTGCAGATGATCGATCTGAAAGAGTCTATAATTACCATTTTAAGGGCAGAGCACCTGTTTTACTGAGGGACCATACATATGCAGCACACTTCCTCACTATAATTACAAGGAGAGTGAGTGACGGCCCACAGTTTCTCAATCTCCTCTTTTCTCCGACTTTCACTTCTGTGGTTCGGCGGCGAGACAGCCCATGTGAGAGACATGGGGACGCAGCCTCACTTCCCCTCCCCTCAGAAGCGGAGCACTTCTCTTCATTCTCTCTGCGAAGACAACAAGAGTACAAAGGCGAACTTTCATAATCCACGCAGATCCCCTCAAGACAGACGAACCCAATTCTGGCCGCTCCATGTGAGGCATGTGGGATCCTAGTTCCCTGACCAGGGCTTGGACCTGCGCCCCTGCGATGGAGGCACCGGAAGGGCTGAGTCTTAACCACTGGACCACAAGGGAAGTCCTCAACAACTTTTTATTTTCAAAAAATCCTTCCATCACAAAATTGAGCTCCAGAGAACAGCACATATAATTGGGAATAATAAAACAGGTGGGATTATTCACAGGTGTTTCAGAGCAGCATAAATCTCTTGTGACTTTAGAAATAACCACTGTGCTTCCTCAGAGAAGGCAATGGCACCCCACTCCAGTACGCTTGCCTGGAAAATCCCATGGACGGAGGAGCCTGGTGGGCTGCAGTCCATGGGGTCGCTAAGAGTCAGACATGACTGAGCGACTTCACTTTCACGCATTGGAGAAGGAAATGGCAACCCACTCCAGTGTTCTTGCCTGGGGAATCCCAGGGACGGCGGAGCCTGGTGGGCTGCCGTTTATGGAGTCGCACAGAGTTGGACACGACTGAAGCGACTTAGCAGCAGCAGCTGTGCTTCCCTCATTTCAGTCTTTAGAGGTAAGAGTTTTGTTCCTTAAATTTTCCTAAAATTTCAGAAAGCCGTATCACTACTGGGTTACATCAGAGAAGAAACATCCTTTGGTCCAATCCCCAGTGATAAATGGAACGTTCCTCTCCTTTACAATGTCCTGCCAAGTGGTGAGTGCTTGGTGATGGCAAAAGCACCCGTTCCTGGGGTAGTTAGTTCCATGTTTACGTAGCTCCACTGTGAGATTTTGGCTCACAGCAAGAAAGAGCTCTCTGTCTTCCAGTAGTTTCCACTCATTCTTCCTAGCTCTATCCTTAGATATCCCACAAGCTGATTCTAATCTCTCTTTCACTTGAAAGGATTTTAGATAAAGCACTGCAGAAAGTCTCTGTATTCCTCAGAACTTCTCTTCTCTAGGCAAACATTTATAGTCATTTTAACAGTTCACAGAACTCAGCTTCAAGAACACCTCAGCCATCATTTCCTTATTCATTTGTGTGTTCATTCATTCAATTATTCAGGTAAACATTTGTAATTATTTCAAGTATTCTTCATAAGACATGCTTCAACAATATCTTGCTCATGGACCTAGAGATTATTATACTAAAATGAAGTGAGTCTGAGAATGACAAATATCACATCCCCACCTATTTATGGAATAAAACGATGATAAAATGAACTTATTTAAAAGCAAAAACAGACTCACAGATACAGAAAATAATCTTATGGTTACCAAAGGGTAAAGTGGGGGATGAGTTATGAATTTGGGATTAACAGATACATACTACCATATATAAAATAAACAACAAAGATCTACTGTATCACACAGGGGACTATACTCAATATATAATCTATAATATAATTTGAAAAAGAATATATATATATACACACACACATATAAAACTGAATTAGTTTTTGTTGCACCTGAAACTAACACAAAATTGTAAATCAACTGTACGTCAATAAGTTTTTTTAAAAGAAGAATATCTTATTATTTGCTTATTTCATTCATTTATTCATTCACTCAGCAAACACTGAGAGAGCCCCTATCTGTATTAAGTTCCTGGGGCTCCGGACATAAGAAATCAGGGGCCCCTGTGACACGCAGATACACAATCATGGTGCTGTGTGGTAAGCGCTGTCCTCAAGGTATGTAAATGAATAGTGCCAGCGCACGTGCTAAGTTGCTTCAGGCGAGTCCGACTCTTTGTGATCCCATGGACTGTAGTCCGCCAGCTCCTCTGTCCATGGGCTTCTCCAGGCGAGGATACTAGAGTGGGTTGCCCTGCCCTCCTCCAGGGGATCTTCCTGACCCAGGATCCAACTCATGTCTCACGTCTTCTGCACTGGCAAGGCGGGTTCTTTACCATGGTGCTACCAGTGGTGACGTAAATAAGCAAGTACTCCAAGGTCACTTCTAAAGGCTTTATGATATCCTAGCCTATCAATACAGATGCCAAGCTAACCTTCTACTCCAGCTGGAGTGAGTTTTTTTTCTAGCAGAAGCCACAGGTTGTACTGCTGTAGAAGAAAGCCTACGGCAGAGTTGGTTGTCTGCCCAGCAGAGTGCACCCTGGTCTCTGCTATCAGAAAAACCAGCTCTGTTCAGGTATCAGCCAGCCATGGGTCCAGCCCACGAGATGGTCCAGGGTCTAAGCTAATGTGTATTGGCTAGTGACTGGTTTGGGTAGACAGGTGACCAAGTTCAACCTGTCATTCATGAGATGAACAAGGAAATGCTGCAGAACCTCTGGAAAGGATTTTCCCTCCAAATACAAAGAAACATATATGAAGGAGGAGGTCTGTCCTCCTCCTTTTCTTGGAGTATAAAGTGGGGACCCAAAGCTTACAGCTGGAGTAGCTAGCTTATCTACTTAAGGAAAAGCCAGGAGATCCTCAGAGAAGCTGGTCCCACACACTCATATGGCTAACTCTGGACATTTATTTTATGAGATAACAGTTAGTCCCTCTTTTATGGCCATTTTTGGCTAGACCTTCTGTTACTTGCAGCCATAAAGCATTCTAATATGCAGTCTTCAGAGCAAGGGTCTTGGTGGTATACTGGTTCAAATGAGGCATCAGATTCTTATGTAAAACAAGAAAGACGCCAATTTGAAAATGGAGAGGGAACCTATGATCTCATATGCCAAGATTTAGAAAGGGAGAGTAAAGACTAGAGAAATTAAATTATCACATGGCAATGACAGTCTCCCCCTGGCTTGGAAACTTTCCTTCCAAGCTAGGGCAGGGAAAAAGGACCATTTTATCTCACTTTTGATCACAGACACAAACTTTTAAAACTTCTAGAGTCTGACTTGTGTAAAGGAAAAGGACAGATGCTATGATATATATACTAACAAGTAAAGAGACTGAAATACCCAAAGCACTTCAGAGAGTTGCAACTTTAAGTCACACTTTCAATCCTTTGTCCCATTCTGCTTTTACTTAATTCTGGTGCTTTCAACAATATAACCCAATACACTAAAAATATCAACTGTATTTGACCAGGGATTATACAACTTTGTTTCCAGTTCAGATCAGTCGCTCATTTCTGTCTAATTCTTTGCAACCCCATGGACTGTAGCACACCAGGCTTTCCTGTCCATCACCAACTCCCAGAGCTTATTAAACTCAATTCCATAGAGTTGGTGATGCCATCCAACCCTCTCATCGTCTGTCATCCCCTTCTCCTGCCTTCAATCTTTCCCAGCATCGGGGTCTTTTCCAATGATCAGTTCTTCACATCAGGAGGCCAAAGTATTGGAGTTTCAGTCTCAGCATCAGTCCTTCCAATGATCTCCCTTAGAATGGACTAGTTGGATCTCCTTGCAGTCCAAGGGACTCTTAAGAGTCTTCTCCGACACCACAGTTCAAAAGCATCAATTCTTCAGTGCTCAGCTTTCCTTATAGTCCAACTTTCACAACCATTCATGACCACTGGAAAAACCATAGCTTTGACTAGATGGACCTTTGTTTGCAAAGTAATGTCTCTGCTTTTTAAGATGCTGTCTAGGTTTGTTTTAGTCCTTAGTAACAGGACGTTAGAAGCTTTAAGAAAAAGGTTTTAGGAAAAACAAGAGGAAAGGAACCTGTCAGTGAAGCACAGTAGGTCCCCTACATAGGCGCCTTCAAGTTATGAACTTTCAAAGACGTGAATGAGGCCCTGTATGCCAGTGGCCGTACTATACTACTGTACTTTTAAAGGTATTGTGTTGTGAGATTAAAAATGTTTTATTTTTTTATGTGTGTTTGTCTTTTATGTATCATCTGTATGAATAGTATTATAAACCCGTCACAGTACAGGTTTATAATACTATATAGCTGATTGTGTTAGTGGGTACCTAGGCTAACTGCTGGAATTAAAAACAAATTGGACTTACAAATGTGTTCGCAGAATGGAATCTGTTTGTATCGCGGGGACTTACTGTATGCTACAGATGGGAAGGACTTTTGAGGCCAGCACTGGGAGTCTTAAAGTCTTTGGAGTTGTGACTTCGCAGTCATTGGAGACAGGGAGGTCAAGGAACGAGGAGTCCAGGATGGTCAGGGTCCTCTGTCAAGCCTCCTGGACTCCCCATTTCCTTGAGCTCCTTGTCTCCAATGACTGGGAAATCACAACCCTAAACTTGGTATTGTTATCAGCAGTGACAAGACGGAGGGCATGGCAGTGGGGCTGGAGGGCTGAGGTGGATGGAAGGAAGACCACTGGAGGCAAGGAGGTCGGGAGGCTCAGGTGCACTGCCCTCGTGAATGTGAGTTGCAGAGTAAAGACTGTTCTACTACAGCACTAACAATTTCAACAAACTGGGGCAGGGGGTGGTGGTGGGTAAGAAAGGGCCGACGTGATATAACCTGCTGCATGGCTTTCAAAGTAGCATTTACTTAAGATGAAGGAGGAACAACGTATCTGTTTTCATAGAAGAAGGGGAGGAGAAGGACAACTAGAAGCCTTTGTTCCCCGGCCTGGTTTCTCCAAGTGCACTTACGTCCAGCAACACACTATATCACAGGGGCAACGTGCTCCGCCTAGGAACCCGCAGCTGGACAGAAAGACAACAGGATGAACACACTCTGTTACTATTTTTCTCATGGCTGTATCATCACTCGCACATTTGATAATACTCAGGAAGCGGTTGTCCGATAGCAGCGCATTTCTCACAAAGCTGAAGTTACACCTTTAAGTAAATCATTCAACTATACCAGGAGACATCTTCTCTGCTTCTCTATTTAAAAATGCCCCAAACTTGATTGCTTGAGTTTAATCTCATCTTCTCTTGATGACAGAGGTTTCCATTTACGGGGCTCAGTAATTGTACCTGCTGGGCTTCCCTGGTGGCTCAGTGGTAAAGAACCCACCTGCCAATGCAGGAGATGTGGGTTCATTCCCTGGGGTGAGAAGATGCCCTGGAGGAGGAAATGGCAACTCACTCCTGTATTCTTGCCTGGAGAATCCCATGGACAGAGGAGCCTGGCAGGCTATCGTCCATGGGGTCACACAAGAGTCTGACACGAATGAGCGACTACACAACAATTTTACTTGCTACTGTCACTGACCGACTGAAGGGATGCTCCAGGGGTTGATGGGTCAATGTCAGCGGGTATTAGTCCTTTCATTGAAAGATCCCCTCCTCTTGCTTAGGTTGCTAGGAAAGAACAACTAGTTCTTCACTAAGAACTAGCCCAGTGCTGAGCTAGATCTTTTCCTTCTACCATCAGTTGCTTCTTAACTTCTGGCAGCGCAAATGGTGATTTGCTCCTTAATTCTGCATTGAGTGCTATTTGGGCACCCAAGGGTAGGGACACCTGGGCCAGGGAACCAAGGGCCTGGGCTTCAGGAACAACACATTGCTGCTCCGAATCAGGCCCCGTTTGCACAGTGGGAGCTATAGGAACTCCAACTTCGGAGCAGTGACATGCCTCAACATTTGTGCCAGCCAGGGAACAACTCATCAGCGCTCCCCACCCGCAGCAGGAGAGCTGGCAAGAGCGAAGGTGGGAGCCTCCTGACTCCACCTGGCTTGGAGGCCGCGCGTGTGGGGTGCAGCTGGGTTCGTTCATGGAACAGACTGAGGCTGTGCACTGTGGGTCCTCTTGGCTACCTGGCAAAGTATTCCTGCCTTACTCGGAGCCACAGGCAAACGCTCTCTGCTCCGGCCTCTGGAAGAAGGGCCTGCAGTCAGCCTGATCATCGGCTCTCGGCTGGCTTGTGGATGCGTGCAGACACAAAAGGTGACGCTGACAGTCAGCATCAGATCTGACTGCTCCTGACAACTCCTGTGATACAGCAACCTCTGGGACTGGAGGACACATCTGCGAGGAGATGTAGAGGCTGCCATCTGCACAAACTGCATTATTTAACTGCGCTGGCACTGATTAACACTTGCTGTAACCTATGGTAATGGGCTCTGGGGCTTTGCGTGTCTGCTACACAGTGGCACAGCTGATATCTCCTGCTCCATCCTGAAAACAGGATGCTTTAATTTTTAATGGAGCACATGTTCGATTGGCTATACAAACAGGCTAATCTGCAAAGCATGTGCTCAATAACAAGCTTGACTATGCCGCCAGAATATCAACACGGCTCGGCCAGAGCTGGGGGAGAGGGGGTGGGCCTCCTGCTCGCCACCGTGGTCAATGGCCGGGGGCTGGCTGGCTCAGAGCCGAGGGGCGGCTGCAGCCAGAGGCACCTGTGGCCGCCTCTGGCCCCTCTGTCGGGGGGGGTTCTGCTTCTGGGTATCCGCAAGCCCTAGCTGGCGGGGAGAAGAACAAAACTGTCACCCGGCAGGTTCAGGCCTCTGTGTAAAGCCAGATGTGGCATTAAAGATGAAGCTCCCCTCTGCTGCAGAGGCATGACTAGAATGAGACATATGCATCCAGCTTAACAGACTGGAAGCCACGTGGCCTGCGCTCTGCTCAGGGATGAGGATTTAAACACAAGTAATGAACAGTCCTTGACTCCACAAAACCCCCGCCGATAACCACAGCGCCAGTGTGAGCAGTGGGGTGTCATATGTCGGGACAGAGTTCTCTGGGAGCACAGAGGAGGACACACACAGAGGAGGCAGTTGAGCTGGGTTTTGAAAGACGGGCAGGAATTTCCCAGCAGCACTTAAGACGACCCTCGGAGACAAAGAAGCACACGTGTGGGGTTGAGTTGGAGGCGATCACACAGAGATGCCCGGTGAGAAGCTGGCGTTCTGGATCCAGAGCTCACGAGAGAAGTTAACACTAGACACAGATATGTGGGTATACAGGGAATGCTGACACCATGGAAAACCCGAGAGAAGACAGTCCAGGGTGGAAAGAAAGATTCAAACCTGGAAGCCTTAATGTAAGGGAAGGTTATGAGAAGTAGCCCAGAGAGGCGCATAAAGATCATGAGGAAAGGGAAATCTCAGGAAAGGGAGACAGGTCTCGAGCCTCAGAGCCATCAAGGAATGAAGCCTGGAGGGCTTTGTCACAACCATGATCGTCACTTTGCCACGATCACAATCCTGGTCCTTAGCGGTACAAACTGCTTTTCTGTACAACATTTCATAACAACCCTGTAAGACAGGCCAGTGTCACTACCACATTTTCTAGATGAGGAAATGGGGTCAGAAGGGGAGAAGATTTCCCAAGGCCAAGCAGTCACAGCCAGAGTGAGAGAGCCGGGGTTGGAAGCCCACTCCACGAAGTCTCAGCTCCAGAACGGACCCACTCCATGAAGTCTCAGCTCCAGAACAGACACTGTGCCAGGGGCCAAGGAATGAAGGCCCCAGCTCTAAGGGGATTCCCAAGTCAAATCCCTCAGTGGCAGTCCTCCTCTGGGAAACGCACTAGTACACCTAGTATACTCCTGTCCCTGAGAAGTCCTGTAGGTGAAAACCACCTGCCCAGGAAAGCAACGTGTCTAGCTTAATTTAACCCACTTGTTTGTTCATGGGATCATTTTTTCAGGCTACACCTTTCCTCTTAACATTCCTTAATGAAATGCTCCTCTAATGAACTCAAAGGATTGCTTCCAGCAGCAGGGTCTTGGTTTTCAACAGTGCCTGACTAGTGTCGATGGGTTGGTGGTCATCTAACACACACTTTCAACTGTCCAGAGGGGTCTGTCTCCACTGTTCTCTCCAGATAATCTCATATCTGTCATGATGAATGGTGTTTATTGTTTCATCAGGGAAGGGACTTATTTTATCCACCTCTGCACCCACAGAGTACAGTTCTGTTACCTGGCAAGAATAGGAGCCCAGTGAATGTCTGTTGGGTTGAATTGAATGAACATCCCGTAATGGTGTTAGACTAGAGGAAAGCCAATGATTAGAGCAAATCCAATCAACACAGGCTCAAAGATTCAACCCATGGCTCCTCAGCACGCTCATCTTCCAAGGCCACTTTTCAACATGACAGCTGATCCCTGTCCTTTGGGCAGTACTTGGGAACTGGGCTTTTGGGTTTTCCCTGGGTGCCCTCCCTCATCAGTCGCACAGCCTTATCTTGGCCCCTGGGCAGCTAGCTTCTCAGCCTCTGCAGCCCCTGGCTTCCCTCTTTGTTGGCCACACGATGTAGTGGACTTTGTTGCTAAGCATCTTACATTCTGTCTCCGGGCTAGCTCCTTTGAGGAGAGAAAGCCACAGAGTTAAGAGACGTCTGAAGGGAAGCCAGACAGAGTATCCAAGGGCTAAAGAGCACTCTTGGAGAACATGTGGTTCGTTGCTGTGTAGTGTTTTTCCTTAGATGGCAGAGTGTCTGAGGACTTAGTCAGCTTGGGGGCTACTGATAAGTGTCCATCCCAGAGAAGGGGTAGTTGAAGAACTGAAAGGCTTTCCCACTAGGATTCCCAATGCAACCTTCCAAATCTTTTCAAAAACCATCCAGCTTGGACTTCCCTGCTGGTCCAGTGGTTAAGAATCTGCCTGCCAAAACAGGGGACAGGGGTTCGATCCCTTGTCTGGCAAGATTCCACATGCTGCAGAGCAACTGAGCCCATGAGCCATGACTCCTGAGCCCACACTCTAGAGCTTGTGCCTCGAAACAAAGAGGAGCCACTGCAACGAGGTGCCCATAGGCTACAACTAGAGAGCAGCCCCAGCCCTCTGCCACTTGAGAAAGCCCCTCCACAGCAATGAAGACCCAGCACAGCCAAAAATAAAATAAAATACATCAAAGAAAATCGTCAGCTTAGGGGACATCCCTGGTGGTCTGGTGGTTGGGGATCTGCCTGCTAATGCAGGGTACATGGGTTCAGTCCCCGGTCTGGGAAGATTCTACACGCTGCGGGGCGACTAAGCCCATGCTCTACAACTACTGAGCCCGTCTGCTCTAGAGCCCGTGTTCCAAAACAGGAGAAGCCATCGTCACGAGAAGCCTGTGCACTGTAACTAGGGTAGTTCCCGCTCACCACAACTCGAGAAAGCCTGCACACAGCAATGAAGCCCAGCACAGTTATAAATAAATGAATACACATTCAAAAAGGAATAACCTTTATTACCATCAACTTGCAAACATTTACCTCTACCTGCCCAAGCCCCCAAATTTTGCAGTAGTTCTTTCTATCGTTACCAAGGTCACCCAAACCTCCCTGCTGCTCTTACTTGCTCATTTAGAACATGGAGATTTTTTTTTTCCATAATGCCTACAAGGACAGAGCAGACTTTTGGTAGTCAGCTGCATTGCTGAGATCCAAGTGTATCATGGCCACAGCACAAGAATGCTACTCGACAGACCCTGTGAAGAAGGGAAAGGGGTCATTTGGGCCCAGCCTCACACTGGCTCCAAAGTTCTAACCCTAACCCTTGCCCTTCCAAGGAGCATCAACTCCTTTCCACACCCCTCCCAGCACCCCTAAAGTTGTGCCCTGGTAATGTGTTTTATTTTCCTGAAGATTTTTAAGACGCCACACTCCAGTACTCTTGCCTAGAAAATCCCATGGATGGAGGAGCCTGGTAGGCTGCGGTCCATGGGGTCGCTAAGTCGGACACAACTGAGCAACTTCACTTTCATTTTTCACTTTCATGCATTGGAGAAAGAAATGGTAACCCACTCCAGTGTTCTTGCCTGGAGAATCCCAGGGACGGGGAGCCTGGTGGGCTGCTGTCTGTGGGGTCGCACAGAGTCGGACACGACTGAAGTGACTTAGCATAGCATAGCATAGCATGTGATAAACAATGACATGAGAACTAAGTTTCCAGGGTTCTGTCCACACCACCTAGAAAGAGACCTGGATGGAGGCCGAATGACTAGAACAGAAAGGGAAAGGGTTGGTCGCTCAGTTACGTCTGACTCTGCCACCCCACGGACTGTAGCCCGGCAGGCTCCTCTGTTCATGGAATTCTCCAGGCAAGAACACTGCAGTGGGGAGCCATGTCAAGATTCCTCCAGCGGATCTTCTAGACCCAGGGACCAGAAGAGCATCTACCCTAACATCTGCCCAGAGTGTGGCTTTCAAGACTTTCACTACTTACGGTCTCCTGCCAAGGTCACTGTTACACAAGTTCAGAAATAAAAGGACAGCAAAGCCGAAATACTTACATATCAGATGAGCAAACGGGAGCCTAAAGAGAGCAAGCCTCTTGGCTCACGACAGCACCTTGAACTTAAGCTAGTCTTGAACCTGAACTAGTCATGTGGGTGCTGGGTCTGACTTCTTCCTTTCCAATGGGCTGTGCCACACTCAGTGCCACCAGCCATCGTGGTCACTCAGATGGTCATCAGGGCTGCCAGGGAGGGTGGTGTGCTGGAACTATCAAGATAGCTCCATGATGGGTATCGTGGGCTGCTCTCTCCAATATGGTTGAAACTAACCCCTTTGCTTCCTGTCACTCTCGGAAGCCCACAGGCTTGCCACTATGTTCAGATATGGAGGATTTGGGCCAGCAGGCACTTTAATTAGTCTGTCTGGAAAATGAAACTGATCAAATTAAATATTAATCACATATAAACTGTGGATAAATCAGCAGGGGGATCATCAGGCAGAAAGGGCCCTTCTTAAATGCAGAATTTAAAAAAAAAATTTTTTTTTCCAAAGGGGCTCTCCTCCTGCTCTCTGTCCCTTGCCAAGTCAGTTGATTTCAAAGCAAAAACAAAGCTTCTATTTTCCAAGCACAACAACGATGTCTAACCAGAAGTTTCTTTTGCTGAAATATTGAATGGAAAATTCGGTTCCTTAAATCTTTCTAAATCTTTGCCTCTGATTGGGTTCATTAATAAACATGCTGATTTTGTTACAGGGAGAGACATATGGTATAATCCGCTAACAGGAAGAAGTATTTTGCATTTTATTGTAGAAAACAAACATGCAAACAGGTTCTCACAGATGGTTTTCTTAGCTTCTGGGAGGGGAAAAAAAAAGCTTAATAATGCTTGAAACTAGTTTTTCTCTTTAACAACAACAACAAAAAATCCTCACACATCTCTAGTGGAACTGCTTATAAATTAGATTAAGTTCCACTCCAAGGTTTTGACAATTTAGAATTCACTTTTTCCTCTTGTTTAAACACACACACACACATGCACACATAGACACTTGTATTTTCTTCCTTCTCCCTTCTCTCCCTTCCTTCTTTTTCTTAGAAACATTAACTTGTTCAGAGAGGCAGAGATAATTCAGCAATGCTTCACTTATCCATCATCATAAAGGAATAAGGTTTTCTCACAAACATTATTTCCAGATAATTGATGGTAACCCTTTAAAGTTTTTCAAATTTGGTGGTGATGGTGGCTTTTTCTTGGAAGTAGACTTCATTTTTTTCAGAAAAATTTTAGATTGAAATAGAAATTGAGAAGCTATTACAAAGTATCTCCATACACCCCCACACCCAGTTCCCTCTATTAACATCTTACTAATGTATGGGATATTTGTTACATGTAATGAACCAGTATTGATATATTATTATCAACCAAAGTCCATGCTTTACTTTTATTTATTTTAAGAGCTTTTTTCTTTTGATGTGGACTATGATTAAAGACTTTATTGCATTTCTTATAACATTGCTTCTGTTTTATGTTTTGATCTTTTGCCCATGAGGCACGTGGGACCTTAGTTCCTGGACCAGGGATCAAACTCAACAACCCTGTATCGGAAGACAAAGTCTTAACCGCTGGAACACCAGGTATATTATTTCAATTTCCTTAGTGTTTACTTAGAATCCTTCTTCTGTTCCAGGATCCTGTTCACGATACCACGTTACACTTAGTCATCATGTCTCCTTGGGCTCCTCTGAGCTGGGGCAGTTTGTCTGAATTTTCTCGATTATGATGACCTTAACAGTTTTTTGGATTTTATCGGCTATTCCATTATTGGAATGTGTTTGATTTTTTTCTTATAGTAATACTGAATGTAAAGGTTTTGGGGAGGAAGATCACAGAGATAAAAATATCGTTAATAACATCAAGAGTATATACTATCCACATGGTTTGTGACTGTTGACGATGACCTTGATCCCCAGTCTGAAGTTGTGTTTGTCAGCTGTCTCCCCTGCATAGCAGCCCCCTGCTCCCTTCATCCTGAATTCTTTGTTGTTGCTGTGTAACTTATTGACTGTTTTGGCTCTGCTGGGTCTTTGTTGCTGTGCATGGGCTTCTCACTGTGCGGGCTTCTCTCGTGGGGCCCGGGCCCTGTGCATGACCTCACTAGCTGTGACTCGTGGGCTTAGTGGTTATGGTATGTAGGCTTAGTTGCCCTGCAGTATGTGGAACGTTCCTGGAGCAGGGATTGGACCCATGTTCTCTGTGTTGGCAGGTGGATTCTGAACTACTGGACAACCAGGGAAATTCCATACTACATTCTTCGGAAGGAAGTCAACATACACAGACCACATTTAAGGAGAGGGGAGTTAGGTTTCCCCTTCTCAAGAGTAGAGTTTCAACAAGCGTTATTTGGAATTCTTCTGCATGGAAGGTTTATTTCTTCTCCTACATTTATTAATTTATTTATAATCAGTATGGCTTATGGGTCAGTTACATTGTGGGTCAAAATGCCATGTTACTTTATTTGTTGTTTTACTCAAATTGCTCCAGCTTTAGCCACTAGGGACTCTTTCCGTTGACTCCTAGGAAGCCTGTGACATATCTCCATTCATTTTTTTTTTTCTTTTGCAGCACTTTCTTACCTTCTGACATTCTAAATTTCTCTGGGCTCATCTTCTATATCTCCTGCCTTAATCCTACAGTTGGCCATTTTCCTTATCATCTATTTTTTTTTTAATTGGAGAATGGTATTAGAAACTTAGATCCAGATGAAGGTGTGCTTATTGCTACTGGTGTGTCCTTTCTTTTAGGCCCTTTCAGCTGACAACGTACAGTAATATATGTGTGCGCATTCACAGATCTATAAATAGCTCTATAAGCAACCATCTGTACCTAAACATGAGCTCATTCTGATGTCTCTGATGGATCCATTTCCACGTGAATCAGTCTAACCTCTTCCCCTGTTCACCTGTAAATTCCCACTCCAACAATGAGAAGCTTGGCTAGATGGCAGGTTTTTTATTTTGTTGCTGTGTACCTTTTCCTAATATTCCTCGAAAAGGATCTTTTAAAAAGGCTACGGGAGAAAACAAAATAAAACTACAGGAGCTAATGTGTTCATTCTACAGTGAACGGGGTTTAACTTTTGTGAGGACATGCAGTTACATTCCCTGTGAGATATAACTGTTTGACCTAGTTATTAATCTTTGGCACAAATCCCAGAGTGGGAATCCAAAGAGATCTTGAAAGACTAGACAATGGGTTCACTCTAACAAACACAGTGAAAGTCACCAAGTATTGTGCTGGAGTCTGATTTGTCAGTCACAGAAGAAATGGATGAGACAACTGGAATTTGGGTTTGCTTGGCTGATGCCCTTGCAGCCCATGAAGGCTGAAAAGCTGCTTTCAGTTGACTTGCTAGTGGTGATTTTAACTTTTTGAGCACAAAGCTGGCACTAGCGGGAGTCCAGGAAATATATGTGGAGTGTTTAATGGTTTCTCATTTCTTCCCTCACTGCTAGATAGCTATCCTCCTTTCATTTTTTGGTGTCCTTTGAGTTCAGCTCTTGGTTTGTCTCTTCTCCAACACTCTTCCTAAAGCACAGTTACAAAAAAAAACACCCCATGCCAAACCAAAAATCAAAACAACAACAACAAAAAACCTAGAAAGCCAAAATACCCATGCTTGTTAAAACAGCATGTAGGCTTGGGGATGAGGTTTTGCACAGATCAGAGATTTTCCCAGTGGGTTACATAAATGAGCTTGGAGGATGTGTGGCATCTATCTTTGCCTGCTCAGGCCTCTTTCAAGCTCGTTTCAGGGGTTTTCACATCTTCTCTGGTCAGGTTGCTGAAAGAACCACCCACTAAGAGGAAAAATCAAGAAACCACACGTCTGTGCCAAGTGGCATTTCTACTCCTCTGCTATAGCGGTCACCAATTCTTCTCTCCACCTCCACGAAGCTCATGTGAAATTGTCAGAGTTGGCAACTTGTCCCCTCATCCGTACTGTGAGCATAACCATGGACATCTGCCAGGACATTAGGTGAGTTTAGCCCCTAAAATTCTGTGTCACGCAAGGAAAGGAAATAAAAGGCATCCATATGGGAAAGGATGCCAAAATGTGGTTATTCACAGATGGCCTGATCCCATACATAGAAAATCCAGGGGAACCCACAGAACAACTACTAGTGCACTGTCATTAGAACTAACAAACAAACAGGGCAAACTCACAGGATATAAGATCAACATGTGAAACTCAATCACATTTCTGTATATGTATCAATGAACAATTCAAAAAAAATTTTTTTAATTCCTCTCACAATACCACGGAAGACATGAATGCTTAGGAATAAATTTAACAAAAAAGTATAAACCTTGTACTCTGAAAAATACAAAACACTAAGAGAATTTAAAGAAGATCTAAATAAATGGAAAGACATTCCATATTCCCGGCATGGAAGACTCAATGTTGTTAAGATGGCAGTTCTACCCAAATTGATCTGGGGATTAAATGCAATCCCATCAAAATCCCAGCAGACCTTTTTTGGGTAGAAATTGACAAGATGATCTTAGAATTTATATGGAAATGGAAAGTAGTCAAAATAATCTTTTAAAAAAGATGAAGAATGTTGGAGGACGCACAGTTCCCAATTTCAAAACATCCTACCCAAAGACACAGAAATCAAGACAGTCTGGTATGACAGAGGATAGATGTATAGATCAAAGGTAAAGGAATCAAGAGTCTGGAAATAAATCTTTATATTTATAGTCAACTGACTTTGACAAAAGTGCCAGGGGATTTAAATAGGAAAAGAGTTCTGGGACAAGTGAATATCCACATGCAAGAAGATTAATTTAGACTCTCCATATCATACAAAAAATCAACTGGATCACACAGATTTAAGTGTAAGAGCTAAACTTATAAAACTTTCAGAAGAAAATAGATGAGAGTCTCTGTGACCTTGTATTATGCAAAAGTTTCTTAGATAACAACAATAAAAGTATAATCTATAAAAGAAGAAAATGGACAAATTGGACTTCATCAAAATTAAATTTTTTTTATTTCAAAAGACACCATTATGAATATGAAAAGTCAAGCCACTGACTAGGAGAAAGTGAAGTGTTAGTGGCTCAGTCATGTCTGATTCCTCATGACCCCATGGACTGTTGCCCGCCAGACTCCTCTGTCCATGGAATTCTCTAGGTAAGAATACTGGAGTGGGTTGCCATTCCCTTCTCCAGGGGATCTTCCCAACCCAGGGATCGAACTTGGGTCTCCTGCACTGCAGGCAGTTTCTTTACCATCTGAGCCACCAGGGAAGCCCTATGGACTGTGAGAAAATGCTTGCAAATTATATACCAGATAAGGGACTTTTAACAAAAATATATAAAGAACTCTTAGAAGTCAATACTAAGAAGACAAACCACCAAATATGATAAATGAGCAAATGATTTGAACAGTATTTCATCAGAGAAGACATACAAATGGGTAATAACACCTGAAAAGATGTTCAGCACCATTAGTCATTAGGAAATGCAGGTTAAAACCACAATGAGATACCACTTCATATTCATAGGATAGCTATAATCACAAAGGCAGGCAATAACAAATGTTGGTGGGAATGTGGAAAAATCAGAACCCTCATAGGTTACTGGGGGAACATTAATAAAATGGTCCAGCCACTTTGGAAAACAATTTGGCAGTATCTCCAAATAATTAAACTGAAGTTTACTGTATGGTCCAGCAATTTATTCCTATGTATCTAGCAGGAGAAATGAAAACATATGTCCACTCAAAGATTTATATGTAAATGTATGGCAGCATTATTAGTAACAGCCAAAGGGGACTTCCCTGATGGTACTGTGGATAAGAATCCGTCTACCAGTGCAGGGGACACAAGTTCAGTCCTGGTCTGAGAAGGCTCCGCATGCCGCGTACAGAGCAACTAGGCCGGTGCGCCACGTCTACTGAGCCTGTGCTCCAGAACCCTTGAGCTGCGACTGCTGAAGCCCATGTGCCTGGAGCCTGTGCTCCAAAACGAGAGAAGCCACTGCAGGGAGCAGCCTCTGCACCACAGCTGAAAGGTGGCCCCCGCTCCCCACGAGAAAGCTGGCCTGCACAGCAACAAAGGCCAAGCACGACCGAAAGAGAAAAGGCAAAAGTAGAAACAAAGGTTCTCTAACTGGTGAATGGGCAAATAAAATATGGTATATCCATTCAGTGGAATACCATTTAACAATAAAGGGGAATAAACTAATACACTATGAAACACAGATGTACCTGAAAACATTATGCTAAATGAAAGAAGTCACATGCAAAAGGTTATGTATTGTATGATTCTGTCTTTACAAAATGCTCAGAAAAGGCAAATATACAGAAACGCAAAGTAGATTAGTGGTTGCCTGGGACTGAGGGTGATGATGGGGACAGACTGCAGAGGCTCATGAGGGATTTTACTGGTGGAGTTAAAATGTTCTAAAACTGAATTGTGGTTATGCAACCCTATAAATTTACTAAAGCTAATTTATTGTATGCTTAGTATGGGTGAATTTCTGGCATATAAATGTATTTGAACAAGTCTGTTAAAACAAGTTGGTAAATAATATGTGCAACATAATCTCATTTGAAAAGAAATCAAAACAGAAAACAACAAGGCCAAAGAAGAAATATAAAATGAAGCTTCCTGAACTACAGTCCCCACATTTAACACTAGGTCCTCAGACCTTGGGCTTCCCTGGCAGCTCAACTGTAAAGAATCTGCCTGAAATGCAGGAGACCCCAGTTTGATTCCTGGGTCAGGGAGATCTGCCAGAGAAGGGATAGGCTACCCACTCCAGTATTCTTGGGCTTCCCTGGTGGCTCAGCTGGTAAAGAATCCAAGTACAATGTGGGAGACCTGGGTTCCATCCCTCGGTTGGGAAGATCCCCTGGAGAAGGGAAAGGCTGCCCACTTCAGTATTCTGGCCTGGAGAATCCCATGGACTGGATAGTTCATGGGGTTGCAAAGAGTCAGACACGACCGAGTGACTTTCACTTTCCTCAGACCTTATTCATCTTATAACTGAAAGGTGTACCTTTATTTTTTTTAACCAACTTATCTTTTTTCTCTTCATCCCCCAGCTGCAGTCCCTGGCAACCACTTTTCTGCTATTTCTGAGTTTGACTTTCTGTTTTTTTTTTTTTTTTAAAGATTTCACATATAGTTGATATCATATAGTATTTGTCTTTCTGTGAAATAAGGATTATTTCACTTAGCAAAGTGCCCTCAAGGTCTATCCATGAACCAAATGGCAGCATTTCTTTCTTTCTCATGGCTGAGTAAGAAATGTATTGGGAGAGTAGAATTTAAATGTTCTTGCCAAAAATACATACACATACATAAATACATATGCAAATCAGGTGATGAATGTATTAATTAACTGGATCCTTTCGCAATGTATACCTGATTTCAATAAGAATACCGGAGTGGGTTGCTGTTTCCTTCTCCAGGGGATCGTCCTGATATTGGGATCGAATCGGTGTCTCATGTCTCCTGCACTGGCAGGTGGGTTCTTTACCAACAGCACCACCTTGCCTGTTTCAGGAGAAAGAGTCTGGTCACAAAGAACATAGGCCCCAGACTTGGATGATGTTCAGCCCTTTCAGCATATAGACAAGCTTCAGAACTCAGAACAAGGTAAATAAGTCATCTTGATTTGAGGGAAAGACTGTTACTAGTTGCTGTATAGAGCAAGCCCGCTGGCACACCCCGAAGCCATTCAGATCTCCAGGGAAACCTTCAGAGACTCTCACCTAGATGGCTGTATCACACTGACACTCCTTCTGAAATGCAAGTCCTCTGGTGGTCAGAAGAGGAAAGTCATTATTACTGGGGCTTCCCTGGTGACTCAGATGGTAAAGAATCAGCCTGCAATGCAGAAGACCTGGGTTCAATCCCTGTGCTGGGAAGATCCCCTGGAGAAGGAAATGGCAACCCACTCCAGTATTCTTGCCTGGAGAATCCCACGGACAGAGAAGCCCAATTACTGTCCATGGGGTCACAAAGAGTCGGACACGACTGATTATTATTATTATTTTAAAAATCCAAACTGTAGGCCTGGCCTCCTGTGTGATATGGAGAAAGAAATTTAATTCCTCTAGTTCCAACCCTTCCAGTTACAACAACATTGTGTCAGAGGCCTTTGCTAGGGCCACTGAGGCAAAGTGAGATTAGAGGGTGTTCATTCCTCACGTCTGTGGCTGGTCACTTTGAGGCCCTTCTTAGCATCCAGTGCATAATCTCCCACTCTGACTACTTGGAATAAACCAAGATCTCCACTTGCTTCTCAGCCACAAGCAGATCTGGCAGGCATTCGCTCCTTGTATTTTGGCAGCCACCCTCCTTTAGGTAGCTATTAACTTTTAAATATAAAATCCAGGCACCAAATCATGAAGCAGAAAAGACATACATAATTTGGGTTAATTAAAATGCCTCCAAGTGAGCAGGTGACAGATGTCAGGCCTCCTGGCACCCGGAAGAAAGGCAGTGCAACAGACGATTAGGATTCCTGTGTTAATCAGGTAATAGTAACCTGGGTAATTAGCAAATCACACCAAATCTTGTTTAAGCCCAAATCTCATTTAGAGCCTTTTGGAGAAACTGTTTAAATACAAAGGACACACTCTCCTACTGACAGGAGATGCTTGCTTACTGGGGCAGATATCCCCACTTCTGGCCTCTATTAAATCCATTTTAATTATGAAGTCTCAAGGTCTCATTCACCAAGGACTGAAAGACAGAGTACTTGTCCCTTTGCTCTTGCTAAGAAACAAAGGAACCCTCAATTCTGGAATTCTAGTAGACTTCAAAGACTCAGCAAGTCCTAGAAAAATGCTGATGGTCTTTGCCACTACCAAGACACTCCACACGAGTTAGGAAAACATCTGCCTAGGCCTGTTTCTTATTTATTTTCAGTTGTGCTGAGTCTTCACTGCTGCGTGCAGGCTTTCTCCAGTTGTGGCAAGTGAGGGCGGCTCTCTAGTTGCGGTGCGCTTCTCTCGTTGGGGAGCATGGGCTCTAGGGCACCGGCTCAGTGGTGGAGGCACTCCAGCTTAGCTGCTCCATGGCTTGTGGGATCTTCCTGGACCAGGGATCCAACCCATGTCTTCTGCACTGACAGGCAGATTGTTGACCACTGCACCACCAGGGAAGTCCTACCTTGGCTTATTTCTAATTCACTTGTAAAGGATCTGGACAATTTACATCCCTCAGCAGGAAAAGGCTCTTGGTTCTTGAGCCTTGGAGCAGTCCAAAGGTGTTGCTAGGCCCAGCACCACGGGGGTTTCAGCAAACCCAGTTTGTTAGTGGTAAGCCTGCTCAGGTTGGGACGACTCAGGTCTGTCTGTGCTTCTGCTTTCTCTCTCCCTCAACTTGTTATTTTAAACCATTTTTATAGAGCTCTTTACAACACTCCTCCTCTACTTGGATCTAAAAGTACCTCTGAAACATTACTGAATTCCAATCCTGTCATCCGGCTTAGAATAACTCACACTGGGCTTGTTCCTACAAGACAGTTGGTTAAAGCCTCGGGATTGCTGGTGTCACTTGTCCGTGTTCCTTTTTAGCTGGAGCGTGTCCGGAAAATGCTCTAAGGTCCGTAGTGTGGCATCAGTGGTCAGTTATCTTGCCTACTTAGTGCTTGGAATGCAATCTATTTTTTTCTATTTATATTTGCTTCCCCAATCACACAGCCAGCATTCTGGAGAGGGGAGAGGTCAGGGAGTTGATGTCATCATTGCTATTGGGCACCAGAGCCTGGCTGTTTGGTATAGCCTGGTGCCTGGGGCCAAGTCTGTTACTATGTGAGCCCCATGTACACAATGGAAGCCAGATTATTTCTCCACTGACTCCATGGGGATGATGTGAGACATAAAAGAAAGAATAAATAGCAGGGTGTTTGTTCACTATAAAGCATCATACAAGGGACTTCCCTGGCAGTCCAGTGGCTAAGACTCTGAGCTCCCAATGCAGGGGGCCTGGGTTCGATCCCTGGTCAGGGAACTAGATCCCACATGCTGCAGCTAAGAACGAGTGCAGTCAATTAAAATAAAATAAAAAAAATACAGATACTTGTTTAAAAATGTAAGAAAAATCATTAAAAAAAAAAATAGAGCATCACACAAGCTGTCTACTCCCAGGCCTTCTGAGGAGGTAGAAGCCAAGGGCCAGGCAGAAGCAGTGTCTGGGAGCAGGGGACCTCTCCTCCCATCCTCCAATGGCCTGCCCGGCTTGATGGCTCCAGGTCTGCACGGCAGGGCCCAAGCATGTGCTCTCAGAAGCCTCATGTGATGTCTGCTGTTAAGAGGTGGGCTGCAGGGAGGGCAGAGAGGTGGGAAGGAAAGATCTCTGGCCCAGGAGTTTGGACACTGGGGTTCTAGGCACCACCCTGCCACTAACCTACTCCCTTAACTAGTGACTTGGCGAAGAAAACAAATGATCCCGATGATAGCTGGTGACGTCCTAGGGAGGAAAGCGGTGGAACTCCACACGAGTTATGAAGAGCGAGTCATCAGAAGAGCCTTTTTCAGCGGGCATGAGATTGATAAACTCAGAAAATCGTGTAGACAGGACAGGCCTGTACTCAGTGGGATATAAATGAGCTTTCCCGTGCAGTCAAATGGTCAGGAGGGAGAGATGTGGTCGGGACAGAAATGCAATTAGGTGAGTTCATAAATGTTTGATGTGCCCACAGGGAGACGATGAAGGTCTCCAGTGGGAATTTCTTTTCATCCTATCAGTTGTATTAGCAATCAGTGAGGATGGCGGGCATTATCTGAGGCCCACAGACGCCAGGCTTTGGCCCCTGCCTGGAACATTAATCCCGGTTCTTCTCATGGTGGACTCCGCTCACAGATACTGCCTTTGTCAGGCTCCTTTCTCTGCGCTTCTGGATTTCCCGTCTCACGCACTGTCTGCCCCAGTGAGTTCTGTGGAGGAGTGTCGGTGCTTACTGTGTTCCTGCTGCATCCCCAGGCTGAGCACAGTGTCTCGCACATGTAGCAGCTGAACTGAATGTTCACACGATGTGAAGTGGGAAACGGTAGTAAGCTGGACCATGAAACAGACCCACGACATCTCCACAGACTACAGCAGTGGGTGGAATCCACCTTATCCCAGCAAAATGACCTTTAGTCAGGAATAACTGTGGTCTGCACGCAGAGTTAGTCATCAATGCACCCATGAAGGTGGGGCGCATATGCTGAACAATGACATGTGTGAAGAAAGACTCAAAGTAAGTTTGGAATAAACGAGTATTTCTGGTAAACCCCCAGGACAGCCACACAACTAAATGGTAGCGTGGGTCTCTGTCAAATGCAGTGACAGTCGCTCACCTCACGCTGAGTATCCCAGATTGAAGAACGAACAAACTAGAGATGTCAGGAACACAGAAACTAGAATGACATAGTTTGGGAAGCCAAGAACTATGAGAATGGCCACAGAAGCAACCTATATATTCATCAATAGAAGAACGGATAAAGAAGATATAGTACATATAAAGCAGTGGAATATCAGCCATAAAAAGGAACGAAACTGTGCCATTTGAAGAGATGTGGATGGACCTAGAGACTGTCATACAGAATGAAGTAAGTCAGAAAGCGAAAAACAAATACTATATATTAACACATATATGTGGATCTAGAAAAATGGTATCGATGATCTTATTATTTACAAAACAGAAATAAAGACACAGATGTAGAAGATAAAAACGTATGGATATCATAGGGGAAAAGAGGGGTGGGATGAATTGGGAGATTGGGATTGACATATATATACTATTGATACTATGTATAAAATAGGTAACTAATGAGAACCCATTGTCTAGCACAGGGAACTCTACTCAATGCTCTGTGGTGACCTAAATGGGAAGGAAATCCAAAAAAGAGGAGAATCCAAAAACGAGCTATATGTATACATATAGCTTATTCACGTTGCTATACAACAGAAACACAACACTATAAAGCAATTATACTCCAATAAAAATTAACTGAAAAAAGATATATAAACCCAACTGAAGTTGCAACACTGAATAACTAAAAGAAAACGGAATAAAAAGAAGTTTTTATCAAATAATATAAATAATGACTATTAACATGAATAAGCACATTACTCTGGGGATGAAACACAGCAGAAGGGAAATGGCCAGTGAAGTCTCATCATATATTTACATACCAAAGTTAAAAAAAGAAAAGAAACATGAAGGTAGGCCTGGAGAAGAAAGACTGAGTTAGGAATATATAATTACTTTCAAATGTCTGGAGGGACTGTGGGTAGCAAGGAGACTCAATCTAGTCTTTGTGAATCCAGGAGGGACAGAATCAATGGGAGAATGTATCAGGCTTCACGCCACATAGTGGGAAAGTCTAAGCGGATGAAAGGTATCCTTATGGTAGGCTTCCCTGAGGGCTCAGACAGTAAAGAATCTGCCTGCAATGCAGGAGACCCAGGTTTGATCCCTGGGTCGGGAAGATTCCCTGGAGAAGGGAATGACAACCCAGTCCACTATTTTTGCCTGGAGAATTCCATGGACAGAGGAGCCTGGCAGGCACAGCTGGACATGACTAAGCGGTGCACACACCCCCTCACACTCTTATGGCACCTGCTCAGGACACACACACAGACACACACCCTCTTATGGCACCTGCTCAGGGCTAAGCTTCCTGCATGGGAGGTCCAGGCAGAGGCCAGGTCGCTTCCTCCTGGTGATGCTGAAGATGTCTACAAAGGCAAACTAAGTCGCCTGCTGCCTTTGTGCTGCACCTCAGCCAAGGCCCCAGGGAGACGCTGGCAGAGGCACCACAGTCGCGCTTTGGGAGGAAAGCGTGAGTGGTGTTTTGAGTTGAGATGTGTCTGCCTCCCCAGAACAAGGAGATGGTGCGTCTCAGCTGGGTGCTAGTGGGAAGGTGTGAGCCCAACAAGGCAGGCGGAGAGCAACACTGAGAACCGAACACTGTACTGCAGTAGAAAGCCAAGGGAGAAGCCACTAAACAGAGCAGGCCATCCTCTACCTCCCCTCAAAGCCAAAGCCTTGATGGGTCCTGCACCAAAGACTTCTGGGCAGGCATAAAGGGCTTTCTCCAAAATCCAAGAAAGCATCTGTACTTCCTCGATTGGCAGCTGGGAGGAAGGGCTCTTTTTCTTCAGTGGGGTTAGTTAAATTCTTGGCACTGCTGGGTGAGAGCAAAGGAACTGTCCCCATTAAAAGGCAGTGCCCAAGACTCCCCTGCCTACCTGCCGGGGGCGGGGAGGGGGCGGGCAGCTGCCTCGACCAGAGACAGAAGCTGGAAGCAAGAAGTACTTTCCTCTCCTGAGTTTTCTGGAACCTTCTGCAAATCCAAGATGACAGACACACCTCTATCCAAAAAGCAAAACAAGTAACCCCACCACCCAAGAAGAAGACCTGCAGGGCACTCTATTTTCTATTTCGTTAGGCTGCTGGAGGTAGAGGACTGAGGGGAAGGCAGGGTGCCAAGAGTTGTTCCTCTCCCCTGAGGCCATGGTCCAAGTGAAACGAAGAAAAATGAGGCTGGGAAAGAAAGAGAAACCTTCAACACCACAAAAAGCTAATGACTGGAGGATGGGGGGAGGAGGAGGACTGGATGGTTGGAAACTGGGCTTCCCTGGTGGCTGAGTGCATGCCCTACAGAGACTGGTAGCAAGGAGGCACAACCCTGTGCCACCCACCCCCTCCCGCCCACACCCCACAGGACAGGCGGACAGTGCTGGTTTTGTTGGCAGATTTTTTTTTTTTTCTTTTGGTGGTGAGCTTTCTTCCTGCACAGCAGGCGCCGGAGTGAAAGCTGACAAGCACTGGCAGAATTTTAAAAATTGCTGCCACTCTCCCACAGACGTCCATTATGTCTCTGGAGCCTTACGATTCACAGCATAAAAGCATAATCAAGAGAAATCATGGTTCGGCTCAGTCAGGGATGGGCAGAATAGTCCATTTAACTTTATGTTTAAAAAAAGAAAAATAATTGGACCAAAATTTGTTTGAAATGGGAGTAGGAAATGGCTTGTTTTCAATCTATTTCAAATGAAAAACCCCCATTAAATACTCATTGGAAACTATTTAGTTTGGAAACAAGTTTAGTATTCCTTCCAGAAGCAACGTACATGAAAAGTCGCAGCGCAGCATAACCTGCGTCAGGACTACCAAACAACGGCATGACCCAGTTCTACGGGCCTTTGAAAGAAGGGGTGGCTGGGTGTCACAACAAGAAACCTGCAAGACCAAACTGGCTGGAGAAAAGGACGTCTTTCGAGCTGACAGAAAGCCCCAAACAACCTTCTGTTGGCAGATGGCAACATGGGGGCTGAGCCCAGAGAGACTGGAGATGGTGGGAAGGGAGCCATGCGGAACACGAAACCCGCTCTCGCTGCCGTGCCGCACGCCGCGGCTGCCTTGCACACAGAGCCATCCGCCCCAACCCGAAGCCTCCGGAGCCCCGGACAGACCCCCGGGTGCCCCGCTTCACACCATGTGTGGGTTCCTGTGACAACATTCCCACAGGCGCTGTGCTGGGAAGAGATGCCGCAGAGAGGGGCTGGCCCAGACTGGCGTTTCTCACGCACGGCAGCCAGCTCGCTCCTCTCTCTGTTCTACCTTCCAGCTTCCAAGTCCGCTATTCCAGCCGTGGCTATACTACCAAGTACGGCAGTGGGGCTCTCTAAGCGGTCAATTCCAAGGGGTTGCAGACTTTTTCTTTAACCTCCCTTTTGTTCACCCAGAGTCTAGCAGTGTACCTATCACACTGCAGGTGCCCCATCCATGTTTGCTACATGAATGGGTGAACGTCCTATGAAGGAAATAGGAAACCTCCTAAGGGAGAGGTCTGGTGTGAAAGGGCTTCCCTGGATGCAGAAGACGCGTGTTCAACCCCTGGGTCAGGAAGATTCCACTGGAGGAGGGCAACCCACTCCGGGATTCTTGCCTGGAGAGTCCCTTGGACAGAGGAGTCTGTCGGGCTACAGTCCATGGGGTCAGAAAGAGTTGAATACGACTGAAACGATTTAGCAGGCACAGGTGATGGTCTGAGAAGGCTGGCTCTTCCTTTAAGCATGAAAACCAGAAATTTTAACCAACAGGGACCTATTGTAGAGCACAGGGAACTCTGCCCAGTGTTATGTGGCAGCCTGGATGGAAGGGGAGTTTGGGAGAGGTTACATGTGTATGTATGGCTGAGTCCCTTTGCTCTCCACCTAAAACTGTCACAACATTGTTACTTTGCTATACTCCAATACAAAGCAAAAAGTTAAAAAAAAAAAGTTTATGGAGGCTGACAATGTAAAAACCAGACACTTTTTAGATAGGTTAAAAAAAAAACAGTCAACTAATAGCCTAAGCAAAATATAAAACCTTGCCCCCTGACACTAAAGGTGTAAAGTATCATGACTACTTTAGCAGCAGAGGTTGCATTTATACTTTTGGAAGAACTAGGTCACGTGTCACAGCTGCAACGCGCTCTTGCAGGCACCTGGGTCGCCCTGGTCGTCTCCAGCTGAACATCCTGCTCAGCAATCTTCATGGTCTCCGTCTACGGAAATATTTACATTTGTCCTTTACTTCAATTTCTCCTCTTCTTTAAGTTCCTTTGTACACCTTCATTTCCTCTTTCCTTTAACCTTTAGGGTTCTCTGAAAGTGATAAAGGCTCTCAGTTGAGTACCCTTTATTTCTCTTGAGAACAGAGAGCGGGACCACCCTTCTATACCACGTGCTCCTTTCATTTGCAGGCTGAGTTTGAGCTTTCTTGTATCTAATACCCTCATTCCCATCACAGTGACAGTGGCACAGTTTGCATGAGTCACTGGAATCTTTAAATACAATGGAGAGAGTGGCTTGCTGGAAAATGTTAATTTCATTGAAAAGCAGAGTTTACCTTTAATAGAGTTTGCATATGTAACGTAAATCCACTCAGGGAAGGAAGCCCTCTTCTCCCTAATTGCTTTACACATTTCAGGGGTATATATAAAATACAGTCTGTCACTTGTTATTAATTTTAAGAAAACAGAATCAATTCTGAAAGTCTACAATTTTGATTCAACAACAACGAAGACAAAAATCTGATGCTGTAGAGCTTGGGAAAGTATGAATATAGCCACACAGATCTCGGTTACTGATCAAGTGATTTTATTCTGCTCTTCACAGATTTAGGGAGAACCTACTATGTCGCACATCTCTTGCTAAGGACTGGTGGGTGGAGAGGGCAGCGTATTGTTCTCAGAGATGCCTGGGAGCAAGTGCCAGACACATAAATGACTGAAAGAGGGGCTGAAGTGCTGAGTGTGGGGAGAGTCTGGGCATTCTCTGCAGCTTTCAGAGCCGGGTGTGAGGAGGCCTGGGAACCAGGTGGCCGGTTGATTAGATAGCTGGACGTGCACCTGATGCTGTGCAGTTAAATCCACTTTTCCTCCTATTGTCGCTTTCAATTCTGCTAAGAAGAGCCTTGGTTTCTAATGGAGCAGCTGCAAAGGGATCAACAGATCACCCAGCTCAGTGTCGTACCGGAGTTCTCTTTACCACATGTCCACTCAGCATGTGTGTGAGAGGCAAGGAGGAAGCCCGTGGAATTCTTTCCACTACTGCGGTCAGTCTACGCGGGCTCCTCCGTGTTAGGAAAGGCTAAAGTAGGACAGAGGTGCATCTCCAACACGGAAAGAGGCATGCTGTGCCTGTTTTTTTCCTTGAAATTTACGTGGTCATTGGCGGCCGCAGGAGGTCTTCGTTGCCGCGCACTGGCTTTCTTGGATGTGATGGGCAGGGGCCACTCTCCAGTTGCAGGGTGCGGGCTTCTCATTGCGGCGGCTTCTCTTGTTGTGCCTTGAGGGCTCCAGGCTCAGTAGCTGTGGCAAACAGCTGCAGCACGAGGGATCTTCTTGGACCAGGGATGGAACCCGTGTCCCCAGCCCTGGCAGGCGGATTCTTAACCACTGGACCACCAGGGAAGCCCCATGTTATGCCTTTTTAAAATGATGCCATCTGGCTCTTAAACACTTATAAAGGAGCCACAAGGAGTCCTGACTTTCTGAATCTGGAGGAGGGGTCGGGGCTGTGCTTTGGGACGGTTTCAACCTTGGGCAACTTCCCATACTGCCTCCGTCTGCTTCACGTTATCCTCCCTGGAACCAACCTGCCCTGCCTGCAGGCCTTTATCGTCCTACCCACCAACCTCGTTCTGAGAGAGAGGGTGCCGCTGCTCTGCGCGCGTTTAGTCAGCAGGGCCTCCCATGGCCCCAGATCACTCCCGGCCTGGGACCAAGGAAGACGAGAGAAACATAACAGCACCGTGACACTTCCAACTTCAGTGGAAAGGATCGCTCCTTACTCTGAAATAGTGTATCTCTTGCTTTCGAGGGGCTAAGAATAATAATAAAGTATGACATAAAAGGCGTCAATGCTTCTGTGTCAGGCTCTCAAGTGTCTTACCTACATGATTTCATTTACTCTCCCAATCATCCTAATAAGGAAGGTAGTGTTACAACCATTTCCATTTGACAATGAGGAAACTGAGGCAGAAAGAAAGTGAAAGTGTTAGTCGTTCACTTGTGTCCTACTCTTTGTGACCCCATGGACTGCAGCCCACCAGGCTCCTCCATCCACGGGATTTTCCAGGCAGGAATACTGGGATGGGTTGCCATTTCCTTTCCTAGGGGATCTTCCTGGCCTAGGGATTGAACCCTGGTCTCCTGCATTGTAGGCGGACTCTTTACTGTCTGAGCCACCAGAGAAGCCCTAACTGAGGCAGAGACATTTAAATTTCCCAAGGTAAACAGATCACTAGTCAATGCTGCTGCTGCTGCTGCTAAGTCGCTTCAGTCGTGACCGACTCTGTGCGACCCCATAGACGGCAGCCCACCAGGCTCTGCCGTCCCTGGGATTCTCCAGGCAAGAACACTGGAGTGGGCTGCCATTTCCTTCTCCAGTGCATGAAAGGGAAAAGGGAAAGTGAAGTCGCTCAGTCGTATCCGACTCTTTTCGCGACCCCATGGACTGCAGCCCACCAGGCTCCTCTGTCCATGGGATTCTCCAGGCAAGAGTACTGGAGTGGGGTGCCATTGCCTTCTCCCACTATTCAATAGTATCATCAAAATCTGTATGACTTCAAAACTCTCAATCACTACACTATTTTTATGAGATAATGGTACATGGTATTTAGAATTAAAAGAAAAATTTCTTCTTAGTAATGCACAAAGTTAGCTACTCAACTATGTAGCCTCTTATGATGAAGAAAAGACTTTTTTTTTTTAAACTTGCTTGTGAAATCCTGAAGCCTAATAACCTCTTTGTGAGTCCTAAGTCTAAAAGTAGTCATCTGATAGCAAACCACACATACAAACCATCGTGGGGCCAGCTGAGATGTCCCCTCACACAAACAGCAGGGGATCTACCAGCTCGGGGGCATCGTTCACTGAGGTTCGTTCACTGAGGTTCTGCTGAATGTATTACCAGCAGAGGAAAGACTGCAGGCTCTGGAGCCAAACCACCTAGAACCCTAATCCTTAACTGACTAGTCTTGTGACCCTGGTTATCCTCTTTGATCTCTTGGTGGTTCAGTTTACCTCCTATGAAAACAGGCATTACTCTGCTGCTGCTGCTGTTCAGTTGCTCAGACGTGTCTGACTCTTGCTGACCCCAGGGATGGCAGCCTGCCAGGCTCCTCTGTCCATGGGATTCTTCAATTAAGAGTACTGGGGTGGGTAGCCATTTCCTTCTCCAAGGCATTACCTATTTTGTAAAGTTGTCATAAGAATTAAGGAAAGTACTTATAACTGTGCCCGGGACATACTGACCCAATAAATGTAGGCACACATCACCATCACTACTGCTGTCATAATCATCACCACCATCATCACCACCATTACACTAGGTGCTCACAGGTAATGGCAAAATGTAGAAATGTTGTCCTCTGAGTTCCTATTTAAAAACCAATAAAAGCTCATATTCCTGGCAACCTCCAGATATTACATCTTCCATATGTTTGCCTTGCTGAAAAATCTCAACTGTAAAGAAATCTCTTCATTGACTTCTCCCAAAGTGCCATCTCTTTCAGCATCAGAAAGCAGTTCTTGGGACTCCTAAACAGGTGCAGACAAGCCCCTTTCAGTCATTTCAGTCAAGCCTTTGCTGAACACTAGTGTGTCTATGTGTGTGTGCTAAGTCACTCCAGCCTTGCCTGACTCTTTGTGACCCCATGGGCTGGAGCCCACCAGGTTCCTCTGTCCATGGGATTCTCCAGGCAAGGATACAGGAGTGAGTTACCAGTTCCTCCTCCAGGGAATCTTCCTGCGCAGGGATCAAACCTGTGTCTCCTGCATTGGCAGGCGGGTTATTTACCATCAGCACCACCTGGGAAGTCTACAACACTAGTAAACCTGCTCCATCACTGATGATCCAAAATGACGGAGTACCGGGAGCTTCTCGCCTTGCAGGCCAGGGAGCAGCGGACGTGAGAACTTCCTCTCAGCGGGCCGTCTCTTTGAGTCCTACACTATATCCACCGCACCAGGCTCCCAGTTCCTAGCATCACAAAGACGGTCTGACTTTGTTCACCACCACTCACTGTTCTCCAGACACGTGCGCAGAGCAGATCAGAACTAGGGTTCCAGTGACTCCACCTGAGGAGGCCCACTGCTGTAGGATGCTCAGCTTGTCCATCACTTCCAACTTGGCTGCTACCAAAGGCCCATCCTAGACTGGCAGGAGACAGCAGCTACCACCACCCAGCTCCCTGCTGGTTCCCATGTGACTTTCAGCTCCAGTTGAGGAATAAGTCTATAGTGGAAAATTCTAGGCAGCATGAGAGGTGGCAAAAAATGTCAGGAAGACAAGGAAACCTAACCTCTCTGAGGCAGATGGTTGAAGAAAGGGCCCCCAACTGGGTCATGCCCCCATATGCCCCGTTGTCCCTTCCCACATGGACTCTGGACCAGCCACATGACTTGCTCTGGTCACAGGTGGAGCATCAAAGTGTCACTGGTTGAACTTGAAAAATACTCGTGCACTGGGGCCTGTCCCTCTTGCTGCTCCGAGAATCCTGTGATCGCATGGACTGAAGCCTGAGTTAGCTCACTAAAAGATGAGAGGTCACAGGGATCGGAGAGAAGCTGGCTCATCTGGGACCTCATCCCCCAGACCAAGCAGTCTGTCAATCACCAGACACGGGTGGAGGCCTCCTAGAGTAGCCAACCCCAGCTGACCAGAGATGACTGAGAGGCCAGCAGAGAATAAGCCAGATGGCCCAGATAAGTACAGTCACCTACTTGACCCAAAGACTTGTGAGTCATATAAAACAGTCACAAAGTTTAGGGCTCAGAGAAGGCAATGGCACCCCACTCCAGTACGCTTGCCTGGAAAATCCCATGGGCGGAGGAGCCTGGTAGGCTGCAGTCCATGGGGTCGCTAAGAGTCAGACACGACTGAGCGACTTCACTTTTACTTTTCACTTTCATGCTTTGGAGTAGGAAATGGCAACCCACTCCAGTGTTCTTGCCTGGAGAATCCCAGGGACGGGGGAGCCTGGTGGGCTGCTATCTATGGGGTCGCACAGAGTTGGACACGACTGAAGCAACTTAGCAGCAGCTTAGCAAATTTAGGGGTAGGTTGTTCGTCCAATACTCTGGCCACCTGATGCGAAGAGCTGACTCATTGGAAAAGATACTGATGCTGGAACAGGTTGAGAGCAAGAGGATAAGGAGGTGACAGAGGATGAGATGACCAGATGGCATCACTGACTCAATGGACATGACTTTGAGCAAAATTCAGGAGATGGTGAAGGACAGGGAAGCTTGAGCTACTGCAGTCCATGGGGTTGCAAAGAGTCAGACACAACTGAAAACGGAACAACAACAAGGTCGTTCGTAACAAAAAGTAACTGATACCGTCCCCTTTAACCCCCAATTACAGGATCAGCTGTCTGCAGCCTGCTGACTTCCAAGGATGGTACCACCAAGCTTCCTGCATGCCTTGGTTCCTACAGGGCACCCAACTCTAGGCCTCAAGTGGTGTCTCCCCAAAAAAACAACAACAGGAGAAAAAAGATTGTCAGTGCACGATGGTAAGTGTGTGTTAGGGCAGGGGCCGGGTGGTGGGGATGAAAGGGCCAGTCCGGCGAGAAAGGCGGGGAGAAAGAAACTGGCCAGAGACGGCATGCCCCACTGAACACAGAGGCCAATGCCCCCTCCCGCTCCCCCGGAGGTCCCTTCTGCTACTGGTGAAGAGAAGCGTAAGAGCAGCGAGCATGAGCAAGTGGCCAGGCTAATTTTCACGCTCGGGCTGGGGGCTGGGGAAGAGGGAGTGGCTAGAACCACCAAGAGCGTCTTGCAGAAGCCACAGCCCAAATCCTCATCTGCTCTGCTTGAAGTAATTCTACATGGCTAGGAAGAAAAGAAAGGCTTGAGCATAAGGTTTCTATCTGCGCTGCACAGAAGCTGATTAAAAATGCTAACTACCATGATTGTCCAACCACCAGACGCTCCCCAGAGACCTGTGCTCACAGATGGTGATTAGTTTGGGATGGCCAGAACATTCACCGGTACCATGCTGCCGTAACACCCACAGACTATCTGTCACACTCCCAGGAGGCCGTTAAAGCCTGTTTACTTCATACAGTTAACTTGAACCATAAGCTGCACAAGCCTCTTTGATACAATTTTAATCACCCTCCTCATAAACCCCTAACACTCTCCAGCCTGGATATGCATTTGCACACAGCTCAGCATAGAACTCCCCTTGGAATTCCGCAGCCAGTGACACCCCTGCCCCACCTCGCAGGCCCCGAGATGGATGCCCCCCTGCTGCAGACCCTGTAGAAGGCCCTCCCTGATTCACCCACCCGAATTAGGGCTTCCTGGCGCCGCATATATCACAGCTCCCACTGGAAATTGGGTGATAAAAGATCGATACCGGGACCTTGTAACAAATGTTCCAACAGTGAAACTGCAAGCTACTGTTTATCTTTTCCAGAACATATTTTCTTCCCCCCAAGCAAATTCTAATTTTCTAGACTGACCCCAGCTATCCTCTCTGATATTTATTTATTTGGAAAGCAGAAATAAGTGAGGTCTCGGAGACAGTGTCTGAATGGACACAAAGCCCTGTTTAATCACTGCCCTTGGGAACCCTGGTCACCGCCTCCCCTTCCACATGCCCCGGCCCTCTTCCAGATTCGACCACTTCACAGCATCCCCCACCCTGCCGGCTGGCAGCCTGTTCTCTGGCAAGGCTTTGGGCGCGGAAGCTGTGACATTCAGCGGATATGCCAATAGTAAGAAGGACAGCCTGTGAGGAGAGGCAGGAGCCCTTTCGAGCAAGTTTATGTGGATTCTGTGTGATCTGACATTTCTTTTATAGGTGGGGTTGGTCTAGTGTCTCGAGGCTCCTCTCCATAGAAAAGGTGAGGGTCTGACCATGGAGGAGGACTTACTTCAGGGTTCAGCTCTGGAGAAGGGACAGCTCTGCCAGGTCTGTGTGGCTTGCCATGCTGCCTCACTATTTTCATCTGTAAAATGGGAGCATCTCTCTCTGTTCTGCCCAGCCCACACGATTGCTGTATGAATCGAATGAAAAAAACTATTTGTGAAGGGACTCTACTAACATTTTTTTAAAAGTTTTTAAAGTGTGTATTCCACTGCTCTTGCTGAACTTTGGTTCTTCATTCTCTTTTCCAGGAAAGTGAAGACAGCATCCGGAGGGAACTGCAGAGTAGTTCAGTTTGTGATATTGGGGTTTTCTAGGCTTTCCCGCTCAAGGGTCTGCCCATGCGAGGCAGCTTCTCTGTGTGGCTGTGGTATCTTGGATCCGAGAGGCTCTGGGCCCTTTTGTGGGCTGGCTGGTGAGTGCTGTCTGGAAGCGCTCCTGTATCTCCCTCAGAGAGCATGGAGGGTTTACATGTGGCTGTGGCTTATGAATGAGGTGATTCTTCAGATAAATAAACAGTATTTGAGGAGAAGTTTTCTGGTTGCTGTTACCTCCTCTCTTTGGCTTGCCCACCCTTGCTTTCCTCTTCTCTCGTTTTGAACCTGGGGCTTAACACTCCTTTCTAGATGGCACATTCTAGAACACCACTTAAACTGCTGACCCCTGTTGATCTTCCCATTTCCAGGCCTTATTCTACACACAGCATATTAAAAAGCAGAGACATCACTTTGCCGACAAAAGTCCGTATTACTATGGTTTTACCAGTAGTCATGCACGGATGTAAGAATTGGACCACAAAGAAGACTGAGCGCCGAAAAACTCATGCTTTTAAACTGTGGTGCTGGAGAAGACTCGAGAGTCCGTTGGACAGCAAGGAGATCAAACCAGTCAATCTTAAAGGAAATCAGTCCTGAACATTCATTAGAAGGACTGATACTGAAGCTGAAGCTACAATACTTTGGCCACCTGATTCAAAGAGCTGACTCACTGGAAAAGACCCTGATGCTGGGAAAGATTGAAGGCAGGAAGAGAAGGGGGTGACAGAGGATGAGATGGTTGGATGGCATCACTGACTCAAGGACATGAGTTTGAGCAAACTCTGGGAGATAGTAAAGGACAGGGAAGCCTGGCATGCTGCAGTCCATGGGGCTGCAAAGAGTTGGACATGATTTAGTAAACAATTACACACATATCTCTGGTTTTAGGAAACAAAAGTGATTTGCATGTCAGGTTATATCTATAAAATACATTTTATTATCATTATTTTAAAAATACATTTATTTATTTTTTGCCATGCTGGGTCCTTGTTGCTGCACTCGGGCTTTCTCTAGTTGCAGCGTTCAGGGACTACTCTTCGTTGTGGTGTGTGGGCTTTCATTTGTTGTGAAGCATGCAAGCTCAGTGGATGTGGGGCACGGGCTCAGCTGCCCCCTGGCACGTGGGGTCTTCGTGGACCAGGGATCGACCCGTGTCCTCTGCTTTGGAGGCAGATTAAGCACAGGATCGCCACTGCAGTCTCATGCTGCTCCTGACTGGCGTCCACCACACAGGATGGCCCATGCTCCCATCTCCTCCTCCCTCACTGAGCTCACAGGCACCAGTTGCACAGGGCAGCACCTGCCTGGGATCCCCACAAGCCTTTCCTCTCAGCAACAACCAGGGTTTCCCGTTTCCTGCTCATTTCCATTCTCTCCTTCTCCCCAGAGACATCAGGATTCCTTCTCTGTGCGGAATCCGGGCACAGAGCCCATTACTGCTCTGGGAACCTGTCCTCCTGGACAGTTACCACATAATCGTATCATCTTACTCTTTTCTGATCAATCTCACATTCCGGTCAAAAAGCTCCTTAAAATTCAAGACAATTTCAGATTCCCTTTATGGAATTAGTGGACTATCTGTATTATTCATCCTCCACATTCAAAACTATGTGCTTAGAACAAGGCTAACTGAGGCAGATTGGTTAGGAGTGGTCCCACTTCTCTTCAAAGGGAAATATAAAACTCAGCCTGGAACCCAGCTCTGGACCCCAGAACCCCTCCTACTTTGTCTCTCGAGTTTAAATCTAGATGTCACTGATTACATAAAAGCCTTGCTTCCTGTCCTAGCAGAAAGACAAACCGTGGAGAACAAGCAACCATCGCAGTCACAAGTTTGACAGTATTGCGTTAATACTGGCGCCTCAGGTTGCCATAACAACCTCTCCGTACAGTTTAACATCCAGAAGCCCATTTCTACTGTTTATATTTAGTGCCATTTATGTAGGCCAGAGTTTTCTCCTTTCTCTTTTATACCCCCTTTTAACAAAGAAAGAAGTGGCATAGGTACAGCAAAGTGAGAAATGTATTTCCCCCCATTTGCACTACCTCTTCAGGTAAAGAAGGACATCTTTTTTCTTGGTGAGCAAAGGTACAGAAGAATGCAAACGCGAGAAGTGTTTCTAGGATTTGACAAAATAACTATCATGTTGAGTGCTAAGCTGCTTTAGTCATGACAACTCTTTGTGACTTGTGGACCTGTAGTCCGCCAGGCTCCTCTGTCCATGTGATTCTCCAGGAAAAAATATCCGAGTGGGTTGCCGTGCCCTCCTCCAGGGGATCTTCCCGACCCAGGGACTGAACACAGGTCTCCCGCATTGCAGGCGGATTCTTTACCATCTGAGCCACCAGGGAAGCCTGAACTAGTATGCTGACCTATATCTAAAATTGTTGAGTAAATAGTATGAGCAGTTATTACAGCTAAGTGACTGTGCCCTTGAAATACTGAGGGACTGAGTGGGGAGTTCAACCAAAAAAAACCAAACAAACAGAAAAACCCAAAAGCACTGAGCAGCTCCAATGTGAGGAGAGACAGCTCATCACACTTCGCTGGAGGGACTGGATTTTCACTCCTACCAATGAGCGGAAGCCTCAAGCATGGGACCGTGCCCAGTCACCCACAGTGCACTGAGTGTTTAACATGAGCTGATGTCTGCTGGCCCCGGTGCACAGCACTCTAGAGCAGGAGGGACTCTGCAGAGGCCACTGAGACTCTGTCATCTTAATGGGTTTCTGGAGAGGAAGAGACTGGAGAAACGGAGACAAATGGGAGCAAATAGGGAAGCCCAGGAATCGCACCCAGCTGGCTTGACCTCCATTCTAGGAAGGATCTGAAATTGACTCTCTGAAAATATGCTGAAAAGTCAGAAGCATTTAGGATCTGAGTCTTGGGAAGATACATCCCATTCATGTCAATGAACAATGACTGAGTGCCGCCTGTATGCAGATCCCAGGGCCAGGGTCTGGGCTGACCAACAACAAGGATGGAGTGAGACCAGTAAGCGGTCGGTGAGGGTCGGGGAATGGGAGAGAGGAAGGCAGGAACTCTAAAACACCAATTAAGATGATGGAGGCACGTCATGAGAGGTACAGAAGGAAATGGGGAAACAGGCCCGGATGGGTAGGAGATGGCTGAGCAGTCGAGGAAGCTTCAAAAGTGAGATGGGACAGAGGCGGGATCTTGAACCTGTACCGAATATGACTGGTAAGAAGTGGTGAAGGGCTGAAAGGATACTCTGGGGAGATGTGGGTAGAGAGTGTGGAGGGTTCAGTGATGGTGAGCAGAGATCCGGCACGCAAGGAAAGGCCCTCTCCTGTGAGTTGGCCGTGCATCTGAGGAGATGCCCAGGAGAGAAGTCGAGGTCTGAGCTATGGGAGCAGAAAGGTTGAGAGACCCTCCTGAGAGAAAAGTGACAAAACTGAGTGGCTCAGGAGACGTGGGAGACGAAAGGGAGCAAGAAGCGCGTGGATTGTGATCGTCCTCTGAGACCAGACTCAGCGGAATGGCTCTCCCAGACCAGGACGGAGAGGTTGTGCGTCACAGGCCCACCACTCCTGTGCTGGGGATTCTGGCAGGATCTGAGCCTCGTCCACCAGGAGATGAACTGGAAGGGCCGGGGCCACCTGCCAGGTGCTCCGGTATCTGCCTCTGGGCTCCTTCTGTGGGCGCCTGAGGCTTGATGTCTTCCTCTCCTCACTTGAATGCCCTCCTCCAAGCCGTGCTCTCTGCTCTGTGGATTTCTACTCCAAGAACTATCTTGTCCACAGAGTAGGCCTCTTTCCTCCCCCAGGGAGGACTTTTCAATCCCTTTTCCAGTCTGTTTGAGTCTCACCAAACCTCAATGATATTTTCGAGGTCATATTTACCATGCTAGGCTTCAAAAATCATGATCATTTTGATTTTCCCAGGCTCTGAATGGCACTTAGTCCTAATAACATTTTTTATCTTGGGTGTCACTAGGCTTCACCCACGCTGTGCTTTTTCTTTCTCTTTCAAACTGATAATCTCTAGGCCCCTTTATTTTAACTGGTTTTGTAGTGCTTGACTTTTAAAAGCCTTTTCCTGGGTGCTTCTCCCCATTCCTTCCTCCACATTCACTTTAAAGTCATTGTGAGCAGATCAGCTGGTATCTGGGAAGAAAGACTTCCCATTTGCATGTGACAGAATCCCTTCTGAGTTGCCTTTTGACATTTCTGAACTTGAGCGCATGCATTCATTGCTCCATTCATTCAACAATAACACCAGTCACCTTCACTAGGTGGGCACTATGCTAAAGGGCAAGCAAGGGGACTTCCTTGGCAGTCCAGGGGTTACGGTTCAATCCCTGGTTGGGGAATTAAGATCCCACATAACTACTCGATGTGGCCAAAAGGCTTTTAAAAAAAAAAAAAGGTGAGCCAAAGAGGACATGGCCTCCTGGAACTTCTAGTCTACAAGGGGCAGCAACCTAACCAATGAAAGCCTGCAACCATGGTAAGTGTCCTGAGGAAGAGGAATTATGAGAGTGGATAGGAGAAGAAGAAACACTTCCACTAGGAGAGTTGTGGAAAAGCAGGATCAGGTGCCTCAGGAAGGGGTAAAGCTCCTTCCCCAGAAGTAAGAGGGGCTTTCCAGGTGGCTCAGATGATAAAGAATCAGCCTGTAATGCAGGAGACCCAGATTTGATCTCTGGGTCAGGAAGATCCCCTGGAGAAGGGGATAGCAACCCACTCCAGTATCCTTGCCTGGGAAATCCCATGGACAGAGGAGCCTGGGGGGCTACAGTCCATGTGCTCACAAAGAGTCAGATACAGCTAAGTGACTAACACTTTCACTTTTTTCATGTGACCATCTGCCAGGGAAGCTGTGGAAGAAATTCTGTGAAGACTGGGACGCTGGGAAAAATAACTTCAGGGCCCTTTCCATTTCGAAGATGCTCTGATTCTATAAGCAGAACCAGTCAAGAGGGAAAAGAACAGTGCGATTTAGGAAAATGCCCTCACCCACAAGCCAGGCTCTCAACAGACCCTTCCCCACCTCCATCTCACCAGCTGATACAAAGCTTCATCACTCTCTCTACTTAAGATCTTATCCAGGTGCCCACCCTGGGCTATAAACTACAGGAGAAAGCCTCCAGGAGCGAGCACTCTCAGAGACACCATATATTGAGCAATTCCTACTGATGTGAATCATTTATTTGGGAGGAAGAGTAAAACATGTTAAAGGGACTTCAGGGGATTACTCTTCCTATATTAACAACCCATTAACATTTAATGAATGGGATGATGGTCAAGGCAACGTGAAGCCATGCGAAAGCTGAGAAGCTGGGTGGACGTCCACAGAACAAATTCACAAGGTACTTGCCTGATGCTTTTGGCTTCTCTGGGCATCTTGGTCAACCCCATACTCGTGTGCGAGGAAGAAAAGGCCTCTGCGTTCTGGATGTTTTCTGGTGCCAGGGAGCTTAATGCAGCCCAGAGCCCTTCCACCAGCTAACATCGGCTTGTGGGCCTGAACTGGACCACGATGGACATTTAGCAATGCTGATGAGGCCCTCGGATGCCAACAAGCTCAACAGCTACTTTCACTCTTCATTCTGATCCTCTCTCACACATACACCCCTGAGCTGCCACATGGTGGAAGCAATTTCACCCAGAGTAAGTCATGGCTTCCTCAGGCCTCAGGAAAGTGTGAAGAATGGATTTTCAATGTAGCTCCTTTCTGCTTATTATTCTCTCTCCTCCATTACAGCTCTTCCTTACAGAACCTAACATACAGTAGTGTCAACAGATAAATGGTCTTGGCACTTGTGGTCAGAAAGAATGGTTCGGTATTAACTAGCGAAAACTGAAATTCTAGACCTGCCTCCACGTGTAACTGGCTTGTTCGAATAACTTCATTGAGCAGATGCATTCATTTAATGTCTTAAGGTACATTTTTGGAGCTAGTTGATCTGCCAGGTCTACCAAGAAATGATGTCACTTAGTATCTTACGAAGGAATTACAGAGCATCCACTGCTGGCAGTCAGGAACAGCTAGAAATCTAGGCTGGAAACATTCTGGCCACAGACTAGGGCAATGATTCACCATCTTTTGCCTGGAACAACTCAGATAACACGCTTCTCTGTTGTCTCAGCAGCTAAAGAATCTGCCTGCAATGCAGGAGACACAGGAAACTTGGGTTCAATCCCTGGATCAGGAAGATTCCCTGGAGAAGAAAATAGGAACCCACTCCAGTATTCTTGCCTGGAAAATCCCATGGACGGAGGAGCCTGGCAGGCTATAGTCCAAAGGACTGCAAGAGACGGACACGACTGAGCGACTAAGCACTCACACACACAGGTAATGTTTCCACCACAGACTCTTTCTTGACCCACAGGTATCTCTCAAAGGATGCTGAAGAGGTAGGATAGGCTCTATACTTTCCAACAATCGGATATAACACCCTCTCTCTTGGCTCCACCTCTAGCCAGGGTGTGGGTGACTGTGGTTGGGACCTGCTGATCTAAGGTCTAGAATGTGGTTACGGGTGCTGGAGCAGAGCCGCAAACTGATGCCCAAAAAGTCTGGATTTGCTTGCAAGTACCCCCGTAGTTGTTCTTAGGGAGAGGCAGAATGGCCTTCTGTGTAGGCAGGGGTCCAGTTTTCACAATAAGATGTCAACTTTACCACCTGCACTTCTGATTTCTAAAGCATAAGGCTCTGCCCTGGGCCAGCAGCACAGAATACAAACACACCAGGCTCTTGTCAGAGAAGACAATCTCAAACTGTCTGCCATTCAACTCCTAGCAAAATCCCAGCTGAGAAAAGCAATATTTACAAAAGATTATTTGAAGGACAAGCAGTTCAACCATTCTTCGAAACACTCTAAATTCTATCCGTGGATCAAACCTGACCATCTCACAACTTCACACTAGGGCCACAGTACTTTAGTCCCACACAGAACCGCTGTCATTGAATTGTATTTTAATGTCATACCATTTGCTCTTATCAAAAAGTTACTAGAAGAAGCAGTCATAGAAGATCTGTTATTGCATTTGAGAAAGGCACAGAAAATCCCATGTGAGAAAGTTATCTTGCAATGAAGCTTGAGAAGCAGCAGCTTGATTCTTGAAAAACGATGGTCTCTTTTCTAAGGAATTTCATAGAGAATTGGACGTTGGCTGCCAGGAATCTCAGTGTCAAATCTGAAGCTCGGCTGAGGCAATTATATCGACCCTTCAGTTTTCTGTGTCTGTCATCTTGTTCTTCGTCGCTGTTTTCTGTTTTTCTGCTATTTATTTGATGCATTTTTTTTTAAACAAACTGTCACAGAACTTATGCACCAGGTAACGGTATAAATATGGAAAGAATGCCTAAGTATCTCTGTTTATATAAACACGGTGCCTATTGGGTTCTTACTTGATGGCAATTCCCTTCTTGATAGCAGTAATTGCTCTCGTTGTTCAGTCCCTAAGTCGTGTCTGACTCTTTGCGAGCCCACGGACTGTAGCCCTCCAGGCTCCTCTGTCCATGGGATTCTCCAGGCAAGAATACTGGAGTGGGTTGCTGTTCCATTACCCAGGAGCAGTAACTGTAGCCACAGCAATGATAATGCTAATAATCATAACTGAACTTATAATGAAGCTTTGTATCCTGTGTATATGGTCACTACAGAAAGACTGCACATCTTATTCTACTTAACCCTCTCAATAAAGTTTGGTACTATTAACCTCATTTAACAGATGAGGAAACTAAAGCTCTAAGAGGGTAAGGGATTTGTCTATTAAATACCTAGTAAAAGCAGAATCACACTGCCTGTATCTTGACTTCAAACAGCCACAGAAAATCTCCATGTTAATTTTAACAGGCCATTTAAAGGGAGAATGACAAAATTAAAACAACAAATGCTATAGACAGACTGGAGCTTTTCTTCTTCCCTTCTTGGTATCATAGTAGAGCAGTGCATCCAAGACTGCCTATAGGTGCCTTCTCATATCCTAATAGAGCCCACAGGGAAAAGGTGATCTACAGTAGTATAAGGTAAAGACGGAAATGTATTTTGTTTTCTATTTATTTTCAAAATATTTATTTTGGTGCTATTGGTGCTCAGTTGCATCTGGCTCTTTGCAGGCCCCTGGACTTTTATCTATTTATTTGGCTACGCCAGGTCTTCATTGGTACGTGCAGTTGGGGCATGGGGGCTCTAGCTCCCTGATCAGGGATTGAACTTGGGCCCCCTGAATTGGGAGCATGAAGTCTTGGCCACTGGACCACCAGGGAAGTCCCAGAAAGTGTATTTTGTAGGTATAACCAAGTCAAGAGTATAGGTAATATATTTTGACAAAAGCGAAAAAGCTGAACAAGAACCGTAAATATAAGCAAAACACTGTAGTCTAAGGACTTTGAGAGATTTCCCACAAAGCCTGGAGGGCATCTCAGAGTTGCAGAGGACTCGGCCCCCTCAGGAAATGCTGCTCTGACCTACAGAGATGTTTGGTCTCACATGGGCCAACTGCCCACCATGAGGAGACTGTCACAGTGATGGGACTGGCATTCACATCACAGGGCAGAATGTCCTCCCTGCCTTCCACATCTTTTCACATGGTACAGCCCTTTGCCATCACATCTCCATCAGCTTTCAGAATAATCACCTACAGAGCCTTGCACTTGTTCTCCATTTGAGATACAAGGGTGAAAGTTAGGGACATGTGTTCATTCATCCATTCAGCGACTAAACACCGAGCATCGCTAGGCCTGGAAAAATAGAATAAGCAGACCTAAGGCAAAGACTGCTTAGATAGGACACCAAACGTATGTGCCATGAAAGAAAAAAATGATCAACTGAACTTCATCAAAACTGACAACTTTGGGGCTTTGAAAGACACCATTAAGAAAATGAAAAGACAAGTTATAGTCTGGGAGAAAATATATGCAAATCACATATTTTGAAAGAGTTTGTATCCATTATATGAAAAGAACTAACAATTACAAACTTAAAATGGGTCAACTTTATAATTTTTAAATCCCATCTCAGTAAAGTTTTAAAAACGTAAGGAATGAAATAGTGCCATTTGCAGAGATGTGAGTAGACCCAGAGACCGCCACACAGAGTGAAGTAAGTCAGAAAGAGAAAAACAAATTACCATATTATATCGCTTATATGTGGTATTATATCACTTATATAAAAATGGTACAGATAAACTTATTTGCAAAGCAGATATAGATTCACAGGTGTAGGGAACAAACCTGAGGGTACCAAAGGGGGAAGCAGGGGGTGGGTGAATTGGAAGACTGGGATTGACACATATATACCCTCGATGCTGTAGATAACTAATGAGAACCTACTGTGTAACACAGGGAACTCTATTCAGTGCTCTGTGCTGAGTAAGTGGGAAGGAAATCTAAAAACAAGAGGGGACATACATATGCAAATAGCCGATTCACTCTGCTGTACAGTGGGAACTAGCAAAGCATTGTAAAACAACTATACTGCAATAGAAATATTTTTTAAAAAATGCATGCAGCCAGTAGCCTCTTTTGGCAATTCATCCCTACTCTTTCTTGGTCTTCAGCGGTTGAGAACATCTAAGTGGGTTGAAGCTGGTCACAGGCAGTGGAGTGATACAGTAGAACCCTGCCAATGTTAGTTTTTATGTCTTTAGGCAAGTTACAACCTCTCTAAGTCTCAATTTCTCCCAGTCTATAAAACACTGATAAGCTCTGTACTGCTTATCTAAGTGGGTTGTTGGGTGTAGCATATGGGATGTGAAGCTATCCATAAAGGGTTTTGTTTTTGTTGAGCTATTATGCCTGCTCTTGAGCCCTGGGACTTACATTAAAGTTAGTTCGCCATGGTTAACACTCTGTTTATGTTCTCTATTAAATTCTAATTGAGTTTTAGTGGCATTCAGACATAGCTTTTATTCATTTTGCAATACAGTGATTGGTTTTAGGCTCCAAGGCTGGGCTGGGGAGAAAAGGCACGGCATCTCCACTCCACATCCGTTCATTCAACATATTTTCAAAGGATGCTGCACAAGGGGATTCCCTGGTGTTCCAGTGGTTAGGGCTCCATGCTTTCACTGCTGAGGGCATGGGTTCCACCCTTGGCTGGGGAGCTAATCTAAGATCCTGCAAGCTATGTGGCGTGTCCAAAAAAAAAAAAAAAGTACCAAAATAAAACCTCAGGGGGCTCTCCCTTTCAAAATGTGAGACTTCTGGCCAAAAAAAGACATTAGTCCTGTTCTTCCAAGAGTACTTGAACCAATAAACCTAAAACGTTACTTAACTATATTCAAGTTTGTCCTGTGTCTTTTCAAAGGCAAGTCCTTTGAATCCCAGAGTTCCCCATGACCTAGCTGATGCCACCTTTTTTTTTTTGTTTTGATACTGGAGGCTCCCAACAATTTCAATTGGGAAAAAAAGATAGGGAGTTGATGTAAAAGAAAAAGAACAGAGCCAGAAAAGTCTTTGAGTGTGTGGGTTTTTTTTTTTTTCCCCTAGTGGAAAAAAGTCCCTAAGCAGTAACTGTTGGTATGACATGTGGTGTATACTCTCTCCTCCAGAGTATTCCTTCTTCATTCATCCCTCTATAGCCACATAATTTAGCAAAATTATGAAAATCAACAATAAAACCCCCTAATCTTTACTCAACTTTCATATAACTTCTTTCTGTACTCTGCTTGCCTCAAAATGCTATATTTCAATTCTACAATCTTATTAAGATAAATAGTGTGAAAAATATTCTTAAAAGCACATGTGGAGACTTGGATTTAAAAATAAAAAAGAACATTAAAATAAATTTGGTGCAGGCTTTGCCAGATTGCTTCTAAATGCTCATTGTTATTATATTTCACATTAAGATGTTGACATGAACAAGGGAGCAAATAAAATTATTGGTTATTCAAATATTTTATCAGCATTTCACAGAGAAAATATCTAACCAAGCAGCTATATTTTCATTTACTAAATCAGAAGTGTAACTTTCATTTTATGCCTGTTCCTCTTTCCATTTATGTATTTTTCTGGATTGATCTATGACTTTTAAAGCTTGAGAAAGTGAACAATTTCTATCATTAACTTATCTGGACACAGATCATATGCAAGATACACAGCAATGCAGCATTCCAGCTGGTTCTCTACTAATTCGTGTCAACCTCAACTAGGGTCTTTCCTGGGTAGAAGAGACAGCAAGCATGGAAAGGTAGCTAGGATCTGTGAGCTCAGATTCCGGCAAGAGTCCACTAATCTGATACCACCAATCCCAGTCTACCAACATCGAAAACCCATTCTGACTCTTCTCTCATCACCATTCTAGGTCGGTCTGTTGCTGGGGAAGCCCTCTTGGGAATTACCTGGTGTTGGGTACCTCACAGGACTTGGCATACACAGACTAAAGGCTCCTAGTCAAGGCTTGAGAGGACCCTAGTTCTCTCTCAAGTTCTGTTACATATTTGCTGAGTGAACAAATTGCATTCTCAGTAAGGCTGTGTGACGCAGTACATAAGCCCAGGGATCAAAGAACGAAAACTGGGTTTGTTCTTACATCCCCCAGGACGGCAGAGCCTGGTGGGCTGCCATCTATGGGGTTGCACAGAGTCGGACACGACCGAAGCGACTTGGCGGCAGCAGCAGCAGCAGCAGCAGCAGCTACTGTTTATGACAGTGTGAGCTGGATCTGTTTTCTCACCTGTAGACAGGCCTGTACTGTAAGGTCTCCTACAGCTATATAATTCTCTAACTCCCTCCACATAAATCCCCCACAGCTTTTTATTCCCCTTCATTTTAATCACAAAAAAGTTACACTTGATCAAACAATATAAAACTATTAGGTCAGGCGATATCAAATGGCTGATACTTGACCACTGTTGATCAGTAAATAGCAATTTCTAAAGGACCAACTTAGCTTTCAGTATGTATCCTAAGTGGAAGTCTACCCTTGTTGCTCAGGCATCATTCTGGCTTATATTAATAACTTATATTTGCACAGTGCTTTGAAAGTCTAAAAGTGCTTTCACGTGCATTATTTATATGCAGCAAACATTTCCTGAGGGCCTGCTATGTGCTTGGGGCTTTCAAGTGTAATTTCTCATTTAATCCTTACAACAGCTGAGAAAGATGGGGTATTCTGATGTACAGGGAGTGAAACCACTCAGGACAATGGGATGAAGTGCCCAAGGTTGCACAGTAGGGAAGTGAGAGCCGGGATTCATACTCAGCTCTTCCCACAAACTCCCCTCCCACTGGTCTTCCTCTCATCCTAAGAACCCTGGAAACCATAATAACTTCATCCTTTTAAGATGGGCAGGAAGAGGATGTTTTCAGGCCGGCACTGATTTTCTCTCTTCTTTGCTTGCAGTACCATGCTTGAAACTGAAAATGGCAGATTCCTCCCCAATTCCTGATGGAGAAGCAAGATGCAGGTGTCTGGGAGGAGGTGGGGGTGGAGGG